>CM074724.1:11156281-11696281 GCA_037306005.1 Rhinophrynus dorsalis
TTTCCTCTGGTTCCTATAGAGGCCGATATAGGAATCTTCAAGACCCTATGTACTATGGAAAAGGAAGTTATTTCCAAGAGACCAGAGTTCCTCCCCCCTTTTTCCCTCAACGCGGAAGAATCTGGAGATCTAGGAATGTGAGAGGACTTCCAAGATCCAGAGCTTATACAGGTAAGTGTTCTTCTCCTTCCCTTATCCTTAGAGGAAAAAGTGGGTGGCAGACTCGCCCATTTTTTCCAAAACTGTTCTCAGATCACTTCAGATCATTGGGTACTTCAGACAACTCTAGGATACGAAATAGAATTTTATCTCAATCCTCATCAATATCAAATTGCACATTCTTTCCAGTTTTCAAAAGAAGATTTCCTTTTGGTGGATTTAGAGATCTCAGAATTAGAAAGGAAAGGAGCAATAATTCTAGCTCCCTTATCAGAACCAGGTTTTGTCAGCAACATTTTCCTGGTAAACAAGAAAGATTCGGGCGTACGCCCAGTCATAAATTTAAAAGAATTAAATGCTTTTATCCTTTACAGGCATTTCAAAAAGGAAGGCATTCATTGCCTGAGAGATCTTCTAATGCCATTGGATTGGATG
This sequence comes from Rhinophrynus dorsalis, assembly GCA_037306005.1. Lineage (NCBI taxonomy): Eukaryota > Metazoa > Chordata > Amphibia > Anura > Rhinophrynidae > Rhinophrynus > Rhinophrynus dorsalis. Next base: position 11,156,876 of record CM074724.1, read on the forward strand.
GTAAAATTGGATTTGAAAGATGGATATCTAACGATCCCCATTGCTCAACACCAACAAAATCTCCTACAATTTTTATGGCAAGGAGTAAAATGGCAATTCGTGTGTCTCCATTTCGGTCTATCCTCTGCTCCATGGTGCTTCATGAAAATCATGAAGCCTGTAATCTCTTTTTGAGAAGCCGAGGAGTCTGCTTCATAATTTATCTAGACGATATTCTAATCATGTCTCGGGATCTGAATGTGATCAAGAAACATCTTCAAATGTCTATTCAGATCTTGACAGACCTCGGGCTGGAAGAAGTCGGTATTACAACCAACTCAGAGTATAGAATTTCTGGGATTTGTAGTGGACTCTCTGAATTCTATTCTTCTTCCTCCTCAAAAGAAACTGAAGAACATTCGAAAGGAAATCAAATACATTCTGAGGAATGATTTGTTTTCTCTGAGGATGATAGCGTGAATAGTAGGACTTCTTTCTGCCTCAATTCAGGCAATTTTTCCGGCTCTACTTCATTATCGAGCCCTCCAAAGACTGAAAATTTGTCATTGTTGCAGAGGTCTCAGTTATTCTGAGCGTATTCCTCTATCCGAAGAAGCCAGAGACGAGCTTCTATGGTGGTTAAACCATATGGAAGCCTGGAACAGGAGGTCTATTTTTGGCATGTCTCCAGACGTAGTCATAGAATCAGACGCCAGCAACGCAGGATGGGGAACCCGCTGCGGAAATCTCACTACAGGAGGGAAGTGGTCAATCATGGAGAAAACCCATGCACATAAATTGATTGGAATTATTAGCAGGATCGTTCGCCATCAAAAACTTCACGAAAGACGCTTCAAATTGTTATATTCTTCTAAAGATGGACAATGTGTCAGCAGTGAGATACATAAATCATCTGGGTGGAACAAAATCGAAAACCTTGGCAAATCTGGCCAAGGAGTTTTGGAAGTTTTGCCTAAACAAAAACATTTCGGTTCAGGCAGAATATCTTCCCCGGACTATCCAATACCATTGCGGATTGGAATTCCAGATATCTGATAGAGTCAAGCGACTGGACGCTCCACAATTCAGTTTTCACGATATTGAATTCAATTTGGGTCCCTTTCCTTTAGACCTTTTGCTTCCAGACTGAATTCTCGGCTTCCAAGTTTCTTCAGTTGGAGACTTGATCCAGACGCTTTAGCAGTGGATGCCTTTCTTCAGCAATGACCTTTAATGGGGAGTTACGCGTTCCCTCCTTTTGCCATGATTCCCAGGGTCATTCTCCAAATCAGGAAGCAACAGGTTACCACGGTTCTAATAACACCATTCTGGACGGCTCAACCGTGGTTTCCGAATCTGTTAGAGTTGTCCATAGACTTCCCACGTTATCTGACTCCCTTTCCCCCAGCTGTTGCTGGACCAGCAGGGAATTCACACAACCTCCTGCTCAAAACCATTGCATCTTTTAGCATGGCGGATTTCAGGAATCAGTGGTTTATCGACGGAATTTCGGAATCGGCTCAATTACTCATCACCGAGGCTTGGCCACCGGGTTACTCGAGCATGTTACAAATCAAGCTGGAATATCTGGACACGTTGGTGCATGGAACAGGATTTGGATCCCGTTTCTGCCAATGTAACTTCTATCATAAATTTTCTGTCCTCCTGTTTTCAGCAGGGGCAAAGCATACAGGACCATTAATTGTTACAGATCGGCTATTTTGGCTGGTCATTCATTCATTGCAGGTTTTCCTTTAGGTCAACACCCTTTGGTGTGTAAGCTTATGAAAGGTATAAAAATTTCTAGACCTCCGACTACCAGATATTCTGACCTTTGGGATGTAACAGTAGTTCTTCATTTTTTGGAATCTTGGCCTCCTAATGAGGAATTGTCATTAAAACAAATTTCAGCTAAACTTGCCATGTTACTTTGCCTCATTTCCTTTAGGAGAGTGTCTGATGTTCATGCGTTAGACATTTCTAATAGATTTTATGAACCTGATGGTGTAAGATTTATAATATCTAGATGAACTAAATCTTTATCCAGGGAAATCTTCTATCCAAAGTTTCCTCAGAATCCTCAGCTTTGTGTTGTACTTTGACTGAAGGCATATGAACTAGCTACCAAAAAGTTTAGAACTAGTAATTCAAAACAATTGTTTATTTCTTTTGTACAACCTTATAGACCTGTTTCTACAGCTACTTTGGCAAGATGGATTAGTTGGATCATGCAGTCAGAAGACGTTGATACTAATTTGTTTGGTGGCACATTCCTCGCGAGGAGCTATGGCTTCCAAGTCTTATATGTCTGGTGCCAGACTTGAAGATATCCTTAAAGCGGCTGATTGGTCCAATGAATCCACTTTTAAGACTTTTTTATTTAAACCTATTATTCATGCAATTGTTAATTTTATTAATCAGCTTTAAACTTGCATAATAGGAGCCTCTGTGTCTTGTCTTAAAATTCATGGATTTTCCTAACTTTGTGAAGGAATGTCAGGATTTTATTAAAGACACGGAGGCGAGTATTATCCCCCCTGTAGTAACCCTCCCTATTTCTCTGTTTTTTTCTTTAGGATAATCATATTGGAGAATCGAAGAATCGTCTAACAGTTTCAAGGTGATTTCTCTCAAGTTTTGGCTTTAAATGACTTCAGTTTGGATTGGATCTGCATCAAAGAAAGAGGGAAATTAGAAGAATGGATATTGCAGTTATACTGTTGATATGATTGTGATTGGATACTGTTATGTAAGGGGCGGGGTTATCTTACTGTATTGGTTCAATTTTCTCTTTGTATTTAAACGTTCATATTTGCTGCTGGAGTAGTAAAGAAGGATTTGAATGCATAATACTCTCCTCCGTGTCTTTAATATAATCCTGACTTTCCTTCACGAAGTTAGGAAAATCCACGAATTTTAGGTGCAGATATATTTGGGAGATGAAAATTCTCAGCTGGAGAAGGCTATACATTTGAAGGGACATGGTAGGTAGCCACTGTTGATCATCGAGTAACGTAAAACCATAGTTACCTTATTCAGTTCCTTATAAAATAGACACAGAAGCACATTATGTAACAGCTCCCTCCAGTGGTATAACTAGTCTGGTGTAAACTTTTATCTTAAAAATATTTTCAGTCAGCTACAGAACTATTAGATCCTATTAGATTCTGGGGCAGCTGGAACCCCCCCTTGGATGCTGGACACTAGTACAACGGCACCCTCTCTGTAGTTATGGCCATGACCAACCCCCACCTGTTGCTATATTTCAGTGGCTATAGAACTTGCGTGTTTCATGCTGCTAAGGTTACGTTGTCAGAGGATTCATGATTGTGGACTTCAGTCAGGGGTCTGTGCTTATTGAAGGAGTGGAGAGAAGAGATGTGTCAAGCTCGCCCAGGCCAGAAAAATCCTTCTTCTTTCTTCACCATGCTCTTTCTAGCCCACTAATCAGGTCTTTCATGTGTAAGGCAAAACTCATAGCAATATGAAAGTATAGTTCCCAGGAAGGAGTCATTGAGATTCTTACATTTTCAGTATGTCCTGGGTGGTAGATGTTATTACCTAATTTAAGGGCACTGATTTTAGCCACCTCGGAAGAGTGGAAGGCTGACTTGGCCTTGCAGCAACTAGAACCTGCGACCCTGAGTTGCATTAACAGCTGGTGCATTTTATATATATATATATATATATATATATAATATCATGTAATTTTTTTTTTTTTTTTTCTTTTTTTAACCTAACTTGCTGAATATTAATACTTATAGTTTGTATTTGTTGGTAGAACTCAAACTCTTCCTCCCATATGCATCTCTTTGAAATCCTTTGTAATGACCAACCCATTGCCTCACAATGCATTCAATGCCCCACCCAGCACTGATATAGAGGGTTCACTAATCAAACCAGCCTATCATGTTTAACCACTTGCATGCATTGGAGGTTTACAACTGTAGGAGTATAAACATATAGAATGTGAGAGGCTTCTGGGAATGAACAACAGCACAATGGCCTATTTCTACGGCTAGTCACCGCCCAGAAGCATCAAGTTTTAGCTCTTTAGTGCCACTACAGAGGAGAAATTTCCACACACAAATTAGACTAATCCCGCCCAAAAGGACAGTCCAGTTCAAAAGGACGCGCAAGTCCCCCCCCTGCACAGGAACACCAGCTAACCCCCAACGTACGTTTCGGCCTATTTGGGCCTCGTCAGGATGGTGCAGATGGATTTCCTAGGCATTGAGAGCAAGGGGTCCACGTCTGGATTACCCTTCACACTTAGGGAGACCCCCTAAGTGTATTCAAAATAAGCATAGAGAATGTGAGAGGCTTCTGGGAAATGAACAACAGCACAATGGCCTGTCCTACAGCTAGTCTCCACCCAGAAGCATCACATTTAAGCTCTCTAGTGCCATTAGAGAGGAGAAATTTCAACATACCTATTAGACTAATCCCACCCAAAAGGGTGGTCCAGTTCCAAAATGACAGGCAAGTACCCACTGTACGGGAACACCAGCTAATCCCCAACATACATTTCAGCCTAGTTAGGCCTCATTATGAGGGTGCAGCTGGATTGCCTATGCACTGAGAGCAAATGGTCCATGTCTGGATTACCCTTCACACTTAGTGAGACCCCTTAAGTGTATTCAAAATAAACACACAGAATGTGAGAGGCTTCTGGGAATGAAGAACAGCACAATGGCCTGTTCTATGCCTAGTCACTGCCCAGAAGCATCACGTAGGAGTATGCAAAACATTTCACATGCCTTTGGTCCTTAAGACACAACACAAACCTTGTGTGGTCTAGTAGGTTAGTCCTGATGAAGATATAATGAACCAGTATAATTACATCTTGTTGTCCTACCAACACCAATACATGGGCTAAAAGGCTGATAGACACATTCATAGACCAGGACTAAAACCATAAAATCACAGGTCAAACAGGTGATGGATGCTTGATGTATTTATGCATTTAACTTTTTCTAAATGGCAGCAACCTGATGAAATACAAATTTAATATGTTAAATCCCAGTATCTTACTAGTTCAATGCTGCAACTTTGCCATTATCAGTCATTATAACTTACAGGTACAGGTCTTAACTGCTCTTCTCCTCCACAGAGCCTGCGCTGTTTCACTCCAGAGAGGCAGCTGATAATTCCTCTTAGCTGCTATGTCCCACCCACCTGCTCAACCAATAAGAATGAGGTTGACACTGCTATTCCACAAATCACAGTAGCTTCCCTCCGTATACGGGGCCTGTCATGACTGACTAGGCCTTCAAGGATGTTGGATGCTGGACCTGCAGGGCAGAGGAGCAATGATAATGATAACGACCACTGGAAGTGGAGCACGGATCCTGGTTGGCCAAATGTTGCCTTATGAAATCTAGGGACACAGGTTTCATCCCTTTAGGATTAAATTTGGGTTACCTAATTGTTCCTTTAGTAAGGGACACTTAAGAAATAATGCATGCTGCAGGGATTATATACACTACTTCACCATGTAGACCACAGTGCAGTATTCTCTGGCCTTTCTTCCAGGCCTGTAACTTGCTATAAGCATCTGCTCTCTATAGCCATGCCCCCATACGGTGCTGAACAGTGGTAACTGCAGTCCTGAGCAAACAGATGGCACCTTGTTGCTTTTCCCTGTACATTTGGTGTAACTACAGGAGACCCAGACAGTGCATTTGTGATGGGGTCAGGCATCCAAGGGGCCCTGTTTGTTCCAGGTCCCAGAAGGTTCCAGATAAACCCCTGAAAGAATTTTTGATTTAGATCATTGCATTTGGCACCAGGGCCCTCTAATGACATTGCTGGATGTGGATATTAACCCTGTGTTTGTACTGTCATATACCCAGCCTCAGTCTGTTTAGTCTGGTGCTTAATCTGCTTAAAGCTGCCAGCCAGAAGGGAGGATACTGAAGGTGAAGTGCGAGAATGAACTGGTGACAAAAACAGTCTTGACAGAGAGATTATGACTACCAAGGTACTTAGCTGATGCTGATCAAAGGGTTGAGTACTGTCTGTAAAAAGCGACAGAGCAGAAGATAAAAAAACTTGAATAGACTTGGCTAAGGCAGCTGGATTTAGACACAGGTTGACATTAAGTCTTGTGCTGGTACTGATGAATAAACTTGGCCAGCCTCTCTGACACTTAGCTGGAAAGGTATAGACAGAAAGATAGTCTTTAGCTGAGAACACTGGGATTCAGGAATCAGAGGCTGTTTGCAGAAAAGTTGATGTCACTGGGCTGGTGGCAGACATAGAGGTAGTCAGTATCAGGGCTGGGAATACTTAACATGCTGAAGACAGAGTGGTAGCCAGTGTCAGAACTGTGGTCTCTTGCAGGCAGCAGACAGAGTGGTAGCCAGTGTCAGAACTGTGGTCTCTTGGCAGGCAGCAGACACAGAAGTAGACAGTGTCAGAACCAGGGTCCCTTGGCAGGCAGCAGATGGAGGTATCCAGTATCAGAACTGGGGTCCCTTGGCAGGCAACAGATGGAGGTAGTCAGTATCAGGACTCTGGTATCTTGGCAGGTGGCAGACAGAGTGGTAGTCAGTGTCAGAGCTGGGGTCCCTTAGCAGGCAACAGATGGAGGTATCAGCTATGATTAAGTGACTTTGTCATAAAACGCATTAGGTGATATGCATTCATGTTAATCAGAACTGTCTCTGTATGGAATCTTTGCTTTTAAAAAGTGTTTCAATAAATTTTTTTATTTGAACTGCCTATGGTTTGTGGAGTGGATCTGCTCCCCCCGTCCTGTGTCTTCTTGTTTGCTGAAACCTGGCCGAGGTTGACAGGAGCTGCACTGGATCTGCGAGGCATGATTGCCGGGTGAGTGAAAAAGATTTTTTCTAGGACGGTTGATAGTAGCAGCCTGAATATACACATTGTGTTAACAGATAGTGGTAGTCAGTATCAGAACTGGGGTCTCTTGGCAGGTGGCAGACAGAGAGGTAGTCATTGTCAGAAACTGGGGTCTCTTGGCAGGTGGCAGACAGAGAGGTAGTCAGTAACAGAGCTGCAGGTCATTTGCAGGCCGCATACTGAGCGGTAGTCAGTCAGTTTCAAATCAGGGATCACTCAGCAGGTGGAAAACAGAATAATAATCAGTATCAGAAGTGATATCGTTTGGCTGGTGGTAGAGAGAGAACAGCGGACAATAACAAAGCAGGAGACAATGCAGGATACATGTGTAACTAGAGAAAAACTGGATGCTATCAAGTATTTGAACATGCACTAAGGTGCTGTAGGTGTTGTTTTAAAGGAATACAAACCCCTGCTAATAATATCCCGTCAATTACATTATTACAGATCAAACAGTCTAATGACCACTATGGATTTGGCCTTTAGGTTACCTGGAGGGGGAGCATTTGCCCCCCCATATTAACATAGGGGCTGAGTGGGGTGGCCTGGGGGTTATATTATGTATTCCCCACCCCCCTCAAAAACTGATGCGAACGCCCTTGCCTTGTGGCCTTGGTTCAAGACATAATATCAGTTCTGGTTGCTATGTCCACAGAGGAGGACATGACAGTTGCTTTTGTTTCTTTTTTTTTTAATTATTATTATTTTTTTAACTAAAGCGGGCAGAGTGCATGGCCTACTTAAACCTTTAAGGATGGGGGGGGGGTGGGATGCTTGGCACATCCCTCTGGTTCTTCAAGGGTTAAGATTAGCATATGCCATGAGTATAGTTTTTGTCCTGTGGTCTGTCTAGCACCTGTCATGTCCGTCACCATGGACCTGACATCCAGAAGGGACTGAAGAATTTATATCTTGAACAAGAACACAAGACTAAAATGAACAGGGCCGTCAGGGCTTTTTGGCCACAATAAGGTGAGTGCAGATGGTTATTAGGACTGGAGGTGTTAATCTTTCTTTTAATAAGACTGTGAGGTATGTCCAGTAAAACATCTTACAGCAAAGTGGTCTGCTGAGACTTGGGGGGGTGTTATGCACTAAAGTGTGATAAACCAGTGATACAGTAAATTCTCCAGTTCCTATGTTATTCTGTGGATCCAATGTACTAAGATCTTTCCTACTGGAGAAATCTTGGTGCATTGGCTCCATAGAATAACATAGGAACTGAATAAATGATATCACTAGAGAAGATGGTTTATGCATTAAGATGTGATAAAGAGGTGATAAAGTGGGGTATCCTTTTGAAATGTTGTCCACTATTGGACAAGAAAGAATACCGCGCATTAAACATGTCACCACAATGAAAAGGGCAATATCAGAATCTCACCCTCATCAAAAGGGTGAGATTATGATATCACAGGCTAAAGCGTCACACATTTTAATAGTTAATGATGAAAATTATAAACCTAAACTCTGTTCTGCTCCGTGCATTTCATCTTGCACCTCTTACACACAGCGAGTGTAGGACTCACAAATCCAAACACTGCTAGTGCTTACATCCATGTATGTTAACCATTTGAGCACAAGAGTGGTTCCAGAGCAAGTGTACCCCTCTCACACTCAAAGGGATAACATACGTGGATGTGAGCACTAGCAGTGTTTGGATCTGTGATTCCTACGTGTGCTGTGTAAGAGGTGCAAGATGAAATGCACGGAGCAGAGCAGAGTGTAGGTTATAATTTTCATCATTAACTATTAAAAATGTGTGACGCTTTTAAGCCCTTGATATCAGAATTTCACACTTTTGATGAGGAAGAGATTCTGATATCGCCCTTTTCATTGAGGCGACATGTTTAATGCACCGTTTTCTTTGTTGCCCAGTAGTGGCCGAGATTTTGATACTGAACCATAAAGTGAAGATGACTTTTCCAGTGATATCACTGGATACAAATGGGAGAGATCTTAGTACATTGGCTGCATAGAATAACATAGCAACTGGATACCCCCGTTATCTCCTCTTTATCACCTCCCAGGATGTTTCAGTTCCCTACTGAGTTACTCCTTCGCAGAGCTGGTGCTGCGAGATCCAGAGAGGCAACTGATGATGCCTATTTGCTGCTATGATGTCACACTCACCTGTACATCAAATAGGAACGAGGCTGCCACTGACAGGTTCAGCACTTGCAGGAGGTCGGACAAGAAAATTGTGGAGGACCTTTACATTTAGTAATCTATTTTTACTGCTACATTCAGTGGGGAAGAGCAGCAATTAACTGAGTTTTAAGAGGAACTATCACCCTAAATAAAGCCCACCCCCAATAATTAGGCATATGGCAATATTCTTAGAAACAGTGCTATTATCTCGCATAAGTGCCACGTTATGAAAAAATCCTACTTCTTCTAGACGGCCAGGCTTATTGATTTAGAGGCATCTGAGCGCCTGCGTCGTCAGTCCCTTCCTGTTACCTTAAGGTACCATGAAGGAGACCGGGAAGGACAGAGCAAGCATTCAGATATCAATAAGCCAAAATGTCTGTGTGCAAGCTTGTCTTACATTATCAGGAGTAGGATTTCTTCATAACATGGTACTTGTGCGCGATAATAGCAGTTTCTAATCATATCGCCATATGCCTAATTATTGGGTGGATACAAAATGGGAGAGGCTTCTGAGGATGAAAAACAGCACAATGGCCTGTTCTATGGCTAGTCACCTCTCAGAAGCATCACGTTTTGAGTACTTTTAGGGGGTCTCCCTAAGGGTGAAGGGTAATCCAGACGTGGACCCCTTGCTCTCAGTGCCTAGGGAATCCAGCAGCACCTCCCTGACAAAGCACAGCAAGGCTGAAACATAAGTCAGAGGTAGCTGGTGTTCCTGTGCAGAGGGGACTTACCTGTCATTTTGGAACTGGTCCTCCCTTTTGGGTGGGATTAGTTTAATATATGTATGCAGAAATTTCTGCTCTGTAATGGCAGTAGAGACAGTGGAGTAACAATAGGGGTCGCAGGAGTCACACCTGCGACCGGGCCCGTCACTCCAGGGGCCCAGCCTCCCTCTACAACCCCACCTCCTGGAGTCCTCAACATTCTGATACCTGATCTCCCTCTGGCACTCTAGTAATGCAGAGCACTGGGAGTTGACATCTCCCAGCGCTTTGCATAATGAGAGGACCTCACGGGAGCTCCATCTGCATAGAGGTCTGTGCGAAAGGAGGCACAGACCTCTCCTGACTCCTGCCACGCCACTGGACCACCAGGGAGGTAGGAGATGAGCAATGTGGAGATGGGGGTCAGAATGGTGGCAATGTGGAGATGGGGGGCAATGTGGATATTGGGGGCAATGTGGAGATGGAGGGCAGTGTGGTGGCAATGTGGAGATGGGGTTAATGTGGAGACTGGAGGCAATATGGAGATTGCAATGTAGAGATGTGGGCAATGTGGAGATGGGGGGCAGTGTGGAGATGGGGCAATGTGGAGTCAATGTGGAGATGGGGACAATGTGGAAATTGGGGGCAATGTGGAGATGGGGGGCAGTGTGGTGGCATTGTAGAGATGGGGGGCAATGTGGAGATTGCAATGTAGAGATGTGGGCAATGTGGAGACTGGGGGCAATGTGGAGATTGCAATGTAGAGATGTGGGCAATGTGGAGATGGGGGGCAGTGTGGAGATGGGGCAATGTGGAGCCAATGTGGAGATGGGGGACAATGTGGAAATTGGGGCAATGTGGAGATGGGGGCAGTGTGGTGGCAATGTGGAGATGGGGGCAATGTGGAGACGGGGGGCAATGTGGAGATTGCAATGTAGAGATGTGAGCAATGTGGAGACTGGGGGCAATGTGGAGATTGCAATGTAGAGATGTGGGCTATATGGAGATGGGGGCCAGTGTGGAGATGGGGCAATGTGGAGATGGGGGACAATGTGGAAATTGGGGGCAATGTGGTGGCAATGTGGAGATGGGGGCAATATGGAGATTGGGGGCAATGTGGAGATTGCAATGTAGAGATGGGGGCAATGTGGAGATGGGGGACAATGTGGAGGTGGCCAGTGGAGATGACCAATGGAAGGGCCAATGTGGCTGGGGGGGATGTCGTGGGGGGGGCATGATAGTTCTTGCACCTGGGCCCAGTGGCTTCTAATTACACCTTTGACTAGAGAGCTAAAACGTGATCTTCTGAGCGGCGACTAGACATAGAACAGGCGATTGTGCTGTTGTTCATCCTCAGAAGCCTCTCACATTTTGAATGCTAATTATTGGGGGGCACTTTATTTAGGGTTATAGTTCTGCTTTAACATAATTTTTTTTAATTAATCTTACTGAGTGCTCTGGAATGTATTGAGTAACCTTCTGGCACTGAAACGATTAAAAAAATGTGCTATGCCATCAGCAGTTCTCTAATAGAAATACAGACAGCTTCAGTATACCTTTTCTTTAGAAGCCAATGAGTATTCTCATTAGCTCACTTTTCTGGAAGTAATGCCGATTTAAACTAGAAATTCAAATGTTTTTTACAGACACAAAATTGCTTTATATCATCATTAACCATTTAAGGACCTGGGGGTGTGCAAAGCGCTGCTTCTTAATGTGTTGCTCACACCTGAGGTTCTTAAAGGGTTGAAAATGACTTATGCAATCATAATTGCTGTTTGTTTGTCTCTTCTCTTTACAAGAGCAATTATATAAAATGGATTGTGAAGACTTTATTAGCTAGACTAAAAGCCTGTCGCTCCGCAAAAAATGCTGGACCGCTTTTGTCGGCGTGTTTCTTTACAGAGCTGCCAGACATGGCACAAATGTATGAACAGCAAACAGTAATTTCTGCAAAACAGGAAGCAATGGACAGAAACAGGGAACTTTTCCTCTCGCTGTTTAACGCTTTGAGTGCATTGTTCTGCAGTGTGTTGCACAGCTCTCTGGCAATCAAAGTGTTAGCGCATAAGGGTCCAAAAACAAACCATTCATCGTTAACCCCACTTGTATGTGACCCTGTGTAATCAATTTGCATAATAACTACAGGAAATTCCATAAATTGAATTCTTGGACAAAATGTATAATAAAATAAAATGTAGCTTTTCCTAAAAATAACCCCCACCCCCAGTGACGATACTATGGTCCTCTAAAAAATTTGACCTATCTTCAAGAGTTAACATCTTCTCATCAGCCGTGATATCCTCCCCATTAAGCGCTCATGACGTTTGCTAACCATTTTCTCCAAATTGAAGCAGGCAGAGAGCATGACCCTACTTAATCCTTCAACCCTTTGAGTGCCACAGAGGTATCCAACTCATTGCAACGCAATGCATTGTATACCTCTGGAACTCAAATGGCTAAATTCCAGATGGGGGGTGGGAAACGCATTGAGAAGCAATAACGCCAGTGTCTAATTTGTACATTAGTCTAGTTGTTTCTATAATCATAACTGAATTTGCATGAAGGGCCATATAGGTAAATTCTGAGGGCCACAAATGGCTCTTGGTCCATAATTTAGTCATCACTGGAGAGGAGGAACTGGTACTCACAAAACACCTCTTGGCACAAGCAATGGAAGCAGGACAAATTTTGGAGCTGAAAAGAAAGCCCTTATAACTAGGGTGAAACGCGTTGTGTAGGAGAACCTGCTTATCAGCCTGAGATGTAGACTACTATGTGTAATTTTATATGTCTACTAGTTTTAAAGCCCGTGTACATGGGCCAACACTGGCGGCGCTGCAGTCATGTGCAGTAGAGACTTCCTGCACTGTGGCTGATACTGAGTGGGGTGCTCCGAATTCAGACCGTAGTCCTCTCTGTGCACCTTCCTGGGACCAAGCAGTCCCAGCAGGGGTGGGAGAGGGAGATCTGCAGGGCGGAGGGGGACCCGGCCCACAAGAGCAGGCACACGCAGGACAGGGACAGAACCTGCAGTGGGACGAGGGGTAGTTGCTGGGGAGCACCCCACACAGTCAGGGTCAGACCAGGAAGGGCACTCCGGCTCTGAACCATCCCATGCTGGAGGTGACGAGGGCAGGATCAGGGACCCCAAATACACAGAGGAGGAGAACACGGCTCTCGTGGAAGCTGTCCTGGAGAGGCAGAGTGTTCTCCACCCAACAGTGAAGGTCCCTAGCCTGTCAGCGAGGAGGAAGGCACCCTGGAACCAGATCAGCAGCCGGGTGAACGCAGTGGCTCCATGCAGGCGGGACGTGGAGTCCATCAAAAAGAGATGGGGCGACTGCCGGAGGGTGGTCAAAAACAAGATGACAGAGCTCGCCAAGCATGCCCAAGGCACTGGAGGTGGACCAGCCGTCCCTATCACCTTCTGCGGCTGGGAGGAGCTGGTGCGGCAGACCATGTCCCCGACCCTGATTGAGGGGGTCGTTGGAGGAACTGACACTGGGGATGAGAGGAGCCTCCACACTACCGGTAAGTGCAACACTACAGAACAACGCACTACAGCAACCAACACCAGCTGCACACACACAGTCACACCTCAACATGTGTCCATGATTCAGCCATACAACTGCACAAACACAGCACCCTGAGGGTTAAAAAAAGGACACAACACCAGGACAAATGTCAAGGTCCAACTTGGGACAAACCTGTCAATGTCCTACTTCAACCCTCTTGTCGCTGTGCTCATCACACACAATACACAAACCGTTATGTTCATAATGTCGTCTGTCATATATCATCACTGTTCACACACAGTGTCACCCATGTCCCCACAGGGAAGTCAGCACCTAACCCCTTGAGTGCTAGAGGGATCATCAATGCATCGATCAACAATGCATTGGCAACCCCTCTGGGACTCAAAGGGTTAACCAGACAACAAACAAGTCAATAGGCCAAGGATCACATGCTACACAGGGGACATTCACTAAGTGGTGCACACAAAGTAACCCTCACACACCCTCACTTCACCAATACCAGTGTTAGTCCATGGAGAATATGTAAAAAAAAGAATCAAGTTCATAAGGTCCCATTGTACAGACTCCATGGAAAACACTGGAAATGGGGAAAGGAGATCACTGGAGAAGTCACCATCATGTTCACTCCATCAGTTCAACATCACCGCTTACTGAATCACAAAAAGGGTGCATCAGGTCACACATCACAGTGCCCCAGAGAATAAATGCTTGTATGTGCAACACACAGGCCAAAAACTATTCCACAGAATTAAAGGTGGAAAAAGTAGGCCTTGGTGTTGTGGCTGCAATCATTTACTCTGACTTAAAATGACATATCCCATATCTGATTCCCACATGGATCCACAGGGGTGCTGATTCCATGGATGGATGGTACACCAGCCGCTCTTTGCAGGATACACATGGGAAACAAATAGCAAACATTGTACCTTGGTCACCAACAGGCCATGACTGGTGGATATCTAGGATTGAGTACGGTTGCCTCACACAGAAGGATGGATGGGCTCATACACAGAGAAAAAAACAGGCCTCAATCAAAGATATCCCTCACTACTGGCTGGATTGTTGCCCTTAGGATTCAAATGTTTCTAAATATGTTCCAACACGATGTGAACACAGGGATCAGTTCACTGGATGTGATTGCCTTACTGGCCAGATATGTGCACCCATCACAAATCAAACTACATTGCTACCATCCAAATACACATATATAGTATATCACACTCTACGTAGATGGGATATACAAGGTATGTTCATATCCATCATATCAATCCAATGTATTGTTGGATGGGTGCACATATATAGCCAGTAAGGCAATCACACCTACTGAACTGCTCTCTGGCTTCACATCTTGGAAGGATATTACTGTATCCATATGAAGGGTACATATCCACATACACATATGACCATTTCTACTTGTGTGTGACTGTAATTGGATAGCAATGGGTAATGTTATCATGATGTCATATCATTGCCATCGTTAAAAGATGTGTCTCGATCTAAGTCCCATCCCTCCAACACTCATGGTTATACAGATATTGCTCTATGTGACAGGTGGAGATATCTGTCACTTGACCACACGGAGGCTCTTCAGAAGAGTCAAAGTCGCAACATTTCGAGATAAATACCTCTTTGGAATGGTCCACAGAGTGTGCATGCAAACCATGCACACTCTGTACACCATTCCAATTAAGTATTGTTCTCTAAATGGTTCGATTTAGACTCTGCTGAAAAGCCCTTGTGTGGACAAATAATGACTGAAATCTCCATCTGTCACATACAGCAATATCTGAACAACCATGAGGGTAGGAGGGATAGGACTAACAGCGATCAACATATGTTTTCACAATGTCTACAATCTGACATCAAGGTGGACTTAACCTTTGCCATCCCCCTGGAGGGATAGCCATCCCTACAAGTTGTGAAGACAAATATATGTTGTTGGGTTCCCCCCACCGAGTTAAACAATGGTATTCCTACTGCTGAAAGGTGTGTTGATTCAAAAGGTATCACAGCTCAGACATGGATATGTCAGGGGCAATATCCCAGTGGCCTGAAATTGTACATTGGTGCTGTTACTACACTATCATATGGACAGCTCTGGTACAGGACCAGATATCTACATGGGAGGGTGTTGCAACAGCCCCACTGTACTATTTCGGGCCACTGTGATATTGCACCTCAAAATGAAACCTTCACTCGTAATAACTCAAACAACACCTTTCAGCAGTGGGAGTACCTTTGTTTACCCAGGGGGATTAACCCAAACACATATATATTTTGTCACCACATATCAGAGCATAAATGTCTCCACAAACATATGGCTAAGGTCACTAATCACAACATCTTATTTCTCCACACAGCTTACGGCCCTCAAGCCCAGCGGGAGACAGTGGAGGAGTACACAGAGGAGGGGACCAGCCGGTGGTCACTGTACCCACCATCACCATCCCCTCCAACACAGGCTGCACCACCACCTACTGCACCCCTTCAAGCTGGACCACCACCTTCTTCACCATTAGTGATGAGTGAGCATGCTCGGCCGAAGCTCGGTTCGGCTCGAGCATCGCTCTGCTCGGCACATGGCGGTACTCGTACGAGTACCGCATGTGCTCGCCCGCCATGTTCGGGTCTCCTCCCCGCACGTTTCGCGGCTGCTGCGCAGCCAATAAACGTGCGGGGAGGCTCTGACATCAATGTAATGCCAGCAGCCATGTTGGCTGCTGGCATTACACTGATTGGCTGGCCAGAACCCGTGATCGGGTGCTGTATAGCACCCGACTCGCGAGTTCTGCTCATTCTCAGCCAGGGAGAGATGCGATCAGGCAGGGAAAGTCAGTGTAGGGAGAATAAAAGTGTTGGTACTCTTTCAAGACCCAAAAGTCCTTTTTAGGACTGTTGTATGTGGGGGCAGCATTTATATTTTGTTTTGGGGGGCACAATTTCATTTTTTTTTTGATGGTGGGATATTAGTAAGGTGACATTGTACTAGGTGCACAGGGACAAATATTGTACAACGAAGCGACAAAAAGGGCCATTTTAAACGTGTGCCTAGCCATAGATTATTGTCACATTCTGTTTAGTGTGCAAATTCACAAATTAACGTCATATATTCCGTTCACTGTGCCTAGCCGCAGATTAGCGTCACATTCTGTTTCGTGTGCCTAGCCGCAGATTAGCGTCACATTCTGTTTAGTGTGCCTAGCCGCAGATTAGCGGCACATATTGTTTAGTGTGCAAATTCACAAATTAACGTCACATATTCCATTCACTGTGCCTAGCCGCAGATTAGCGTAACATTCTGTTTAGTGTGCCTAGCCGCAGATTAGCGGCACATATTGTTTAGTGTGCAAATTCACAAATTAACGTCACATATTGTTTAGTGTGCAAATTCACAAATTAACGTCACATATTCCGTTCACTGTGCCTAGCCGCAGATTAGCGTCACATTCTGTTTAGTGTGCACGCTTGCAGAGGAACATGAGATCTTGTGGCCTGATTCACAAACTCTAGAGGGTACCCAATCACAAGAAGATGACAGAGGGGAACGGCATTTAAGGTCAAAGGAAGTGGATGATGATGATGAGACACAGTTGCCATCAAATCAACCACAATTACTGTCTCAAGACCTTGATGAGGAGGATGATACACAGTTGTCAATGACTGAGGATGTGGTGGGATCAAGAAATGAGGAGGATGATCAGAGTGAGGAAGTGGAGGAGGACTTGGTGGACGATGAGGTCACAGAGCCGAGCGATGACAGCAGTTCTGAGGGTGAGCCATCTGCAGCACCGCAACAGGCTGGAAGAGGCAGTGGTGTGGCTAAAGAAAGAAGGCGGACCGCACCAAACCGGCCCGCAAATGTTCCACGGACACCCCCTTGCGTAAATCTCCCTTGCCAAGGGCTAGGTGTTCCGCGGTATGGCGTTTTTTTAAGGAAGGTGCGGCCGACAAAAAAATTGTAGTTTGCAACCTGTGCCACACCAGAATGAGCCGAGGCATGAACACTAGAAACCTCACCACCACCAGCATGATCCGACACATGGCATCCAAGCACCGTAATAAGTGGGAGGAACGCCCGGATCGCCAATCTGTGTCTGCAGGCCACACAACTGCCTCCTCTTCCCCTGTTTTCGGTGCCGGCCAATCGCCTGTCGAAGGCGCAGGCCCGCATACCTCCCGCCCTGCACCTGTACCATCTGAAGCACCATCAGCGACCACATCCACTTCCCTGTCCCAGCGCAGCGTACAAATGTCGTTACCCCAGGCATTTGAGCGCAAGCGAAAATACCCAGCCACCCACCCACAGGCCATAGCACTAACCTCACACCTTTCCAAATTACTGGCCATCGAAATGCTGCCATTTAGGCTTGTGGACACTGAGTCCTTCCGCAGCCTGATGGCAGCAGCTGTCCCTCGGTACGCAGTCCCCAGCCGCCACTACTTTTCCCGGTGTGCCGTCCCCGCCTTACACCACCATGTGTCCCTTAACATCACCCGTGCCCTGACCAACGCAGTTACTGGGAAGGTCCACTTAACGACTGACACATGGACAAGTGCTTGTGGCCAGGGACGCTACATTTCCCTGACGGCACACTGGGTGAATGTCGTGGAGGCTGGGAGCGACTCGGACCCTGGGATGGCACAGGTGCTACCCACGCTGAGGATTGCGGGCCCTACCTCCATCAGGGTTTCCGCCAGCACCTACGTTATTGGCTCCTCCTCCTCCGTTTCCACCTCCAAATTCTCTGCGCGCAGCGCCACTCACCCATCAGCCGGTAGCTGGAAGCAGTGTAGCACTGCACTGGGGAAGCGTCAACAGGCCGTGCTGAAGCTGATCTGCCTTGGGGACAAACAGCACACGGCCTCAGAGCTGTTGCAGGGGATTAGTCACCAGACCGAGCAGTGGCTCTCGCCACTCAACCTGCAACCAGGCATGGTTGTGTGTGATAATGGGCGTAACTTGGTGGCGGCTTTGGAGCTCGGCAAGCTCACACACGTACCATGCCTAGCGCATGTATTTAATTTAGTGGTTCAGCGATTTCTAAAAACCTACCCCAATTTGCATGATCTCTTGACGAAGGTGCGCCGCGTGTGTGCACATTTCCGTAAGTCATCTACAGCTTCAGCCGGCCTGTTGAAGCTGCAGCAGCGCTTACAACTGCCAGCTCACCGGCTGCTGTGTGACGTGAGCACGCGCTGGAACTCCACCTTCCACATGTTGGCCCGGCTTTGTGAGCAGCAGAGGGCAGTAGTGGAGTACCAGCTGTTACACGGTCGTCGCCTCTCCGTTCAACTTCCTCTAATCAGAAGTGAGGAGTGGGAATGGATGTCAGACCTCTGTGAGGTTTTACGCAATTTTGAGGAATCGACACAGATGGTGAGCGGCGATAACGCTATTATCAGTGTAACCATCCCACTTCTGTGTCTACTGAAACGCTCGCTGCTCACAATTAAAACCGACGCTTTGCATGTGGAAGAGGTGGAAATGGGGGAGGAAGAGCTTACACAAGGTGATAGCCAGAGCACCCTCACTTCATCTTCTCAGCGACAATTGGAGGAGGCGGAGGAGGAGGAGGAGGAGGAGGAAGACACGGTTGCCTCCGCTACAGAGGGTAGCCATGGAACTTTATTTCCATCTCTTCAGCGTGGGTGGGCAGAAGAGGAGGAAGAGGATGAGGAGATTGAGAGTCATCCTCCTGGTGAGGACAGCGAAATCTTGCCTGTTGCTACTCTGGCACACATGGCTGACTTTATGTTAGGCTGCCTTTCCCGTGACCCACGCGTTATACGCATTTTAGACAACACGGATTACTGGGTGTTCACCCTTCTGGACCCCCGCTACAAAGAGAATTTCTCATCTCTCATTCCTCCGGTGGAGAGGACAAGCAAAATGGTGCAATACCAGAAGGTTCTTGTCGAAAAATTGCTCCAAAATTTTCCATCTGACAACGCTGGCGGCAGAGTACGTGCTACCTTGGCCAACCGAGAAGGGGAGAAAAGGGGAGCACACAGCAGTTCCGACAAAGGCAGGGCAACACTCTCCAAGGCGTGGGACACCTTCATGACACCCCACCAGCACCCTCACCCTGATGCGCAGCCTAGTGTCACAAGGAGGGAAAAGTTTTGGAAGATGGTGAAGGAGTACGTAGCAGACCGTGTCAGCGTCCTCACTGATCCCTCTGTGCCTTACAACTACTGGGTGTCCAAGCTGGACACGTGGTATGAACTGGCACTCTACGCCTTGGAGGTGCTGGCCTGCCCTGCCGCCAGCGTTCTGTCTGAGCGGGTATTTAGTGCTGCTGGTGGCATCATAACAGATAAGCGTATCCGCCTTTCCACCGAAAATGCTGATAGGTTGACACTTATAAAAATGAACAAGGCCTGGATTTCCCCTGACTTCTCCACTCCACTGGAGGAAAGCCCCGGGTGAACATAAAGTCACTTTAGATATGTTATTTACAATGATGGGAATACTCTGTATTCCCATTCACCCCTTCCACCCAAAAAACGGGTATATGGTTGACTCTTAATCTTCTCATCCTCCTCCTCCTCTTCCATATACCCTGTGATATAATTTTTATATAGGGCCAGCTCACCAGCGGGCCCTGTGATATAATTTTTATATAGGGCCAGCTCACCAACGGGCCCTGTTTGACAATTTTTGTATAGGTCAGCTCACCAGCGGGCCTTCTCATATAATGTTTTATTGGGTCAGCTCTCTAGCGGGCCCTCTCATATAATGTTTTATAGCGTCAGCTCAATAGCGGGCCTTCGCATATAATGTTTAGGATGGTCAGCTCCGCAGCAGACCCTCACCCATAATGTTTTAGATGGTCGGCTCAGCAGCAGACCCTCATTCCTAATGTTTTAGATGGTCAGCTTAGCGGCATGCCCTCGCCCCTAATGTTTTAGAGGGTCACCAGCAGGCCATTAATCCTAATTTTTCAAGGGTGTGTATGATGCCCTCCTTTATGTGTAATAAAGGGTGTATTGGAGTGACATTTCAGTCTAATTTTTGGCAGCCCTTTCACTTAGTGCATAGGCTTTATGAGTGTTGGACCACTACCTGAACTATTGTACCACAATGTGAATGAGGCCCTCCATTTTGTGATATACAGGTTGTATCGGAGTGCCTCAGGTCCTCCCATTGAATTAAATAGGGCTGGGGTGTTCGACAGAGCAGAAGGTAGTTCTTGGCTTCATCCACTAAGTCACTTCGTCACTTTTACTCAATGGATCAGATCCCACTGTTCCGACTATACATTTTGGACTTAACAAGGGCAAACGGACATGTTGTAAAACCTGTAGTAGCTGCGGCCTTCGTTCCTGAATGCTGTACCTTACCCGGGCCATAACCACGTTGAACACCTGCTTTACGCTGCGCACGTTTCCCTCTTAATCATGGTCCCAGTTCCGAAAAATCGATGAAATTTTTTGCAGAATTTGCAGATGATATACAAGTAAATATACAGCAAATACTGTTTGGTAACAATTTTTCGCCTAAAGTCGTTTTTATCTTCCTTTTTGTGTGTTTTACGGTCAGTCTGTAAAAATGGCGTACTACGGGCGAAACATTGTTCCCAGCAGCGACGTTGGAGTCCAAGATGCATCCAGACATCCTCCCTATGCTGTCCCTGAACCATTTCTGTGGTGTTTCCATCATTTTCTGACCTTTTCCTATGAACCAGGCACCCTCCCCTCATCAGAGCAGGGGGTGCCTGGTGTAATGCTCGAGTCCTCCCATTGACTTCAATGGGGCTCGGGTGCTCGGCCGAGCACTCGAGCCTCCGGGGGCGCTCGGCCAGAGCACCCGAACACCCGAGCATTGGGGTGCTTGATCATCACTATTCACCTTTACAAGCTGGACCACCACATGCTGCACCCTTACAAGCTGGACCACCACAGGCTGCACCCCTTCAAACTGCACCTCCCCAGTACAGTGGCTGGATGCCACAGGAGGAGAGGTGGACCTATCCAGCCACCTCCACCAGCTAGTACCCTCCATCAGCAGCACCACCACCGGCAGGGAGGCAATGGCTGCCAGGGACTATGGCCAACACCCAATATGGGCCATATGCCTCCCACATCAACCCACCCTCCTGGATGGCTCCACAGCATGCCCCAAGTTATGATCCCAGGTGGGGTCCCAGCACCTATCAATGGCCACCATATGACCCTTGGCCACTGGACTACCCACACCTGGGCCTGATAGGTGAGCCCCTGCGCCCCCTACCCAGGGACATATTCACACCTCCACCAGCACACACATCATTGGGCAGCTCAGGATCACTTGATGTGTTGGGCATATGCCCATCATCTGCACCAGCCATTCCAACAGTTGTCACAGCAGCCACAGCACCTCCAGTAGCAGCAGAGGAAACAGCAGCTCCAGCAGCAGCAGAGGAAACAGCACCCTCAGTAGCATCAGTGGAAAGAGTACCTTCGGCAGCAGCAGAGGAAACAGTACCCTCAGCAGCAGAGGAAATAGCACCCTCGGCAGCAGAGGAAACAGCACCCTCGGCAGCAGAAGAATCAGCACCCTCGGCAGCAGAGGAAACAGCAGCACCCGTAACACCGGGCACATCCACCTCACGCCTCACAGGGATGGAGGCGGAGTGTATGGCCCTTCAGATGAGACTACTCCAGTTCAGCAGGAGTACTGACAGCAACATCACCAGGAGCAGGAGGCAATCCAGGAGGAACATTGCCCAATTGGAGACCAGGATCCAAGCCCTGGAGTCGGAGGTGGCCAGGGGGAACACACTACTCCACCAGCTCAGGACTGGTCTGATGGACATGTTAACACAGGTCCTTGTGGAGTTGAGGGAGATAAACCGCAGGGAGAACCTGAGGATGGAGAGGGAGAACTTGCGTTCCACCGAGGGGTCTACTGCAACCACCACCTCCTCCATTGTTACCCCTGAAGCCACACCTAGGGGGCAGAGGGTTACCAGGAGATCAACAAGGGCATCCACCTCTGGCAACCAAAAAGGAAAAAATGAAAGGCCCAACCTGTCAACTTTCCCCTCAATAAAAAAAACTTTTTTTTGGATTCCTGTCTGATCTGTTGTGTCTTCAGTTATGGATTGGGTGGCAGGGTTGTCTACAATGCATTGCCATACAATGCAGTGAACACAACCTCTGCCTGGGTGAAATGTTTGTGGGATGCTACAACATGGGTTCACACACACACACACACACACACACACCGTTGTACAAATGCAACTGGAAATACATCCCTGGAGCCATATTACACCACTGTGTTATATGACGATGTTGTGTGTTGAATTTGAACAACAAAACATACTCCTTAGCACAACAAATAGTACAAAACTGAACATTAGTCTACATCATATGTTGTGTTTAACTCTTTGAGTGCCAGAGTGATAGGCAACGCATTGCAAATAAATGGACCACTCTTGCACTCAGTGGGTTAATTGGATAACCAGACAAACAGCTATGTGACTTAGCGGGGACATAACAAGCAGGACAGATAAATGGGACATGTATCAATATCGTTTGGGATTCAAACACTCATTGTGCAACTGACTTACTTGGGAAGCCAATGTTTTTAACCTAGGATTTCAATGTGTAGCACACACATTGATATCCTGGGGTGAGCATTGGGGTCTCCAGTAAGTTGAGTTGTTGTTTCCCTAAAGGTGTAACAGACTTCACCAGTGATAACACATGTCCACTTAGTCTGGTTGTTCATTGATGTAGCCCATGTACTGAGATATGACAAAGTGGAGCAATATCTCAGAACATTGATTATACTGAGCAACACAGAAACTGTGGACAGGAATTCACTGTGGAAGTATTTCCCCTGTATCACCTCTTTATCACTCCCACAACACATTCGTGTATCACTGCCACCATCATCTGTTTGCATGGATACATCACAGAGTCCACTCACTGGCAAACAAGTGGTGGACTCCTGTGATGTGGGTGATGCCTTTCCATGTATGGGGGATACTCTGTCCTGGGTGTGGTTACGCATTGACATATGTGTTCTCAAATATATCCTCATACAGACACAGATAGAATGGTGATGGTTCATCTTTACTGTGTCTCAAATTACATTAGAAAGTACATGTGTTTTCTGTGTGTATTGCCTATATGCATTGAACACTTGTATGAGAACACTAAATGTACTTTGAAACTAAATCGTACTACTTCAGTAACACTGCTGCCTTGCTCAATTGTTGTCCACAAGGTTTGACAACTCTGTAGCTGAGCATCCTAACTGTACAGGTTATAACACTCGAGAATTTGTGTTTTCTGTGTCTATATGAGAATGTTCCAGTAGAGGTTTGTGTGAACCTCAGGTCAAACATTGCATCACCAACAACATCACCAGAAACAGCAAGGGGTTATCTTCATGAAGGTGTTGTCAAGACATCAATCCAGTCACATGGAAGATCTTCAGTTCAAGGATGGATCATGTTACGGATGCCTGTGGGACAAGAGGACAGGATTTGGAGCAGTAGACCTGAACTGTTCATCAAGCAACAATTTAGTCTTTTTAATCCCCTCAATTTTCACAATTACAGGTGAGTACACAAACCATTGCTTGACAATGTGTTGTGTACTCATCTGTAACCAATTCTGTGGGGAACTTAGGACATGTGCACCAGCCCTATGGATATGTGCCCCTGACATGTATACACACATTAACAAGTGTTCTGAGAGCTCCATGGAAGTAATGACATTGTGCTGCCACTGTGACAGTGACAGTGGCAGCCCAATGTCATTTGTTCCCTGGAAGTATTAGGACACATTTGTTGATGTGTGTATTCATGTCGGGGGTACATATGTCTGCACACTCACAGGTCAGCATGGAGTCCCTGGTAATCTGATCTACGTTTCATGACCTCTACATTGTGTGACAATACCACTGTACATCCACCCCTCTGCTGCTCTTCTCAGCTCTAGCACAGTACAGGTCCCATATTGAGTCCAATGGCCCTTTAACCCCTGATGTGATGGAGTATTATCCAATGCATAGCATTGGATAACACTCTTTCGCTACAAGGCTAGCATGGTTGCTCTGGCTATGATCATGGCAAATCAAGTTAGTTGCTGTCAATCAAGCCCTGTAAGGTGATGAACATGGGTTATATGTTCTACCTTGTTTCTCCTGGGGGTGTGCGTGATATCCTTGGGGTCTGTATGTCAACGTGGAGAGTGGAATGGAGGATGGTTTTTGAATCCACACACACAATTTGCCACGTCCATGGTATGGTTGATGTTTGGGGCCATGCTGCTGCCAGTGCAGTGCTGTGTGAATGTTCCTGTGGGGTGAGACAGAACATAATGTGCAGTGTGGTTAGTGTCACAGGACTGACGGGGGACTTGCATGGATTGTTTGCATGCCTGTGTTATACTCACAGGTGAAGTGTTCCGTGATGAGCCTGTCTCTGATCTGTGCCCCTCTCAAGGTCTCCTCCACATGCCCGATGTCCATGGCCACTTCATGTATGGGGGGTCCTGGATGTGATCCAGCAGCCTGGTGTCCACTGCGATGTTGTGCAGTATTGCGCATGCCACAATTATGTCGCACACCTTAGCAGGTGCATACTGCAGTGCTCCCCCAGAGTGGTCCAGACAGCTGACTCTTGACTTGAGGAGCCCAAAGGTCCTCTCAATGGCATTCCTCGTTCTGGCATGAGCCTGGTTGTACCTTTCCTGGGCATGTGTTTGGGGATTGGCCACAGGGGTCAGTAGCCAGGACTTGCATCCATAGCCAGCATCACCTGTGTAATGTGAGTGACATGGTGAGACAGGGAGCACATGTTGTGTGAATGATGTTTTGTGTGGTGGACGTACTAGCTGTGGGTCAGGTGCATACTGAGCAGTGTTGTGTGTACGCCTGTGTATGTGGTTTGATTTTGTATTGTGAACTCACCCAAAAGCCACCCCCTGTAAAAGTTCCATTCTCGAAATCTCTGTGGACTGAGGAGTTTTGGAGAATGTATGCATTATGTGAGCTGCCAGGATACTTTGCACAGACATTCATTATCCTCATGTTGCTGTCACACACACCATCTGCACGTTGATGGAATGGAAGTTCTTCCTGTTGATGAATAGCTGTGCGTCACGTGCTGGGGCCTTAATCTGGACATGGGTGCAATATATAACACCCATGACCCTGGGCATGCCACCCCCTGTGTAAAAGATCTGCTTCTCGTGTTTCCAGTCCATGTCGGTGGTGGGAAAATGTATATAGGTACTGGCCTTGATTTTGAGGGCTGGCAGGACCTGGGCCAGCACTCTGGAGAATGTGGCCTGTGACATGCCAGATGCGTAACCCTCAGTGGACTGGAAGGCTCCACTTGCCATGGTTGTGGATGTAGATGGGATCCACCTGATCTTTGATGACCTCATACAGGCTAATGATGCTGTCAGGCCTCAACCTGTAGCAATCAATGACCTCATCATCAGTCATTCCAAAGAGGCTGACCCGTGGGCGGTATACCCTGGTCCTTGGTGGTCGTCTATACATCCTCTGCTGCTGTGGAGCATCCTGTTGCTGCAGCTGTGCATTTGCAGGCAGGTGCTGCCCTCCAGGTGGGGATGGACTCCTGTGTGGCTGCTGAGCCAGAGCCTCCTCACTTGCAACAGGTGAAGGCTGTTGATCAAGCGTGCCTGGAGGTTGCTGATGTTCCCTAGCTCTCTCCCTTGCACGCCTTCTCCGCAGTCTTCACAACAATATGTAACCCAACATACTGATTGCTCTCTCTCTCTCTCTCTCCCTCCCTGAGTGGAAAACAAGCCACAAGCGAGTGTGCTGAGTTGTCCCTTTAAGTACTTGATAGGGCGTTGTGTAGGTGTGGTGATGAGGTGAGTGCTGACCAGTGGTGAGTTGTTTTTGTCCAGGTAAGTGTTTGCAGGTGTGTGTGTGTTATAAGATGTGGTGTGTTGTGCTTGGTATGTGTCTGCCATTTGCGGGTGTGCAGTTGTGGGGTGCAGGCCGCGTGTTGATGTTGCACAGGTGAGCTTATATTTGCAGGTGTCCGCTTTGTGTGATAACCCCCATTATTGCGTGTCATGTTGTGTTGTTGTTTTATTGGGTGTCGTTGTGCCTGTGGTGTTGCTTATTGTTATGTGTGACAGTGATTTGTGTTGTGTGTCCATGTTTTTGTGTTGTTTTGGCATTGCACGGGTTAAATTTACCATTTACATGCTTGTGCAGTAAGCATTTTGTGTATTTCCCTATGCAAAGGGTGTTTTGTTTTGCTCGTTAAGTGTCTAATGTCTGAGAAAAATGGGTCTTAACTAGTGATGATCGAGCACCCCAATGCTCGGGTGTTCGGGTGCTCTGGCCGAGCACCCCCGGAGGCTCGAGTGCTCGGCCGAGCACCCGAGCCCCATTGAAGTCAATGGGAGGACTCGAGCATTACACCAGGCACCCCCTGCTCTGATGAGGGGAGGGTTCCTGGTCCATAGGAAAAGGGCAGAAAATGATGGAAACACCACAGAAATGGTTCAGGGACAGCATAGGGAGGATATCTGGATGCTTCTTGGACTCGAACGTCGCTGCTGGGAACGATGTTTCGCCCGGAGTACGCCATTTTTACAGACTGACCGTAAAACACACAAAAAGGAAGATAAAAACGACTTTAGGCGAAAAATTGTTACCAAACAGTATTTGCTGTATATTTACTTGTATATCATCTGCAAATTCTGCAAAAAATTTCATCGATTTTTCGGAACTGGGCCATGATTAAGAGGGAAACGTGCGCAGAGGCAAATTCTGCAAAAAATTTCCTCGATTTTTCTGAACTGGGGCCATGATTAAGAGGGAAACGTGCGCAGAGGCAAATTCTGCAAAAAATGTCCTCGATTTTTCTGAACTGGGGCCATGATTAACAGGGAAACGTGCGCAGAGGCAAATTCTGCAAAAAATTTCCTCGATTTTTCTGAACTGGGGCCATGATTAAGAGGGAAACGTGCGCTGAGCCGACCATCTAAAACATTATGGGTGAGGGTCTGCTGCGGAGCTGACCATCCTAAACAATATATGCGAAGGCCCGCTACTGAGCTGACGCTATAAAACATTATATGAGAGGGCCCGCTAGAGAGCTGACCCAATAAAACATTATATGAGAAGGCCCGCTGGTGAGCTGACCTATACAAAAATTGTCAAACAGCGCCCGCTGGTGAGCTGGCCCTATATAAAAATTATATCACAGGGCCCGCTGGTGAGCTGGCCCTATATAAAAATTATATCCCAGGGTATATGGAAGAGAGTCAACCATATACCCATTTTTTGGGTGGAAGGGGTGAATGGGAATACAGAGTATTCCCATCATTGTAAATAACATATATAAAGTGACTTTATGTTCACCCGGGGCTTTCCTCCAGTGGAGTGGAGAAGTCAGGGGAAATCCAGGCCTTGTTCATTTTTATAAGTGTCAACCTATCAGCATTTTCGGTGGAAAGGCGGATACGCTTATCTGTTATGATGCCACCAGCAGCACTAAATACCCGCTCAGACAGAACGCTGGCGGCAGGGCAGGCCAGCACCTCCAAGGCGTAGAGTGCCAGTTCATACCACGTGTCCAGCTTGGACACCCAGTAGTTGTAAGGCACAGATGGATCATTGAGGACGCTGACACGGTCTGCTATGTACTCCTTCACCATCTTCCAAAACTTTTCCCTCCTTGTGACACTAGGCTGCGCATCAGGGTGAGGGTGCTGGCGGGGTGTCATGAAGGTGTCCCACGCCTTGGAGAGTGTTGCCCTGCCTTTGTCGGAACTGCTGTGTGCTCCCCTTTTCTCCCCTTCTCGGTTGGCCAAGGTAGCACGTACTCTGCCGCCAGCGTTGTCAGATGGAAAATTTTGGAGCAATTTTTCAACAAGAACCTTCTGGTATTGCACCATTTTGCTTGTCCTCTCTACCGGAGGAATGAGAGATGAGAAATTCTCTTTGTAGCGGGGGTCCAGAAGGGTGAACACCCAGTAATCCGTGTTGTCTAAAATGCGTATAACGCGTGGGTCACGGGAAAGGCAGCCTAACATAAAGTCAGCCATGTGTGCCAGAGTACCAACAGGCAAGATTTCGCTGTCCTCACCAGGAGGATGACTCTCAATCTCCTCATCCTCTTCCTCCTCTTCTGCCCACCCACGCTGAAGAGATGGAACTAAAGTTCCATGGCTACCCTCTGTAGCGGAGGCAACCGTGTCTTCCTCCTCCTCCTCCGCCTCCTCCAATTGTCGCTGAGAAGACGAAGTGAGGGTGCTCTGGCTATCACCTTGTGTAAGCTCTTCCTCCCGCATTTCCACCTCTTCCACATGCAAAGCGTCGGTTTTAATTGTGAGCAGCGAGCGTTTCAGTAGACACAGAAGTGGGATGGTTACACTGATAATAGCGTTATCGCCGCTCACCATCTGTGTCGATTCCTCAAAATTGCGTAAAACCTCACAGAGGTCTGACATCCATTCCCACTCCTCACTTCTGATTACAGGAAGTTGAACGGAGAGGCGACGACTGTGTAACAGCTGGTACTCCACTACTGCCCTCTGCTGCTCACAAAGCCGGGCCAACATGTGGAAGGTGGAGTTCCAGCGCGTGCTCACGTCACACAGCAGCCGGTGAGCTGGCAATTGTAAGCGCTGCTGCAGCTTCAACAGGCCGGCTGAAGCTGTTGATGACTTACGGAAATGTGCACACACGCGGCGCACCTTGGTCAAGAGATCATGCAAATTGGGGTAGGTTTTTAGAAATCGCTGAACCACTAAATTAAATACATGCGCTAGGCATGGTACGTGTGTGAGCTTGCCGAGCTCCAAAGCCGCCACCAAGTTACGCCCATTATCACACACAACCATGCCTGGTTGCAGGTTGAGTGGCGAGAGCCACTGCTCGGTCTGGTGACTAATCCCCTGCAACAGCTCTGAGGCCGTGTGCTTTTTGTCCCCAAGGCAGATCAGCTTCAGCACGGCCTGTTGACGCTTCCCCAGTGCAGTGCTACACTGCTTCCAGCTACCGGCTGATGGGTGAGTGGCGCTGCGCGCAGAGAATTCGGAGGTGGAAACGGAGGAGGAGGAGCCAATAACGTAGGTGCTGGCGGAAACCCTGATGGAGGTAGGGCCCGCAATCCTCGGCGTGGGTAGCACCTGTGCCATCCCAGGGTCCGAGTCGCTCCCAGCCTCCACGACATTCACCCAGTGTGCCGTCAGGGAAATGTAGCGTCCCTGGCCACAAGCACTTGTCCATGTGTCAGTCGTTAAGTGGACCTTCCCAGTAACTGCGTTGGTCAGGGCACGGGTGATGTTACGGGACACATGGTGGTGTAAGGCGGGGACGGCACACCGGGAAAAGTAGTGGCGGCTGGGGACTGCATACCGAGGGACAGCTGCTGCCATCAGGCTGCGGAAGGACTCAGTCTCCACAAGCCTAAATGGCAGCATTTCGATGGCCAGTAATTTGGAAAGGTGTGAGGTTAGTGCTATGGCCTGTGGGTGGGTGGCTGGGTATTTTCGCTTGCGCTCAAATGCCTGGGGTAACGACATTTGGACGCTGCGCTGGGACAGGGAAGTGGATGTGGTCGCTGATGGTGCTTCAGATGGTACAGGTGCAGGGCGGGAGGTATGCGGGCCTTCGACAGGCGATTGGCCGGCACCGAAAACAGGGGAAGAGGAGGCAGTGGTGTGGCCTGCAGACACAGATTGGCGATCCGGGCGTTCCTCCCACTTATTATGGTGCTTGGATGCCATGTGTCGGATCATGCTGGTGGTGGTGAGGTTTCTAGTGTTCATGCCTTGGCTCATTCTGGTGTGGCACAGGTTGCAAACTACAATTTTTTTGTCGTCCGCACTTTCCTTAAAAAAACACCATACCGCGGAACACCTAGCCCTTGGCAAGGGAGATTTACGCAAGGGGGTGCTCCGTGGAACATTTGCGGGCCGGTTTGGTGCGGTCCGCCTTCTTTCTTTAGCCACACCACTGCCTCTTCCAGCCTGTTGCGGTGCTGCAGATGGCTCACCCTCAGGACTGCTGTCATCGCTCGGCTCTCCACCTTCCCAGGTGGGGTCAGTGACCTCATCGTCCACCAAGTCCTCCTCCACTTCCTCACTCTGATCATCCTCCTCATTTCTTGATCCCACCACATACTCAGTCATTGACAACTGTGTATCATCCTCCTCATCAAGGTCTTGAGACAGTAATAGTGGTTGATTTGATGGCAACTGTGTCTCATCATCATCATCATCCACTTCCTTTGACCTTAAATGCCGTTCCCCTCTGTCATCTTCTTGTGATTGGGTACCCTCTAGAGGTTGTGAATCAGGGCACAAGATGTCATGTTCCTCTGCAAGCGTGCTTGGAGAGAGGTTCAAATGAAGGATTGGTGATGAGACGAGCTCCTCACTATATCCCAGTGTGGGATCACTTCTTTGGCCAGACCCTCTATGGTGGGAGGAAGGATGATCAGGGTGAGGATTATGTTGACCAGACTCTTGGCTACTGAGAGTGAACTTGGTGGAAGACAGGGTGGTGCTTAACCGACTGGAAGCAGTATCAGCTGAAATCCAACCGACCACCTGTTCGCAGTGGTCTGACCTCGAGAGTGATGTCCTGCGACGCCCTGTAAACTGAGAAATGAAGCTAGGTATGGTGGATGTCTTTCTTTCTTGTGCTCTGGCACCAGGCACAGTTTCTACGCGTCCTGACCAGCGCCCTGAACTATCAGGATCACGTCCACTTCCCCGTCCCTTTTTACCCGCCTTCTTCATATTACACGGAATATGTGCTGCTAATCTGCAACTTTGCACACTAAACAGAATGTGCTGCTAATCTGCGGCTAGGCACAGTGAACGGAATATGTGACGTTTATTTTTTTACACTTTGCACACTAAACAGAATGTGCTGCTAATCTGCAACTTTGCACACTAAACAGAATGTGCTGCTAATCTGCAACTTTGCACACTAAACAGAATGTGCTGCTAATCTGCGGCTAGGCACAGTGAACGGAATATGTGACGTTTATTTTTTACACTTTGCACACTAAACAGAATGTGCTGCTAATCTGCAACTTTGCACACTAAACAGAATGTGCTGCTAATCTGCGGCTAGGCACAGTGAACGGAATATGTGACGTTTATTTTTTACACTTTCCACACTAAACAGAATGTGCTGCTAATCTGCAACTTTGCACACTAAACAGAATGTGCTGCTAATCTGCGGCTAGGCACAGTGAACGGAATATGTGACGTTTATTTTTTACAATTTGCACACTAAACAGAATGTGCTGCTAATCTGCAACTTTGCACACTAAACAGAATGTGCTGCTAATCTGCGGCTAGGCACAGTGAACGGAATATGTGACGTTTATTTTTTACACTTTGCACACTAAACAGAATGTGCTGCTAATCAGCGGCTAGGCACAGTGAACAGAATATGTGACGTTTATTTTTTACACTTTGCACACTAAACAGAATGTGCTGCTAATCTGCAACTTTGCACACTAAACAGAATGTGCTGCTAATCTGAGGCTAGGCACAGTGAACGGAATATGTGACGTTTATTTTTTACACTTTCCACACTAAACAGAATGTGCTGCTAATCTGCAACTTTGCACACTAAACAGAATGTGCTGCTAATCTGCGGCTAGGCACAGTGAACGGAATATGTGATGTTTATTTTTTACACTTTGCACACTAAACAGAATGTGCTGCTAATCTGCGGCTAGGCACAGTGAACGGAATATGTGACGTTTATTTTTTACACTTTGCACACTAAACAGAATGTGCTGCTAATCTGCAACTTTGCACACTAAACAGAATGTGCTGCTAATCTGAGGCTAGGCACAGTGAACGGAATATGTGACGTTTATTTTTTACACTTTCCACACTAAACAGAATGTGCTGCTAATCTGCAACTTTGCACACTAAACAGAATGTGCTGCTAATCTGTGGCTAGGCACAGTGAACGGAATATGTGACGTTTATTTTTTACACTTTGCACACTAAACAGAATGTGCTGCTAATCTGCAACTTTGCACACTAAACAGAATGTGCTGCTAATCTGAGGCTAGGCACAGTGAACGGAATATGTGACGTTTATTTTTTACACTTTCCACACTAAACAGAATGTGCTGCTAATCTGCAACTTTGCACACTAAACAGAATGTGCTGCTAATCTGCGGCTAGCCACAGTGAACGGAATATGTGACGTTTATTTTCTACACTTTGCACACTAAACAGAATGTGCTGCTAATCTGCGGCTAGGCACAGTGAACGGAATATGTGACGTTCATTTTTTACACTTTCCACACTAAACAGAATGTGCTGCTAATCTGCAACTTTGCACACTAAACAGAATGTGCTGCTAATCTGCAACTTTGCACACTAAACAGAATGTGCTGCTAATCTGCAAGTTTGCACACTAAACAGAATGTGCTGCTAATCTGCGGCTGGGCACAGTGAACGGAATATGTGACTTTTTTTTTTAAATTTGTGCCCCCCCAAACAAAATATAACTGCTGCCCCCACACACAACAGTCCTAAAAAAGGACTTTTGGGTCTTTATATGGTGTTCCAACACTTTTCTTCTCCCTACACTGACTTTCCCTTCCTATCCTCATCTCTCCCTGGCTAAGACTGAGCCGAACTCGCTGGTCAGGTGCTATACAGCACCCGATGACGGGTTCTGGCCAGCCAATCAGTGTAATGCCAGCAGCCAACATGGCTGCTGGCATTACACTGATGTCAGAGCCTCCCCGCATGTTTATTGGCTGCGCAGCAGCCGCGAAACGTGCGGGGAGGAGACCCGAACATGGCGGGCGAGCACATGCGGTACTCGTACGAGTACCGCCATGTGCCGAGCAGAGCGATGCTCGAGCCGAACCGAGCTTCGGCCGAGCATGCTCGCTCATCACTTATGATAACACTATATAAATATGTTCAGGGCCCATACAAAGGGCTCTCCAAAGACCTGTTCATTAACAGAACTGTACACAGGACAAGGGGCCACCCGCGTAGACTTGAGGAAAGGAGATTTAATCTACAACAGCGGAAGGGTTTCTTTACTGTAAGGACAATAAAGGTATGGAATTCACTGCCTGAGGAGGTGGTGCTATCGAAAACATTAGATGCCTTTAAAAAGGGGCCTGGATACTTATTTAAAAGAGCAGAACATAGAGGGCTATGTACGTTAGTATTGGGATGAATATTTAGTTAGAGCTTGTTGATCCAAGGAGAAATCTGATTGCCATTAGGAAACAAGAGAGAATTCCCCCCCCCATTCAAGGCAGAATTTGAAATTGCTATATTGAGGGTGATTTTTTTGCCTTCTTTTGGATCAACGATGGTAAACAGGAATAGGAAAAGGGTTGAACTAGATGGACTCAAGTCTTTTTTTCAACCTAAATTACTATGTTACTATGTTACTTGGGGCTTAATTGGAAATGGCTTCAATTGTATATTTGTTTAGCCTTCCTCTGGATTAACAGGGATGATATGGCATGGGCTGGATGGACACTTGTCTGTTTCCTCTCTGGCACAATCCCTTTTAATACATTGGAGATGTCCCTGGCATAGAAATATGATGGCATAGAAATATTCTCCTTCTACTGTCTTCAGCATTGAAGTGGTTAAATAGGAAAGTTAATGCACACACCCTCTGAGGCAGGGGTGTCCAAGGTCCACCCTCAAAGGCGTTGCATATCCCTCTGGCTCTCAAAGGGTTAATATGCAGTGTTGCACAAGGGAAACGAATACCAGAAATTTCCACAGATTGCCGCATTGCCCTCCCATTTGCACAAGCAGCTTTATAGAGGGGATTTTGGGTGTAAATAGCTTAGTGTGATGTTACTACGGTAATAGGACTAAAAGTTGGCTCAGCCACTGGCATAACATAAGAGGTCGCACCTGCGCCTGGGCCTGTCACTCCAGGGGCCCGGCCGCCCCCTGAATCCCCCCACCTGGCACCCACAAGAAGCAAGCTGAGGTCTGTGCCTTCTTCGCACAGACCTCTTGCTGCTGCATTCTCCCTCGTCTACATCTAGTAATGCAGACTGCTGGGAGGTGACATCATCTATCATCTATCTGTCTCATGTCTATCTATGACATCATCTCCCAGCACTCTGCATTAGTGAAGAAAGGACCTCCACTCCACTGCTAACAACTCACTGACTATTCCACATTACCTGAGCAGTATGATCACTCCAGGACTCCATACTAACTATAACCTCCACTACTAACAACTCACTGACTATTCCACACTACCTGAGCAGTATGATCACTCCAGATCTCCATACTAACTATAACCTCCACTACTAACAACTCACTGACTATTCCACACTACCTAAGCAGTATGATCACTCCAGATCTTCATACTAACTATAACCTCCACTGCTAACAACTCACTGACTATTCCACATTACCTGAGCAGTATGAATCACTCCAGATCTCCATACTAACTATAACCTCCACTGCTAACAACTCACTGACTATTCCACACTACCTGAGCAGTATGATTACTCCAGATCTCCATACTAACTATAATCTCTGCTCCACTGCTTAACAACTCACTGACTCTTCCACACTACCTGAGCAGTATGATCACTCCAGATCTCCATACTAACTATAACCTCCACTGCTAACAACTCACTGACTATTCCAAACTACCTGAGCAGTATGATCACTCCAGATCTCCATACTAACTATAACCTCCACTCCACTGCTAACAACTCACTGATTATTCCACACTACCTGAGCAGTATGATCACTCCAGATCTCCATACTAACTTTAACCTCCACTTCACTGCTAAGAACTCACTGTCTATTCCACATTACCTGAGCAGTATGATCACTCCAGATCTCCATACTAACTATAACCTCCACTGCTAACAACTCACTGACTATTCCACACTACCTGAGCAGTATGATTACTCCAGATCTCCATACTAACTATAACCTCCGCTCCACTGCTAATAACTCACTGACTATTCCACACTACCTGAGCAGTATGATCACTCCAGATCTCCATACTAACTATAACCTCCACTGCTAACAACTCACTGACTATTCCACACTACCTGAGCAGTGTAATCACTCCAGATCTCCATACTAACTATAACCTCCGCTCCACTGCTAATAACTCACTGACTATTCCACACTACCTGAGCAGTATGATCACTCCAGATCTCCATACTAACTATAACCTCCACTCCACTGCTAACAACTCACTGACTATTCCACATTACCTGAGCAGTATGATCACTCCAGATCTCCATACTAACTATAACCTCCACTGCTAACAACTCACTGACTATTCCACACTACCTGAGCAGTATGATCACTCCAGTTCTCCATACTAACTATAACCTCCACTACTAACAACTCACTGACTATTCCACACTACCTGAGCAATATGATCACTCCAGATCTCCATACTAACTATAACCTCCACTACTAACAACTCACTGACTATTCCACACTACCTGAGCAGTATGATCACTCCAGATCTCCATACTAACTATAACCTCCACTACTAACAACTCACTGACTATTCCACATTACCTGAGCAGTATGATCACTCCAGATCTCCATACTAACTATAACCTCCACTGCTAACAACTCACTGACTATTCCACACTACCTGAGCAGTATGATCACTCCAGATCTCCATACTAACTATAATCTCTGCTCAACTGCTAACAACTCACTGACTCTTCCACACTACATGAGCAGTATGATCACTCCAGATCTCCATACTAACTCTAACCTCCACTGCTAACAACTCACTGACTATTCCACACTACCTGAGCAGTATGATCACTCCAGATCTCCATACTAACTATAACCTCCACTCCACTGCTAACAACTCACTGACTATTCCACACTACCTGAGCAGTGTAATCACTCCAGATCTCCATACTAACTATAACCTCCGCTCCACTGCTAATAACTCACTGACTATTCCACACTACCTGAGCAGTATGATCACTCCAGATCTCCATACTAACTATAACCTCCACTCCACTGCTAACAACTCACTGACTATTCCACATTACCTGAGCAGTATGATCACTCCAGATCTCCATACTAACTATAACCTCCACTGCTAACAACTCACTGACTATTCCACACTACCTGAGCAGTATGATCACTCCAGTTCTCCATACTAACTATAACCTCCGCTACTAACAACTCACTGACTATTCCACACTACCTGAGCAGTATGATCACTCCAGATCGCCATACTAACTATAACCTCCACTACTAACAACTCACTGACTATTCCACACTACCTGAGCAGTATGATCACTCCTTATCTCCATACTAACTATAACCTCCGCTCCACTGCTAACAACTCACTGACTGTTCCACATTACCTGAGCAGTATGATCACTCCAGATCTCCATACTATCTATATCCTCCACTACTAACAACTCACTGAGTATTCCACACTATCTGAGCAGTATGATCACTCCAGATCTCCATACTAACTATAACCTCCATTCCACTGCTAACAACTCACTGACTATTCCACACTACCTGAGCAGTATGATCACTCCAGATCTCCATACTAACTATAACCTCCGCTCCACTGCTAACAACTCACTGACTATTCTACACTACCTGAGCAGTATGATCACTCCAGATCTCCATACTAACTATAACCTCCACTACTAACAACTCACTGACTATTCCACATTACCTGAGCAGTATTATCACTCCAGATCTCCATACTAACTACAACCTCCACTCCACTGCTAACAACTCAGTCAGTATCCAACACTACAAGAAATAGTCGATCGATCTGCCTTCACCTTCAGAGATCCAAAAGTCTGAAATAACCTACCTGAAAAAAATCAGATCTTCCAGTCTAAAATCTCTAAAAAATACCTGCTTCTTTGAATCGAAAAAATCTGCAGATGTATATAATTTTTATATTGTTTCTCTGTTTTGTGTAAATATGTAACTTCTTACTGTTATGTGTTTATATGTCTTTGTTCAACCATATTTTCTCTTTAATTCCCTTTTTACAGCCACACAAATTATATACTGTTTTTTAAGCACAAGTATGGAATTCTTTTGATACCACAATTATATGAATACCACATCATTTAATTTGATTAAAATAGAAAAAAAAAAAAACAATTTTGCTTATATTTTCATGTCAGGATTTGCATACAATTAGTTCATGACAAAAAAATACCCCTAAATATATTCATTTGCTTCTCCTGAATATAAGAGTATCCCATATGCCTGGTATTTCAATCCCTTCCTCAAATTCCCAAGGTAAATATTAAAAATATTTTATGCAGCCATTTTACCATCAATCACTTGACGTAAGTTAAAAAAAAAACAGCATTTTTCACACTCTGACTTCAATGTTGATGTGAATTTCAAGCACAGGATAGGTGTAGATTTTAAAAACTGCATTGATTAATGTTTAGCTCCTTCTTCTGAGTAAGACAACACCCCATATGCATAGGTTTCTCGTGGCTTGTGGGGGTTACGGGGCCCAATTTTGAACAAGTATTGAATTTTTACATCTTGCTTAACTGGTGCCATTACTCATGTTGGACTATGTTCTAGTGCTCCACTTTAAGATTTCCCCACAAAAGTGTATATTTTTTGGAAAGTAGACACCCCAGGCTTTCGTTTTAGGTGTGTTTTCAAATTTTGTACACAGCCATTTTACCACCAATCCTGTGAAAACTTGACATAAGTAAAAAAAATTCTGCATTTTTCACACTTTTCCTTCAATGTTGATATGAATTTCAGCACAGAATAGGTGAAGATTTTATAAACTGCATTGATTAGTGTTTGGCTCCTTCTTATGTGTACGACAATACCCTATATGCATAGCTTTCTCATGGTCTGGGGGAGCTACAGGGCCCAAATTGTAACATACGAGTTTCCAGGTTCCAGATTGCATCACTTGTGCCATTTCTCATTTGGGCTGTAAAACAGTGCTCTTTTTTAAGATTTCCTCCCAAAAGTGTTTATTTTTGGAAAGTAGACACACCAGGCTTTCATTTTAGGTGTGTTTTCAAATTTTGTACACAGCCATTTTACCACCAATCCTGTGAAAACTTCACATACGTAATCAGGATTTTTCACACTTTACCTTCAATGTTGATAAGAATTTCAAGCACAGAATAGGTGAAGATTTTATAAACTGCATTGATTAGTGTTTGGCTCCTTCTTCTAATTACAGCAATGCCCCATATGCATAGGTTTGTCAGGGTTTGGGGGAGCTACTAGGCCCAGTAGGGAACATGTGTGTTTCCATTATCAGAGAGAAATGTTGATAGTGTTAGATCTAAGGAGGGATGTGTTTTGAAAAATAAAAAACAGGATATTTCAGGGGGAAAAAGTGGCCAAATAATAAAAGAAGCTTTACAGCAATATTGTATTGTGTGTGAATGGTAATCCTTGAAGCAGAGGCAGAGGCCAGGTTTGGAAGGGCAATAAGGACAGTAAGTGGTGGTGCCTGTCTGTATTCCCTTTCTCTAGCAAACCCTGCAGCGCTTCTGTGGTTTGTTCTTTTGGGGAGTTGGGTGGATTTTGTAAATAAAATGTACTACCCCGGGTCTTGCTGGAATGATTTCTGGCGCACCTTGAAACAAAAATAGAGAAATACGTTGCAGCTGATACTGTAAAAAGCTACATTTTTGTGTTTGGGGTTTGCCAGTTTGAAAATTAAAAATGAATTATGTAGAACAGTCTGCATCATATAGATGGCACCTTTTTTGTACCATGCCCTACACTTCCTCATTGTGAGGTATGGCTGCATTAGTTGATCACTCAGATCAACTCCCCCCATGTTTTTATTAATGTCCCTGATGCAGACTGGCTTTCTCAGTACCCCTGTCCTGCTACGAACAGTGACTGCCACAGATCTGTCCTCATGCATGGTGGTCAGCATGTAGACATCTTTTTTGTCCTTAAACTTAACTGCCAGCAGCTCTTGTTGGCACAAAGATGAGGACGTCCCAGTTTTTAGTTTGGTATCTACAAGTATTTTGGGCAACTCCCTGCAATTGCGCCTGACAGTGCCATAGGCCACGGTGTCAAAACAAAAAACAGACTTAAATAAAAGGGGGCTGGTGTATTACTATCAATGAATAAGTGATAGCCTTTATTTAATAAGGGGTAAATTAAATCCCAAACGATTTTCCCATTTGTTCCCATAAATTTGGGGAAACCAGGAGAATCAAGTTGGCTGTCCTTGCCCACATAAATTCTAAAAGCCTGGGTGTAGCCTGTGGCACTTTCACACAATTTATAAAATTTAACACCAAACTTGGAACTTTTGGAGAAGATGTACTGCTTGAACCCTAACCTGCCTTTATATTTCATTAGGGATTCATCTACACTAATTTCTTTTTGGGGCATATACACTTGGGCAAACTTTTTCTGTAAATGGCTTATTAGGGGACAAATTTTGTATAGTCTATCATACTGGGGGTGTTCTTTTGGGGGGCACAGGGTATTATCACTAAAATGCATAAAGTGCAAAATTACTTCAAATCTGGACCTGGTCATTGTTTTGGGTAATATAGGGGTATCACATATGGGTTTTTTCCTCCAGTAGGATCGGATACTTGGCTTTTTTATTATCCCCATTGCCATTATTAAGGCCCAGAATTGTTTAATTTCTGTGATGTCTGTGGGTTTCCATACTTCTTGCTTAACAAAGAAAGCTGTAGGGTTACCGGCAGTATACTGGGCTGCATATAAATTGGTTTGGGACACAATTTCACCTCAAATGTCTTCCCCCAAAAACAAATAAAAAAAATGATCATGGGTAAATCCTTCCACATCAATTTGAATCCCTGGGTTGCCTGTGAATTCTGAGATTTGTGGGCATAAATTGATTGGTGATACCCATTAATTAGGATCAGGAGTGGCAGTTGTTGGGGTATTTCTTTGGGCAGGTCTTTTGGTAGGTGTTTGGACAGATTTTTTGGCAGGTGCTGGGGCAGTTGCCAGGGCAGCTCTTGGGGCATTTCTTTGGGCAGGTATGTTGGAAGGCCTTTGGGCAGATCTTTTGGCAGGTGCTGGGGCAGTTGCCAGGGCAGCTCATGGGGCATTTCTTTAAGCAGGTCTTTTGGTAGGTCTTTGGTAGGTTCTGGGGCAGTTGCCAGGGCAGCTCTTGGTGCAGTACATCTTTTCTTTACAGAAGGCCCAGCGTCATCACTAGAGCTGCTCTCAGTCTCTGAAAACTGCGTTATGTCAAAGTCTGATGCAGTGTCTGTTGCTTCTGAGTCAGACGCCAAAAAGGCATATACCTCTTCAACACTGTATGTCAGCTGCCTTTTGTACACTTACTCTAAAAAACTTTATTTTGTTTTTTTGGGGATTTTTTTTCTTACACTATCCCTAAACCTAAATCTAACCCTAAAACTTACCCTAACCTACGTATATCCTGAAACTACCTAACCTAAGTGAACTACCTATCTAAACTATACTTATTATATATTTATATATATATATTTATATTTTTTCCCCCCCTAAACCTAAACCTTACCCTAACACATGTCTACACTAAACCTA
The DNA here is from genome assembly GCA_037306005.1 of Rhinophrynus dorsalis. Lineage (NCBI taxonomy): Eukaryota > Metazoa > Chordata > Amphibia > Anura > Rhinophrynidae > Rhinophrynus > Rhinophrynus dorsalis. The sequence continues at coordinate 11,197,641 of CM074724.1, forward strand.
CCCAACTACTTACCTAAACTGCCTAAATTATATTTATTAATCAAATTTTATTTAACAAAAAATGTTAAAAATGTAAAGAAAAGCCAAAAAATAAAAGGGGGATGGAGGATGTACCACAAATCAGCAAACACTAATCTGCAGTTCTAGAGTGATCAGATGGGGGGGAACTTATTGATCACTGCAAAACAGTAATCAAAGGGTTAAATTCTTTTTTAAACTGTTTTATTTGCAGGGAACACTGGAACACGATCTGACATGATCTCTCTCTGTCTCTCTCCACCTCAGCAGTGTGCAAGATGGAGGGAGACAGAGATATATGACAGGGACAGTATTTACAAATACTGTCCCTGTCAATCAGCATTTGCAACATGTGATTCGCACATAAAACTAATCTCATGTTGCAACAAAGTTTCTACTGGCTGTTACTAAGTGTCCTGATACCGGGGCACTTAGTAACAACCAGCTCGCACTCTCCCATCGTTCCATGCAGCCGAGATGGGATAGTTTATCCCTTGACGTACCTGGACCGTCAAGGGTCCTTGGAGCAAATTTACCCATGGTGGTCCTGGTACGTCAAGGGTCGCTAAGGGGTTAAAGCTCTCCAGGACGTACTTAAAAATGAGGGAAATCTCAGTGTATTCTTACAGGTAAAACATTTTATAAATAATAAATAAATACATTCCTGTCTGCACTTGCAGGAAGAAGCTATTTGAAGACACCCTAATCTGGATCTGTCACTAAAGTAAATATTTTGACTCCTATACTACTATATTGCTCAGAACTCAGTAGCTTCCTCCAGCAAAAGCCAGACTAAAGAAAACTATCTTGATCCAACATTTAAAGGGAGAGTAAACTCGAAAAAAAAAGTACAGGCTAATTTATAGGTACAATTAAAACATACTTACTGCCCTCATTCCCATCTCTCAAACCGTTATGTTTTGAGAGATGTAATAAAGGTCTCCGCTCCCTCCCCCTTCTCATGTGTCCGCTGTATAGGCAACATCATGAGTTCCTGCTTCAGGGACCAGAAGGCGGCTCTTCAGGATCGATGTAATCGAGCTATATGACTAAAATTATTTCATCGCTATTGTCTGCAACGTGTGCCTGGCTTGCAAGCACACATTCTAGACCATTCTGATGAAGTATTTATAGATAGATATCCCGATGTTAGCACTCCTGAAGAGCCGCCTAAAGTCGGGAGACCGGATTCTGCCTCTGACAGCTTTACAGCTCGTTAGGCAGAAAGGGGAGGGAGCGAAGGACTTTATTTTCTTATATCTCTCACACTATAACAGTTTGAAACATGGGAATAAGGGCAGTAAGTATGTTTTAAATGTACCTATAAATTCACCTGTACTTTTTTTTCGAGTTTACTATCCCTTTAAAGTCTTGCCATAGAGAACACTACAAACTGATTGCAAAATGCTTTAACATTTACTCTTGTACTGCATCCATCCTGTGCCATAGCTTTGCAGAGTACTCAATCGCAGCAAACAACATTCGTGTTGTTGGGACAGAAGTGGCCTATTTAATTAACCTCCTCAAAGTATGTAACGTGTTTGTTTACTTTATCTACAGTGATGACTTACACCTATTACTGTTGTTGATGTAACTGTTATATATATAAAAAGGTTCTGTTCCGCTCCAAAGTAACCGGGATAAATGTCCAAGGCAAGTCAGATTGGGGCTTCTAGACAATAAAATAATACATATATAATAACAATACCCAGAACTTGTTTGTATACTGCTGCATGCAATACCCTTGTAGCTACCTGAAAATAGACCAGAAGTGGACTTCACCAGCAATTGGTTTAACAAAATTTCTCACATTGCCAATGGCCATCTGAGAATGATGGGAATTCTACCTGTGGGGATTCTTCAGTCAAATGTTATTATTGAACATATCGTGGATAATTGAGTTTTGAGACTTATTGTAGTTATGTGGCACTGTTGCATTAATGCCTGGGGTAACATTAATTATGCTTAACTTCATTTATGGTGAGAATTTCCCTTTAAACACACACAGAATAACTTACAAAATATTTTATACATTTAATATATTATATAATATATATTTTTTAAGTATGTTTTAATTACATTTTGTAATTTTTTGGATTTATCTGGTCTGCACTTATTTAAACACAAGTTTGCTGATTATCGAATATCCAGATGGCTATCTGATGCGGGTTAGTGTGGCTGCATTGAGGGGAGAACCAGCATCTAAAATCCCCGCTAGAGTAATAACCGGTTACCGTCAATTGTAACCGGTGGAATATGCTGACTCTATCTGGATTTGGTGTCTCTCAAGGAATTGAGTGCGAAGGGACCGCAATATCTGTGTGGAGGCAGTTTTAATATCCTTCACGGGCTCTTTTTATCATTGGTATTTATACTATGACAAAAGCTAAATGTTAGTAGAATTTTTAATTTTAAAATTATTGCCAGAAAGTGAAGATGTCTGCACTATGAGCCTCTCCCCCAGGGCCGGATTTTCCATAAGGCAGAGTAGGCATCTGCATACAGGCGCACCCTACAGAGGGGCACCTGCCATTGCAATTAATTTATTTTATTTTTATTTATTTTTTTCTTTTTAAGTGGAGTGGCGTGCCACACTGCACTGTGCCTCCTGCCGCATGGTAAGGTCTGTGCCTCACAGACCTGTATCTGCTGAGCTCTCCTGGCTCTTTAGTAATGCAGAGCGCTGGGAGATGAAAGCGCACTGCATTACTGAAGAGAAGATCGTGCAGGAGCTCCAGGAATGTAGAGGTCTGTGCAGAAGCACCTATCTCTCCTGCCGCTGGACCACCAGGGAGGTAGGAAACAGATGAGGGGGGAGAATGTGAAGCTTAATGTGGAGCTGATGGGGGACAAAGTTGAGCTGAGGGGGGACAAAGTAGAGTAGAGATGATGGGGGGCAATGCGGAGCTGATGGGGGCAATGTCGAGTTGATCGGGGCAATGTTGAGATGATAGGGGGCAATGTGGAGCTGATGGGGGCAATGTGAGGGCAATATGGGGTTGGTGGGGGCAATGTTGAGATGATGGGGCAATATGGAGGCAATGTGGAGCTGATGGGGGCAATGTGGAGCTGATGGGGCAAAGTGAGGGCAATATGGAGTTGATGGGGGCAATGTTGAGATGATGGGACAATATGAGGGCAATGTGTAGCTGATGGGGGGCAATGTGAAGGCAATATGGAGTTGATGGGGGCAATGTTGAGATGATGGGGCAACATGAGGGCATTGTGGAGATGGCCAATGGAGTGCCTACAGGCTCCTGAGATGTAAATCCGGCCCTGCTCTCCCCTCGTTTTTGTTTTGGGTTACAAAATATTATAATTGTATAGACTATTGCTTTTTAATTGTTGTTTTGAACTGTAACCATTAAAATGTTAAAAGTGGATCATATTAATAAAATAATTCCCTTTTTTATCTAAAAATGTATTCTTTTTTTAGGGCAAATGTGACTATAATCCAAATAACATGCACGTCATCGGTCACGGCCTGGGATCGCACGCTGCTGTAGAAGTTGGTAAGCGTGTGCCTGGCCTTGGAAGAATCACTGGTAAGAACAGCTAAATTATATCAGTGTAAAAGTTAAATTGAAAAAAAACAGAAACGGTATTTGAAGTCCAAACAAACATGACCTGTTGAAATCTTCACCTTCAACCACAATAAGGTTAAACGTCTGTTGTTACAGAAAGAGCTGCACAGGTATATGCGAGAATTTTTTTTTACATTTTAAGTATTACTATCCCTTTAAATTGTAAGCTCTGTAGTTGCACCAGTGTAACCCCATTTCAATTGTCAGCTTTGTGGCATTGCTTGCCTTACTTCACAACACTAACCCTTTGAGTGCCAGAGCGGTATGCCACGCATTGCGAAGCAATGCATGGCATACCCCTGTGGCACTCAAAGGGTTAATGACAATTTTAAAATTAACAAAAGGGGGTGGGCTGGGACAGTGGGCTGGAACGATAGTAAAATTGGGTCACTTGATTGTAATTGCCCTCCAGGCCACAAGTTGCCAGCCCTGCCCTGCCCCTCCCCAAAACGAGACCAGTTTGGTGTAAATTAGGGAGTTTTATATACTAAAATATTACCTTTATTAATTAAATTAAAAAACACATAAACACAAGTAACTAGGGTAACACTCTTAACCTCATGCTGACAATGGACGTTCATGTACGTCCCGCAGAAACTGTCACTTAGTGACAGAGGACGTACACAAATGTCCAGGAAGTAATTCGGCAGAATGCGGAAAAAAAAACCCTGTTTTTAAGTGCCGGCCGCGGGTGCGCGGGTGCGCAGTGGAGGTTATAGTTAGTACGGAGAGCTGGAGTGATCATACTGCTCAGGTAGTGTGTAATAGTAAGTGAGTTGTTAGCAGTGGAGGTTATAGTTAGTATGGAGATCTGGAGTGATCATACTGCTCAGGTAGTGTGGAATAGTCAGTGAGTTGTTAGTAGTGGAGGTTATAGTTAGTATGGAGATCTGGAGTGATCATACTGCTCAGGTAGTGTGGAATAGTCAGTGAGTTGTTAGTAGTGGAGGTTATAGTTAGTATGGAGATCTGGAGTGATCATACTGCTCAGGTAGTGTGGAATAGTCAGTGAGTTGTTAGTAGTGGAGGTTATAGTTAGTATGGAGATCTGGAGTGATCATACTGCTCAGGTAGTGTGGAATAGTCAGTGAGTTGTTAGTAGTGGAGTGGAGGTTATAGTTAGTATGGAGATCTGGAGTGATCATACTGCTCAGGTAGTGTGGAATAGTCAGTGAGTTGTTAGTAGTGGAGGTTATAGTTAGTATGGAGATCTGGAGTGATCATACTGCTCAGGTAGTGTGGAATAGTAAGTGAGTTGTTAGCAGTGGAAGTTATAGTTAGTATGGAGATCTGGAGTGATCATACTGCTCAGGTAGTGTGGAATAGTCAGTGAGTTGTTAGCAGTGGAGGTTACAGTTAGTATGGAGATCTGGAGTGATCATACTGCTCAGGTAGTGTGGAATAGTCAGTGAGTTGTTAGCAGTGGAGGTTATAGTTAGTATGGAGATCTGGAGTTATCATACTGCTCAGGTAGTGTGGAATAGTCAGTGAGTTGTTAGCAGTGGAGGTTATAGTTAGTATGGAGATCTGGAGTAATCATACTGCTCAGGTAGTGTGGAATAGTCAGTGAGTTGTTAGTAGTGGAGTGGAGGTTATAGTTAGTATGGAGATCTGGAGTGATCATACTGCTCAGGTAGTGTGGAATAGTCAGTGAGTTGTTAGCAGTGGAAGTTATAGTTAGTATGGAGATCTGGAGTGATCATACTGCTCAGGTAGTGTGGAATAGTCAGTGAGTTGTTAGCAGTGGAGGTTACAGTTAGTATGGAGATCTGGAGTGATCATACTGCTCAGGTAGTGTGGAATAGTCAGTGAGTTGTTAGCAGTGGAGGTTATAGTTAGTATGGAGATCTGGAGTTATCATACTGCTCAGGTAGTGTGGAATAGTCAGTGAGTTGTTAGCAGTGGAGGTTATAGTTAGTATGGAGATCTGGAATGATCATACTGCTCAGGTAGTGTGGAATAGTCAGTGAGTTGTTAGCAGTGGAGGTTATAGTTAGTATGGAGATCTGGAATGATCATACTGCTCAGGTAGTGTGGAATAGTCAGTGAGTTGTTAGCAGTGGAGGTTATAGTTAGTATAGAGATCTGGAGTGATCACACTGCTCAGGTAATGTGGAATAGTCAGTGAGTTGTTAGCAGTGGAGCAGAGGTTATAGTTAGTATGGAGATCTGGAGTGATCATGCTGCTCAGGTAGTGTGGAATAGTCAGTTAATTGTTAGCAGTGGAGTGGAGGTTATAGTTAGTATGGAGAGCTGAAGTGATCATACTGCTCAGGTAGTGTGGAATAATCAGTGAGTTGTTAGCAGTGGAGGTTATTGTTAGTATGGAGAGCTGGAGTGATCATACTGCTCAGGTAGTGTGGAATAGTCAGTGAGTTGTTAGTAGTGGAGGTTATAGTTAGTATGGAGATCTGGAGTGATCATACTGCTCAGGTAGTGTGGAATAGTCAGTGAGTTGTTAGTAGTGGAGTGGAGGTTATAGTTAGTATGGAGATCTGGAGTGATCATACTGCTCAGGTAGTGTGGAATAGTCAGTGAGTTGTTAGCAGTGGAGGTTATAGTTAGTATGGAGATCTGGAGTGATCATACTGCTCAGGTAGTGTGGAATAGTAAGTGAGTTGTTAGCAGTGGAGCAGAGGTTATAGTTAGTATGGAGATCTGGAGTGATCATGCTGCTCAGGTAGTGTTGAATAGTCAGTTAATTGTTAGCAGTGGAGTGGAGGTTATAGTTAGTATGGAGAGCTGAAGTGATCATACTGCTCAGGTAGTGTGGAACAGTCTGAATTGTTACTAGTGGAGTGGAGGTTATAGTTAGTATGGAGATCTGGAGTGATCATACTGCTCAGGTAATGTGGAATAGTCAGTGAGTTGTTAGCAGTGGAGCAGAGGTTATAGTTAGTATGGAGATCTGGAGTGATCATACTGCTCAGGTAGTGTGGAATACTCAGTGAGTTGTTAGCAGTGGAGGTTATAGTTAGTATGGAGAGCTGGAGTGATCATATTGCTCAGGTAGTGTGGAATACTCAGTGAGTTGTTAGCAGTGGAGGTTATAGTTAGTATGGAGATCTGGAGTGATCATACTGCTCAGGTAATGTGGAATAGTCAGTGAGTTGTTAGCAGTGGAGCAGAGGTTATAGTTAGTATGGAGAGCTGGAGTGATCATATTGCTCAGGTAATGTGGAATAGTCAGTGAGTTGTTAGCAGTGGAGGTTATAGTTAGTATGGAGATCTGGAGTGATCATACTGCTCAGGTAGTGTGGAATAGTCAGTGAGTTGTTAGCAGTGGAGGTTATAGTTAGTATGGAGATCTGGAGTGATCATACTGCTCAGGTAGTGTGGAATAGTCAGTGAGTTGTTAGCAGTGGAGGTTACAGTTAGTATGGAGATCTGGAGTGATCATACTGCTCAGGAAGTGTGCAATAGTCAGTGAGTTGTTAGTAGTGGAGTGGAGGTTATAGTTAGTGTGGAGATCTGTAGTGATCATAATGCTGAGGTAGTGTGGAATAATCAGTGAGTTGTTAGCAGTGGAGTGGAGGTTATAGTTAGTATGGAGATCTGGAGTGATCATACTGGTCAGGTAGTGTGGAATAGTCAGTGAGTTGTTAGCAGTGGAGGTTATAGTTAGTATGGAGATCTGGAGTGATCATACTGCTCAGGTAGTGTGGAATAGTCAGTGAGTTGTTAGCAGTGGAGCAGAGGTTATAGTTAGTATGGAGATCTGGAGTGATCATGCTGCTCAGGTAGTGTGGAATAGTCAGTTAATTGTTAGCAGTGGAGTGGAGGTTATAGTTAGTATGGAGAGCTGAAGTGATCATACTGCTCAGGTAGTGTGGAACAGTCTGAATTGTTACTAGTGGAGTGGAGGTTATAGTTAGTATGGAGATCTGGAGTCATCATACTGCTCAGGTAGTTTGGAATAGTCAGGGAGCTGTTAGTAGTGGAGGTTATAGTTAGTATGGAGATCTGGAGTGATCATACTGCTCAGGTAATGTGGAATAGTCAGTGAGTTGTTAGCAGTGGAGCAGAGGTTATAGTTAGTATGGAGATCTTGAGTGATCATACTGCTCAGGTAGTGTGGAATACACAGTGAGTTGTTAGCAATGGAGGTTATAGTTAGTTTGGAGAGCTGGAGTGATCATATTGCTCAGGTAGTGTGGAATACTCAGTGAGTTGTTAGCAGTGGAGGTTATAGTTATTATGGAGATCTGGAGTGATCATACTGCTCAGGTAATGTGGAATAGTCAGTGAGTTGTTAGCAGTGGAGCAGAGGTTATAGTTAGTATGGAGATCTGGAGTGATCATACTGCTCAGGTAGTGTGGAATAGTCAGTGAGTTGTTAACAGTGGAGTGGAGGTTATAGTTAGTATGGAGATCTGGAGTGATCATACTGCTCAGGTAGTGTGGAATAGTCAGTGAGTTGTTAGCAGTGGAGGTTATAGTTAGTATGGAGATCTGGAGTGATCATACTTCTCAGGTAGTGTGGAATAGTCAGTGAGTTGTTAGTAGTGGAGTGGAGGTTATAGTTAGTATGGAGAGCTGGATTGATCATACTGCTCAGGTAATGTGGAATAGTCAGTGAGTTGTTAGTAGTGGAGTGGAGGTTATAGTTAGTATGGAGATCTGGAGTGATCATACTGCTCAGGTAGTGTGGAATAGTCAGTGAGTTGTTAGCAGTGGAGTGGAGGTTATAGTTAGTATGGAGATCTGGAGTGATCATACTGCTCAGGTAGTGTGGAATAGTCAGTGAGTTGTTAGCAGTGGAGGTTATAGTTAGTATGGAGATCTGGAGTGATTATACTGATCAGGTAGTGTGGAATAGCCAGTGAGTTGTTAGTAGTGGAGGTTATAGTTAGTATGGAGATCTGGAGTGATCATACTGCTCAGGTAGTGTGGAATAGTCAGTGAGTTGTTAGCAGTGGAGGTTATAGTTAGTATGGAGATCTGGAGTGATCATACTGCTCAGGTAGTGTGGAATAGTCAGTGAGTTGTTAGCAGTGGAGGTTATAGTTAGTATGGAGATCTGGAGTAATCATACTGCTCAGGTAGTGTGGAATAGTCAGTGAGTTGTTAGTAGTGGAGTGGAGGTTATAGTTAATATGGAGAGCTGGTTTGATCATACTGCTCAGGTAGCCAGTAGATTTCCAGAGAAGTGGTTGTGTACTAAGCAGGAAAGGTGAAGGGTACGTCTAGATTTAGTTCTTTAAGCAGATCACAGTGATGGGTAGCGTATTTATATTGGAGGATAAAGCGGCATTATGAATTATACAGAGTGTCAAGTTTACTAAGATGAATCTGTGGTGTTATTTTAGTGTATTTGAAGCTCATACAAACCTCTTCTGATGACAGCTTAACCTCCAGCTACATTAGGGTTAAAAGTCTATATATGAAGAATAGAACTTCCCACTATGTAACTATTCTTTTGTCATGGAAAACTACGTTATAAGGTTATTACTTTAAGGTAAAACAAGTTACTGATGCTGGTGGAAGATCTTTTACAACTCAAACTTTTTTTTCTCCCATTATCCCTTTGATGCCTCTCGGACACTCAAAGGGGTAATCTTCAGTTTTCATTGTTTTGACCAGGAGGTTGGAAATATATGGAGGGTTATGTACTAAAGTGTGATAAAGAAGGGGATTATGCACTAAGGTGTGATAAAGAGGTAATAACGCATAGATAACTTCTCCAGTCATATAATTTCTCTTATGGTGCCAATGCACTAATATTTCTCCAGCTTTGGAGATCTTAGTGCTTAGGCTCTATAGAATAACATAAGAACTGGAGAAGTGATATCACTGATGAGGCCCAACAAGGCAGAAACGTATGTCTGGGGTTGGCTGCTTCTCTTGTTCAGAGAGGAATTGCCTGACATTTCGTGGTTGGACTGCTGTTATGGCAGGACCCATATGATATGCTTTAGGATATTTATTCTCTGTGAAAGGCACTAGTTGGATAAAAGAGACTGCACCCTGGGTAGCCTCCATTCCTATAGAATGAGCGTGCAGCTCTGTATCAGCTGCGGTGCGGGCAGTCTCTACTGCACATGACTGTGCTCTCTACTGCGCATGACTGTTCTCTCTACTGCGCATGACTGTCGTTATGCACATTTTAGTGAATTATTACATATGATGTTTTGGGAGGCAATATTATGAAGCCGAAAGCTCCCCTTTAATCCCTTGATTGCTAACAAACAGTTAAAGGAGTTACAAACTTTGTTTATGAAAACCTATATGATATATAATTTTTACTGCTGAGTAAAACAAGGACACTCCCACTGCTCTCAGTTGTTTTACTCAAATGTTATAAAAGTTCAAATAATCAGGAAGTGAATTACAGTGGGATTACTTCCTGAAGTTTCTAACTGACAGAATGTAACTGTCTATCACATTCTATGGAGAACTGTATGTCACTGACTTTCCTCTCCATTAGAATGTAACAGAATTACTAATTGGAATGTGACCACTAGAGGGCACTGCTAATGTTAAAAAACAAAAGGTAAAACTGTAATAACTCTGGAAATATGCATCTCTCAGCAGTGGGAGCACCCTTATTTCACTCAGCAGGAAAAATGTTTACTGATCCTTTAAATTAACTGGAGATTTATTGAGTTGAGGTTGGTGCAGTTGGTTTGCAGCAGAATTTATCCATTTACTTGATGTATATGTTCTCCTAATATATTGATATTCTACCGTGTGTCCCACAGGGCACAGGATTCCCTTGCCCCAGCACTGGATGTCCTTTATTGGGTCACTTTGCGGACACCTATACTGACATCATTTCTAACAGTCAGTCGTTTTATTTGAATACTGGAGATGCAAAGCCTTACTCATGTGGGTTGAATTAGTAATCTCTGTTTGTAATAGATAATTTATAATGATTCTGTAATAAATGGTAACAGTGCTGTATTACTTAGCAGGATGTAAGGTGCAGTGCATGCTGGGATTGTGGGAGATGCATCCTTTACTTGTCTTCTTGTTTTTTTATACATTGTAGCCATGAAAAAAAAGAAAAAACTCACAGGGCTAACTCACCAAAGTGAACAAAGTATAGATAGCAACAAGGAATGAAAGGGTTCTCCAAGCCACCAAAAGTTAGGCCAAGTCCTAAAACAAAAAGTCAAGATGAAAAAAAAAAAACAAAAAAAAAAAAACCTGCACTCTTCCATACATTATTTTCAAAAATGTACCCCGTATAGAGCCTATATCATATCAGTATGTTTTTTTTTTTTAAACGTTTTTATTGATAGGACAGAATCAAAACAGTACAAAATTACAAATAATACAGAAGGCAGTCAGGTAAGATACATTCTGTAAACCAACAAGCAAGTATCAAAACTTAGAAGTAGAGCTGTCCCATTTTTTATTGTAAAATTGAAAACAAAAACAAACACAACTAAAACCAAAATTCCCCTCCTCCAACTATAACCCTCACTATAACCCTACTAAAACCCAACCCACCCACCTACCTTCCCTCCCCAGGAGACGAGCACAATCCCTCTCTCAGTAATTCTTATTGAGCATGGCAAGTAACAAAGTAGGCAACAATTAGTAGGGAAAATACAATTAGGTAGAGAACTAGAATCTCCAAGGCACCATGCATGGTACAAAGAACAGTAAGTAACGATTCCATAATCACAATTAGTAGAGATGTCTAGAGTTGCAGTAAGAGGCCCAGGAACCCCAGATCAAATTAAATGTGTTCAGGGTGCCTCTATGCAAATAGAGTCCCCTATAATGAGGAAGATTATTAGTCACTAGAGCCATCCAGTGTTGTTTAGGGGGGTGCTCTGACGTCCAAGATTGTGCTACCACCCTTCCGCCATAACCAATAGCTCCCTAATCAGTATATTATGAAAATTAGAGTGCAGTTGATCAGGTAAAATAGAAAATATACAGACCTTTGGAGAAAGTAGTAGGTCCCATTTCACCACTGCTCACACAGTATGTAGTACGTCTTCCCAAAATCTACGGACCAGAGGGCACTCCCACAGAAGGTGCAAGAAAGCGGCGCCTGCCTCCCCACACCTCCTGCACCGGTCATCATCCAACCTACCCATCCTAAAAAGATGCACAGGAGTCTAGTAAGACCTGTACAGAATCTTTAGCTGAATTAGCTGATGTCTAGCCGTGGCAGCTACTGCTGCAGGACTACTTAAGGCCATTTTCCACTCATGATCCTCAAAGGCACCCACATCCATCTCCCATCTAGACCTAAGCCCATCATTCTCACCTACAGAACATTTATCTAGCCACGCATATATCAACGAAACAGGCCGAAGCGGCTGCCTCCTCTTAGCCAGTGTAACCAATGGAAATTCCTTCAAGCAAGGTGCCTTAGCATTCCATAAGGCATCTAGAGCATGTCTCAATCGTAAATAGGAGTAAAAGAAAGTAGTAGGTAAGGCAATCTCCAGACGCAACTGCTCAAACGTTTTCAGGACATTGCCCTGGTATAAATGACCAAGAGTAGAGATACCATACGTCAACCAAATCCATCCAAAATCCAAGTGTCGAAGCTGTATCAATCCCCCACAATCCCAGAGGGGAACATTAGGATCCTTTGCTTTATAATTCGAAGCAGATTGAATAAGGGACCATACGGCACAAGTCGTCCTAGACGTGTTCGGCGAATTCTTAAGTGTATCTGGGCCCAACATAGGAATATGTGGCAAGGAATAGCCTGGTTTAAGTAGAGATTCGTCAACTTTTTGAAAAGTTATATAGGGTATCGGGTAGAATATATGCTAGTGCAAATTGTCCCTGCGCAGCCAGATAGTGTTTGTAGAAATCAGGAAGGGCAATTCTGCCCTCACTTACCGGACGCTTAAGGGTGTAGAGTCTAACTCTAGACGGGCCACCTGACCAAAGAAAGTACCTAATTATCCTATCAAACACAGTAAAGTATATCCTAGGGATAAGGATGGGAGAACCTTGAAATACATTTAAGAACCTTGGAAGAAAAATCATTTAGATTATGTTAGAACGACCAATAACGTTCAGTGGGAGTGAAATCCAAGACATAGTTTTACATCTGAAATGGTCAATTAGGGGTTCCAGGTTATCCTTCAGATAACTACACACCGAAGCAGTCACCAAAAGTCCAAGATATTTTACTGATTTCTCATATCTTAAAGGTACTGATAACCCAGGACCCCCATCTACAACCGGGTCCACAGGCAACATGGAAGATTTAGCCCAATTTATTCGCAATCCTGAGTAATTACCGTAAGTGTTGACTAAAGCTAGGACGCGTGGAAGTGACCTGGGGGAATCTCCCAAAAATAATAATATATCATCTGCATATAATGCCAGTTTTTCCTATCTATTACCTATCCGAAACCCCTCTACTGTCGGATCGTTTCGAATCAATCTGACCCGGCGATAATGGACATCCCTGATGAGTACCTCTTCCGAGCCTGAAAGGCCCAGACCAAACTGACCCAGTAAAGACCCTAGCGTAGAGAAGTTGAACCCACCTCAAAAAAGTTGGTCCAAATCCAAACACGCGAAGTGCACACCAGAGATATTCCCATTCCACAGAGTCAAATGCCTTGGACGCATCTAGTGAGACATCCACTCTGTGACCAGCATTGTCATGATTCAAATGCAAGTGTGAGAATAATCTCCTAAGATTATGAAACGTAGACTTCCCGGGCATAAATCCCGCCTGGTCCTGATGAATAAGATCAGAGATCACCAGGTTTAGTCTAGTCGCAGTACCTTAGCTAGGACTTTAGCATCCGATGTAAGCAAAGAGATAGGCCGATACGAGTCATATTTGGTCAAATCTTTACCTGGCTTAGAAAGCACCACTATCATTGCTTCAGTAAGAGATGGCGGCAATCTACCCACATCCAAGGCATCATAGAAAGTGTTAAGCAACTGCGGAGCCAGTGTATCAGCATACCTCTTATACCACTCAGCCGGTAATCTGTCACCCCCAGGGGACTTACCCACAGGAAGAGAGTCAATAGCTGCCACAACCTCACCCAATAAGATGGAGAGTCTAGCATCTGTCTTTGTTCAAAAGACAAAGACGGGAGAGGTATTCCTACTAGGTACAGTTCCATCTGCCAACAAGTAGAATCGATCTGTGTCACGTTTAAATTGGAAAAAAAGTCAGCAAACACAGTATTGACTAATATTTCATCATGCACAAGGTTTCCAGCATTGTTGTATATAGACGTTATGCAACGTCTGCCCTCCTTGGCTCCTATTAAGTGGGACATAAGTTTCCCTGCTCTATCCCCGTTCTCAAATAGTTTCTGTTTCTGGAACAGCATGAAATTTACATGTTGCTTCATTAATACAGTATTATAAGCAGAAGAGGCAAGTAAGAAGGAGTCATAGGAAATACACCTTTGTCAACATACATTCTTTCTGCTACTCTGGCTTCCTTCTCTAGATGATTTATCTTATCCTTTATTCGCTTTTTGTGATTAGCAACTAATGAAACAAGTGAGCCCCTTGCCACAGCCTTCACAGCATCCCAGACCACTCCCCACGACGCAGAACCCTCGTTGAGACTGAAATATTCCCTCAAAGTGACCCCATGATCTTCAGCAATATGATCAAAAGATCGCCAATATGGTTGAAGTCACCAACTGTTAGTCGAAAAATCCCTACCCGCTCGGAGGTGTAGGCACATTGGCGAGTGACCCGAGGCCACTCTAGGTAAATAGGAACAGTCCTCAACCATATGCCATGCATGATTGGAAACAAAGGTATGATCTATTCTAGATAATGATTTATGAGTGGCAGTGACATGAGTACTCCCTAACATTCGGGTGAAGGGTTCTCCATGCATCGATGAGGCTCATATCCTCTATAATACACATAAATTTAAGTCTAGAAGGTAGAGAGTCGCCTGACCTGGCACCCATCTTATCCAATACAACGTCAGTGAACATATTAAATTCCCCCATAACAACAAGACACCGATTAGGCCTCGTAGAAACACATAAGAGAGTGTCCTGTAGGACCTCAAGCGCAAAAGGTGGAGGAATGTATATATTCATTAAGATCATCAGGATGTCAGAGACCAAGCAGTCCAAGAAAATGTATCTACCTAATGGATCAGTTTTCAAATCTACCAGTTCACATTGTAAGGACTTACTAATCAGAACAGAGACTCCTCGTGCATGAGTAGAGAAGTTTGCGTGATAATGTCGTCCCACCCAAGGTTTCTGAAGAGCCAGAATCCTTCCACCATGCAAATGGGTCTCTTGGAGAAGCAAAATATCTGGTCTGTGTTTCCTGGCATGATTCAGGACCAGAGAGCGCTTAATGTTGTCATTCAAGCTCCGAACATTCCAGGAGATGATAGAAATCAATTTATTAGCCATAGCCATTGGAATAAGTAAATGATGTTTGCTCGTCTCCCAAAGAGTGAAAAAGTGCCCCTCTAAAGAAACCCCCCACCCTATGTCCCAACCTTATGTAAGAAACTAAACCCCCACCCTGTCCCCCACCAACCCCAACCAGAAGAGGACCCATACCCTAACAAGAATCCCTAGGGAAATCCCAAGCCGGACCCGGGACGCCCCCAACATAGTAAAGCACCCAATTCAAACAGTTGAAATAAAGAAAAATAAGTAATAATTAGTAAGCATACAGATAGTCCCACGGATGTCTACGGCAACCCACACCAACCGCGCCGCTGCATCCCCCAAAAACCATCAGGCGACACAGCGACGCGAATATCACAAACCCCCAATTCAACTACATTACTATATAGATAATAATAATAAAAAAAGAGGTAGCGTCTGCCCCCAAGGAACCCACCTAGAAAAAAAAAAAATTCAACAAAGAAACATCCAGGGCGGCAATTTACATTGACTCTACATCCCCTCCCCCACAGCAAAGCACCACAGCACAGAATTGTAAATCAGGTCAAGGGCTCGATATGGCAATGCGGTAGGGGAGACAGAGGCCAGCCAATCATCCAAAGAGTCGCATCTAGAATAAGCAAATTTATCATCAGAAGGCAAACAGAGGTGTTGACAAAACATGTGAACCCACACCTCTCATTGGTTATAAGAGAGTCACCCCATCAACCATATGGTATATTGCAGTATAGAGCAGGTCCATAGTCCCCCCACACAACAACATCTATACATTGAAATTATTCACACATGGGCAGTAGCATAACCGATCCCCCTAAAGGACAGATAACAAATACATATCTAGGGTGATAATTTGCATTGACTCTACATCCTCTCCCCCACAACAGAGCGCCCCATCGCAGAAGTGTAAAGCAGGTCAAGGGGTCTATATGTCAATGCGGTAGGGGAGACAGAGGCCAGCCAATCATCCAAAAAAACGAATGTAAAATAAACAGGGTTATCATCAGCAGTCAAGTCATTAAAGATATTATTAACGATATTATCAAAACATGTGAGCCTGCATCTCTCATTGGTTATAAGAGAGACATCCCATCAACCATATGATAAACTGCAGTATATAGGGGGTCTATAGTCCCTCCACACAGCAGTACTTGTACATTGAAATTATACATACACTGGCAGCTGCATAACAGGTCACCCCAAAGGGCATATATAAAGGTCTCAGAAGCTGAGCAAATATATAGTATACTCTCGAGAGAGGGGTCATCCAAATAACATTCTGCATAGTCCAGTGTCCCTAGTAACAACCATGGAACATGATTCCTGAGATTCCATGGCGCAACGTGGCACAGAAGACCGCATCAGGCCCACGTCTAGCAGCGCTCAGAAACCCAGTCTCTGACTTTCAGATGTAGACAAGCCTGGTATCAATCGATGTTGCTCCTCAAGGAGAACAGTCCAGCAGAGTCTAAAAGCAGAAGGTATGCAATTAAATAAGTAATTTCATCCAAAACACACTCTAGTTCAGAGAGCTATGCAGGGACACATCCTCCCAATCCAGCTCCTGGCTACGCCCCCCATATCAGTATGTTAGTAAATATGAGGCTTTTGTTGCACAGTTTGGTCAAAATATGTTTAAGCTCTCTTACCCTATCAAGGTACCCCATATAAAGAGAGTCTATATCTAAAATTGAAATATCAGGGGTATTTTCAGTTTTAGATAGGGACTACACAGATTACCCCTCCATTTTCTTAGTACATCAGCCTCACTGACTACATCAGCTCTCTACAGAGTCATAGCTAAGCGGTCTGAGAAGGAGATAAATGTTATTTTTGTTCATACTGGGAAACACTAAATTGCATAGTAATTTGTTATCATGAAACTGTATAATGTGTAAAGCATTTTCTGCTGAGAGAAGCAATGTACTTTTCCTGCTGAAGAATGTTTCATTCCAAAGTTATTCCAGCTCAAACATATTTGATTGTAAACTTTTTTAAAACCAGAAACAAAATTTATAAAAGTGACCACTAGGTAGTGCGGTTTCATTAGTCCCTGTGGAGTAATTCTGTTGATGACGACTATAAAGCTCTTCAAGCAATGACATAAAAAGTGGCTTTATGTATGTATGTATGTATCTTTATTTATATAGCGCCACACATGTACACAGCGCTTAACAGAGTTTGAAATAATTCAATACAAAA
Organism: Rhinophrynus dorsalis; assembly: GCA_037306005.1. Taxonomy (NCBI): domain Eukaryota; kingdom Metazoa; phylum Chordata; class Amphibia; order Anura; family Rhinophrynidae; genus Rhinophrynus; species Rhinophrynus dorsalis. The sequence goes on from CM074724.1 coordinate 11,214,787, forward strand.
ATACAGAACAGGGTTAAGAGCATTAAGCTAAAGTGCGATCATTGCATTCGTTTTTGGGGAAAGTGCAGCAAGGGAAACATACACTGGAAAAGGGACCCTGCCCCAAGGAGCTTACAATCTAATTAGAGCTCTTGATTACATACAGAAACAGCAGGGAAGGATTATAAGTGCAAGTACAAGGTGTGGTAAAGGAAGTGCAGAAAGATTCTGATGTCATTATGGTTGTGCAGGGATGCGGATATTGCTATTCAGATGCCTCCTTGAGCAGGTGGGTTTTGAGGAGATGCTTGAAGGTGATGATTGTGGATGATTGGCGAATGGTGATAGGGAGGGCATTCCAAAGTCGAGGGGCAGCCAGTGAAAAAGCTTGTAAACAAGAGATGGCTTGAGTTGTGTAGGGAAAAAGACAGGAAGAACCCTTGGAAGACTGTAGGGTACGGGAAGGGTGTAGTGGGAGATAATAGCAGAAATGTAAGAGGCTGCTGAAGAACACAGAGACTTACAGGAGAGGAGGAGAATTTTGTAAGACATATGATACTTTATAGGTAGCATACTTTATATTGAATTCTTATAACATAAACAATCCCCTGCCCTGCTGAGTAGATTATTCAAATGCATACCGCATCGGCAGAGCATTTGTTACAACTTCTCTGCTGGTTCTGTGTTTAATTGACCAGGATGATAGCTGTTTGAAGGTCACAGCAGACTATCTTACAATCAGCTGATACACTTGAACAGACAACTCTACTATACTCTGCAAGGGACTCCATAGCAGAGTTGTCTGTTTACATGAATCAGCTGATCGGAGGATAGTCCACTGTGGACTTGAAACAGCTGATCAGCCAGTTCAGACAAACACAGACCAAGCAGAGAAGTTGTTACATGTAACAGGTGTTTTTCAGGTGCTGTGTGCATTTTGAATAATCTGTTTTAAAGAAGTGAAGCTGCTGTGTCTGCTCCCTGGTAGACAGCAACCTGTCCACTATGGCTCCTTGTGGGAAGATATCAGTCTGGAAAATTTGGATCTGTGAACTCTGACAGCATAGCCAACTATCAGAGCTTAGTACCTGTGATGAAGTGCCAAATCCTATATAATAATTTGCTAAAACGTGTGTAACAACACAGTCATGCTCAGTAGAGACTGCCAGTGACGAGGCTGATACAGAGCAGGACGCTTCAAAGGAGCTTCCAGCTCTGTATCAGCCGCGGCGTGGGCGGTCTCTACTGAGCATGACTGCAAAGCAACCGGCTAGCAGTGGCACTGTGGCCCGTGTAACAGGCTCTTCAACTAGTTATTGTATAAAAGACACCCACAGGAACACAGCAATGGTTCATTAAGCTGTATTTCAATATGCAAATGAGCCACTGTCAAAGTAGACACTCCAAAATCATAAAACTGGTGACGACATGGGGATATCATGGAGAAGACACCAAAAAGCATATAACAAGATGGAATCAGTGCAAACACACCATAATATTGCCAACCTGGACCCTTACTGAACCTTAGTGCATCTCTTCCCTGGAGTAATGTTGTGACCGAAAAAACAACTCAACACAATAAATAATCTCATCGCTTGAAATGGGCTTTATTTTTCATTGAATTATAGAGAGGTCTCCAACACATTTCAAAGCAATGTGTTGGAGACCTCTCTACCATTCAGATTATAAAAATCCCAGTTTAATTCAGTGGATATATGGGGGATTTAAATTTGTCTCCAATGCTGCAGTTAGTTTGCTCCAGGAGTGATCCAGTTAATACATCATCCTCACTGTTACTCAATGCTCTGGAGACCACTGCGACCTCCAGGAGATTAATAATTCCTAGCATTTTCCTCCTATGACTAATTCATGTGTTATGTGTATAGGATGGAAATATAGGGTGACTGTTGTCAGAGACTTTGTCCTGGGGGAGCATAGAGGGTTAATATTTAAATCCCAAAATTAACTAAAATTCTGTTTTAGGATGTGTTAAGATGATCTCATGTTTGAAAAATGTCCCATTGGTCCAAGGTACGGGGAAAAATAACCAAATGTCAGTAATGGCAGATTGATGTTAAGTTGGAGACGAGAAGTCTGAAATAGAGACATCCTCCCCTATGGGAAAGCCTAGCGAAATGACTAGTTTATGGGGTCTCTGATAACCTTATGATCTCTCTCTGTTTTGACGAAGACCATGCCATATGCCACATATAAAATTCTAATGTAGCGTAATGGCACCATCTGTAGCATTTATATCATCAGTACTCATATTTTGTATTTTTCTTATATAATTAGCATAACATATAAGTATCCAATCAGGTCCGACTGATGATGTCACAGTATCATGAGATGGATCTCTGTCCAATCATTGGGAATGGGTGGAGATTACTGATAAGGTAAAATTTGCCTAATATAATGCCAAGAGAAGGTAATTTCACTCTCTTAGTTCCTGGTTCCATCTGTGATAATATACAAAGAATCCACACTGATGAGTTGGTAACTATATATTTTTTTTATTTTTGTTCTGCAGAATTTCAAAATTGATATATTTCCTTGATTTTTGAGGAAAGTTATTTATTTATTTGCTAATAGAAGCTTGGTCAGTTTTAGTAGCAAATATTATGATCAGCTATATTTAGTATAGTAATTCTGAAATTACGCAGAATTAATTAATTTATTGTTATAAATTGCCAGAGAGGTCATAAAATAGAGATAGCAGTGAGATATATTTATCCTTGTATATATTGGTTAATATAATTTCTGTTATTTCTAGAATACTGTTGTGACGGAATGGTTGTCACCCAGAGAAAGAAATGTGTCTGTTTTCAGTGATTGCCATTGTCTTAACGTGTTCCCATTCTTGAAACCTTGATGTCCCCTGTGTGTGCATGCATTAGAGAGGGTTGTCCAGTTACCAGCAGTGAAAGGGTTGGTTAGTGTGTAGGATGTACAGAGGAATGGTGCCATCCAGTCTAGCTAAACCCAGAGATTGTGCTATGAGATAGCCAGTGTTGGTCAGATAGAGGGGTGGTAGGGCAAATTTGTGTGTGGAATGTGTGCATCTCCCCCCTCACATCAGGCCAAGCAGAACAGACCTGGTAGATGGTACCTGTGACATCACATCCTGTAGGGGGTGCGTAGAGAAAACCTGAGAGAGAGAAGGGGGAGAGAGAGACAGAGTTGCAGAATGTAGGAGCAGAGAGAGAGCCCCTCTCCAGAATGGGGGGAGGCCTGGGCCAGCCTGGCGCTAGACTGGCCCAGGTGCTTTCTAAGGGACTGGTGAGTGCCCTCACCGGAAGAGTTAGAGTGAGCGGGCACTGCAGGGCCAGGTCCCCTTTTCAGTTGTGGGCTGTAAGTCAAGGCGGCTTCAGACACAGAGAGAGTACCCTGATGTTCCTACCACAAGGATCGTAGGATGTCTTCCCCAACTCCTCTGCCAGGACTAAAAGATACAAGGAATCTTCATGTGATCCAGCAGCATGTGTAGTGGGCAGGATGCCTACTCTTGCCTCTAGTGGGACTATGAATAAGCTCCAGCATTAAGCTAAAATGGACTGTGAGTATTATATGTAACCCCTGGCAAGTTATGCAACTAAGAAGAGAACAGCAGAAGTGTTTAGTTTTTATGTTTTACCCCTGTTTGTTTGCCTGTAATTGTTGTCCTATGTTTTGTGCCATGACCTCTCTAATAAATGCAATTTATTATCTTTTTGTCTGGCTGGATATATTGCTTAACCCTCGGTCTACCAATCAGTAACCCCTGTACCCCCGTCACAATTGTGTTTCTGGAAAGATTATAATAGCTAATATTTTATCAAGGGAATTCTTGGAATCCATTTATTAACTCTCTAACGGCTGTTTGTGTATTTATTGGTGGTGTTCAGTCTAGAGTTCTTTGTGCATGTGCTAGGCTTATCTTTTGTAAATTGGAAGTTTTCACTTTCACTAGACAAAAGAAACAGCCTTCTGGGTGCGGCACCTAGTTTAAATCAGTGGATTAACTCTTAGAGTGCCTATAGGTTTTATATATATATTGCTATAGTCATATTCATGATATATGTTGCATGAAGTTGGTATACTGTCTAGATGTATATTATTGGAGTAATTCTAAATATATTCTTGGTATAATCTCTGATTGACTATATATTAATTGCAATTCATATGTTTATTCAGAAGGTATGCAATATTTGAAATCAGTACATAATTAAATTATAGTGATTAATCTGGGATTCTATTCCAGTTATTCGCTAAATTTGATTATTATTATATATATGGTACAAGGAGAACTGTCAGAAGACCTAGCTTAAAGGGATAGTAATACTTCATTTTAACTTTATTTTATTTTGTAGGCATTGAAAAAACATGAAGAATGATATAAGTCTTATCTCTGAAACCTTTATGGTTTAAGAGATATTCACAAACAAAATATCCCCCCCTGTTCAACCAGATCAGAAGGGAGATGCCCAGGTAGACTGCAGAGAGGGACAATCTTCAATTAAGATAATGGAAAAAGCTGAAAAACTTGTCAAGGGGGGAAGGGCTTTCATTGTTCTCATAGGAAGAAGATTGTCCCCTTCTGTTATCTGTACTGTCATACAACCAGACTGACATCTGAGAAGAGATGGCTTACACTAGGTAAAAGGGGCAGGAGGGGAACTTTGCTTGTGAATATCTCATAAACCATAAAGGTTTGAGAGATAAGACTTATATCGTTCTTCATGTTTTTTTAATGCCTACAAAATAAAATAAAGTTAAAACGAAGTATTACTATCCCTTTAAAAATTTAAGCTAATTCACCTAACAGGAGACTTTAACCCATAATTAGCACAGTCTGTACAGTTTCTGGGGCAGGGGTATTCACCTACACTGCTGCCAACTGTATTTTATTAATTGTAAGGATCAACTAACCTTTTCTATGCTGCTGAGTGCAATTATTGTTATTTAATACCTCTGATTATACCTATGTGTGGTTAACCTTTTCATTGCTGGTAATCCTCATGGTAATAATTGTGGTTTGGTTTACTATGTGTCTATTGTAATTGCTGATCACTCATTTATCTCATTGTTGCTGATACTTTTTATATATAGTAGATTGTATTTTAATAAATTAAATATATTTTTGCACAAATATGCGGAATTGATTATTTCTATCAATTCTTTACTGTGAAGTAGCGTGTCAATTCCTAATAAAGTATAAAGTTCTGAAAATGATTTTATATTGTCATTTACCTATTTAAGTGAAGATATCCAACCTGATTGGTTCTCTTGTTTTAACCCTTTGGATATGAAATTCTATCGGTGACGTGATGATGTAAGACATGTGTGAGCCGGAGCGGCAGGAAAGGAGGGCTATGGCGTGGAATTGGTAGGAGGAAGGCTGGACGCAAGGACACAAGGCCAAATTTACGGCTCAGGCTGTGGGGTGAAAGAATCGCCCAGTGAAAGTTTCGGTTGCTCCTCCTTTAATGCTCAGAAAAACCCGCAGAGAAGGCGAGTGTTGATGGGCATAGCAGACGCGCCGTATGATCTCCAGTAACCGAGGTCGTATAAAAAGAAACTGGTAGCGACTGTGGTGGCGTTTTAAGGAGTGGGAGAAAACTGTAATGGTTAACCCCTTCGCGTCCTGTGACGTACCCGGACCGTCATGCTGGTCCAGTACTTAAGGACCAGTGACGGTCCTGGTACGTCACATACTTTTACTCACCTGCAGGAGCGCGGTGAGTAATACCGTGGACTGAAATTGATCGCTCCAAGACCGGAGCGATCGCTTTCAGTCCTCCTTTCGATGTGCCGCCCCACGTGATCAGTCTCGTGGGACGGCATGTCGACCGTGTCTCTCTGGTCCTTAAAGGACCCTAAGGGGTTATCGAGGAGGTGAATGTGGAGAGGAGGGAAAGCACCGATTGGAGAGATTGACTGGCAGCCGGGGCTACGGCGAAGGTAGAGCTCGCAACGGCACTTAAGGTGGTGGAGATGGAGGGGATTGCGGTGATAAAGGACATAAAAGCCCTGTCACCTGAGGACTAAGCGGGCCGTGAGTAAAAAATTTAAAGCAGCCAGTTCTGTTACATACTTGATGTCCAGGCTGTTTAATAGAGAAGAGGAAGGGGAGGAGGAAGGAAGGCTTTAAAGCTTTGTAAGGGAACCCCTAGGAATCTGGAATAAAGAAAAAGAGAAAAGGAGAAAGGGAAAAGGAAAGGAGAGAAAGGAAGGGGAAAAGGAGATCATAACGCCATTGGGCCATAATGCCTCCAAAGAAGGATAAGACCCAGAACCCCAGGCCCATTAGTGGGTACTATTCCCCAAAATCATCCAGTGGGGGGAGGAGATCCCTTCAAGGGGACTCAGTGGTAATGGAGGAAACTGGGACAATTATGCAAGAGTTTACTAATCCAGCGGGAGTTATAACACAAGATATGTTAACTCAAGCACTGGAGGGTCTGAGAGATAAAATAAGTACGGATTTAAGATCTAGTATGTTGGACCTTAAAGGGATAGTAATACTTCGTTTTAACTTTATTTTATTTTGTAGGCATTAAAAAAACATGAAGAGTGATATAAGTCTTATCTCTCAGACCTTTATGGTTTGAGAGATATTCACAAGCAAAGTTCCCCTCCCCGCCCCTTTTTCCTAGTGTTAGCCATCTCTTCTCAGATGTGGAATCCAGTCCATAGACCAGACAGATAACAGCAGGGGACAATCTTCTTCCTATGAAAACAATGAAAGTCCTGCCCCCCTTGACAGGTTTTTCAGCTTTTTCCATTATCTTAATTGAAGATTGTCCCTCTCTGTAGTCTACCTGGGCACCTCCCTTCTGATCTGGTTGAACAGGGGGGATACTTTGTTTGTGAATATCTCTTAAACCATAAAGCTTTGAGAGATAAGACTTATATCATTCTTCATGTTTTTTTAATGGCTACAAAATAAAATAAAGTTAAAACAAAGTATTACTATCCCTTTAAGAAAGAGGTTCTCAGCGTTTCAGAAATATTGGCTACCCAGAATAAAGAGCTTCCGTCGTTGAGGACAGAATTGGACTTGGTACAACATCAGAATAAGGCTCTAAGAGATAAACTTGGTAGGGTTGAATTAAAACTCGCTGATTTAGAGGACCGTTCGAGAAGAAGAAACCTGAGAGTTCGGGGTGTCCCGGACGAAATCTCCCAGGACCAGCTGGGGACTTTTTGTAGGGAGTTGGTATCGATGTATATAGTAGTGATGAGCGAGCACCCCAATGCTCGGGTGTTCGGGTGCTCTGACCGAGTGCCCCCGGAGGCTCGAGTGCTCGGCCGAGCACCCGAGCCCCATTGAAGTCAATGGGAGGACTCGAGCATTACACCAGGCACCCCCTGCTCTGATGAGGGGAGGGTGCCTGGTCCATAGGAAAAGGGCAGAAAATGATGGAAACACAACAGAAATGGTTCAGGGACAGCATAGGGAGGATGTCTCGATGCATCTTGGACTCCAACATCGCTGCTGGGAACGATCTTTCGCCCGTAGTACGCCATTTTTGCAGACTGACCGTAAAACACACAAAAAGGAAGATAAAAACGACTTTAGGTGAAAAATTGTTACCAAACAGTATTTGCTGTATATTTACTTGTATATCATCTGCAAATTCTCCCAAAAATGTCCTCGATTTTTCTGAACTGAGGCCATGATTAAGAGGGAAACGTGCGCAGAGGCAAATTCTCCCAAAAATTTCCTCGATTTTTCTGAACTGAGGCCATGATTAAGAGGGAAACGTGCGCAGAGGCAAATTCTCCCAAAAATTTCCTTGATTTTTCTGAATTGAGGCCATGATTAAGAGGGAAACGTGCGCAAAGGCAAATTCTCCCAAAAATTTCCTCGATTTTTCTGAACTGGGGCCATGATTAAGAGGGAAACGTGCGCTGAGCCGACCATCTAAAACATTATGGGTGAGGGTCTGCTGCGGAGCTGACCATCCTAAACATTATATGCGAAGGCCCGCTAGTGAGCTGACGCTATAAAACATTATATGAGAGGGCCCGCTAGAGAGCTGACCCAATAAAACATTATATGAGAAGGCCCGCTGGTGAGCTGACCTATACAAAAATTGTCAAACTGCGCCCGCTGGTGAGCTGGCCCTATATAAAAATTATATCACTGGGCCAGCTGGTGAGCTGGCCCTATATAAAAATTATATCACTGGGCATATGGAAGAGAGTCAACCATATACCCGTTTTTTGGGTGGAAGGGGTGAATGGGAATACAGAGTATTCCCATCATTGTAAATAACATATATAAAGTGAGTTTATGTTCCCCCGGGGCTTTCCTCCAGTGGAGTGGAGAAGTCAGGGGAAATCCTGGCCTTGTTCATTTTTATAAGTGTCAACCTATCAGCATTTTCGGTGGAAAGGCGGATACGCTTATCTGTTATGATGCCACCAGCAGCACTAAATACCCGCTCAGACAGAACGCTGGCGGCAGGGCAGGCCAGCACCTCCAAGGCGTAGAGTGCCAGTTCATACCACGTGTCCAGCTTGGACACCCAGTAGTTGTAAGGCACAGAGGGATCATTGAGGACGCTGACACGGTCTGCTACGTACTCCTTCACCATCTTCCAAAACTTTTCCCTCCTTGTGACACTAGGCTGCGCATCAGGGTGAGGGTGCTGGCGGGGTGTCATGAAGGTGTCCCACGCCTTGTAGAGTGTTGCCCTGCCTTTGTCGGAACTGCTGTGTGCTCCCCTTTTCTCCCCTTCTCGGTTGGCCAAGGTAGCACGTACTCTGCCGCCAGTGTTGTCAGATGGAAAATTTTGGAGCAATTTTTCGACAAGAACCTTCTGGTATTGCACCATTTTGCTTGTCCTCTCCACCGGAGGAATGAGAGATGAGAAATTCTCTTTGTAGCGGGGGTCCAGAAGGGTGAACACCCAATAATCCGTGTTGTCTAAAATGCGTATAACGCGTGGGTCACGGGAAAGGCAGCCTAACATAAAGTCAGCCATGTGTGCCAGAGTACCAACAGGCAAGATTTCGCTGTCCTCACCAGGAGGATGACTCTCAATCTCCTCATCCTCTTCCTCCTCTTCTGCCCACCCACGCTGAAGAGATGGAACTAAAGTTCCATGGCTACCCTCTGTAGCGGAGGCAACCGTGTCTTCCTCCTCCTCCTCCTCCTCCTCCGCCTCCTCCAATTGTCGCTGAGAAGACGAAGTGAGGGTGCTCTGGCTATCACCTTGTGTAAGCTCTTCCTCCCGCATTTCCACCTCTTCCACATGCAAAGCGTCGGTTTTAATTGTGAGCAGCGAGCGTTTCAGTAGACACAGAAGTGGGATGGTTACACTGATAATAGCGTTATCGCCGCTCACCATCTGTGTCGATTCCTCAAAATTGCGTAAAACCTCACAGAGGTCTGACATCCATTCCCACTCCTCACTTCTGATTACAGGAAGTTGAACGGAGAGGCGACGACCGTGTAACAGCTGGTACTCCATTACTGCCCTCTGCTGCTCACAAAGCCGGGCCAACATGTGGAAGGTGGAGTTCCAGCGCGTGCTCACGTCACACAGCAGCCGGTGAGCTGGCAATTGTAAGCGCTGCTGCAGCTTCAACAGGCCGGCTGAAGCTGTTGATGACTTACGGAAATGTGCACACACGCGGCGCACCTTGGTCAAGAGATCATGCAAATTGGGGTAGGTTTTTAGAAATCGCTGAACCACTAAATTAAATACATGCGCTAGGCATGGTACGTGTGTGAGCTTGCCGAGCTCCAAAGCCGCCACCAAGTTACGCCCATTATCACACACAACCATGCCTGGTTGCAGGTTGAGTGGCGAGAGCCACTGCTCGGTCTGGTGACTAATCCCCTGCAACAGCTCTGAGGCCGTGTGCTGTTTGTCCCCAAGGCAGATCAGCTTCAGCACGGCCTGTTGACGCTTCCCCACTGCAGTGCTACACTGCTTCCAGCTACTGGCTGATGGGTGAGTGGCGCTGCGCGCAGAGAATTCGGAGGTGGAAACGGAGGAGGAGGAGCCAATAACGTAGGTGCTGGCGGAAACCCTGATGGAGGTAGGGCCCGCAATCCTCGGCGTGGGTAGCACCTGTGCCATCCCAGGGTCCGAGTCGCTCCCAGCCTCCACGACATTCACCCAGTGTGCCGTCAGGGAAATGTAGCGTCCCTGGCCACAAGCACTTGTCCATGTGTCAGTCGTTAAGTGGACCTTCCCAGTAACTGCGTTGGTCAGGGCACGGGTGATGTTACGGGACACATGGTGGTGTAAGGCGGGGACGGCACACCGGGAAAAGTAGTGGCAGCTGGAGACTGCGTACCGAGGGACAGCTGCTGCCATCAGGCTGCGGAAGGACTCAGTCTCCACAAGCCTAAATGGCAGCATTTCGATGGCCAGTAATTTGGAAAGGTGTGAGGTTAGTGCTATGGCCTGTGGGTGGGTGGCTGGGTATTTTCGCTTGCGCTCAAATGCCTGGGGTAACGACATTTGGACGCTGTGCTGGGACAGGGAAGTGGATGTGGTCGCTGATGGTGCTTCAGATGGTACAGGTGCAGGGCGGAAGGTATGCGGGCCTGCGCCTTCGACAGGCGATTGGCCGGCACCGAAAACAGGGGAAGAGGAGGCAGTGGTGTGGCCTGCAGACACAGATTGGCGATCCGGGCGTTCCTCCCACTTATTACGGTGCTTGGATGCCATGTGTCGGATCATGCTGGTGGTGGTGAGGTTTCTAGTGTTCATGCCTCGGCTCATTCTGGTGTTGCACAGGTTGCAAACTACAATTCTTTTGTCGTCCGCACTTTCCTTAAAAAAACGCCATACCGCGGAACACCTACCCCTTGGCAAGGGAGATTTACGCAAAGGGGTGCTCCGTGGAACATTTGCGGGCCGGATTGGTGCGGTCCGCCTTCTTTCTGTAGCCACACCACTGCCTCTTCCAGCCTGTTGCGGTGCTGCAGATGGCTCACCCTCAGGACTGCTGTCATCGCTCGGCTCTACACCTTCCCAGGTGGGGTCAGTCATCTCATCGTCCACCAAGTCCTCCTCCACTTCCTCACTCTGATCATCCTCCTCATGTCTTGATCCCACCACATACTCAGTCATTGACAACTGTATATCATCCTCCTCATCAAGGTCTTGAGACAGTAATAGTGGTTGATTTAATGGCAACTGTGTCTCATCATCATCATCATCCACTTCCTTTGACCTTAAATGCCGTTCACCTCTGTCATCTTGTGATTGGGTACCCTCTAGAGGTTGTGAATCAGGGCACAAGATGTCATGTTCCTCTGCAAGCGTGCTTGGAGAGAGGTTCAAATGAAGGATTGGTGATGAGACGAGCTCCTCACTATATCCCAGTGTGGGATCACTTCTTTGACCAGATCCTCTATGGTGGGAGGAAGGATGATCAGGGTGAGGATTATGTTGACCAGACTCTTGGCTACTGAGAGTGGACTTGGTGGAAGACAGGGTGGTGCTTAACCGACTGGAAGCAGTATCAGCTGACATCCAACCGACCACCTGTTCGCAGTGGTCGGACCTCGAGAGTGATGTCCTGCGACGCCCTGTAAACTGAGACATGAAGCTAGGTATGGTGGATGTCTTTCTGTCTTGTGCTCTGGCACCAGGCACAGTTTCTACGCGTCCTGACCCGCGCCCTGAACTATCAGGATCACGTCCACTTCCCCGTCCCTTTTTACCCGCCTTCTTCATATTACACGGAATATGTGCTGCAAATCTGCAACTTTGCACAGTAAACAGAATGTTCTTCTTAACTGCGGCTACGCACAGTGAATGGAATATGTGACTTTGATATTTTACAGTTTGCACAGTTAACAGAATGTTCTCCTAATCTGAAACTTTGCACAGTAAACAGAATGTTCTTATTAACTGCGGCTACGCACAGTGAATGGAATATGTGACTTTGATATTTTACAGTTTGAACACTTAACAGAATGTTCTCCTAATCTGAAACTTTGCACAGTAAACAGAATGTTCTTATTAACTGCGGCTACTCACAGTGAATGGAATATGTGACTTTGATATTTTACAGTTTGCACAGTTAACAGAATGTTCTCCTAATATGCAACTTTGCACAGTAAACAGAATGTTCTTCTTAACTGCGGCTACGCACAGTGAATGGAATATGTGACTTTGATATTTTACAGTTTGCACAGTTAACAGAATGTTCTCCTAATATGCAACTTTGCACAGTAAACAGAATGTGCTTGTTAACTGCGGCTACGCACAGTGAATGGAATATGTGACTTTGATATTTTACAGTTTGCACAGTAAACAGAATGTTCTTATTAACTGCGGCTACGCACAGTGAATGGAATATTTGACTTTGATATTTTACAGTTTGAACACTTAACAGAATGTTCTCCTAATCTGAAACTTTGCACAGTAAACAGAATGTTCTTCTTAACTGCGGCTACGCACAGTGAATGGAATATGTGACTTTGATATTTTATACTTTTTTGAACACTTAACAGAATGTTCTCCTAATCTGAAACTTTGCACAGTAAACAGAATGTTCTTATTAACTGCGGCTACGCACAGTGAATGGAATATGTGACTTTGATATTTTACAGTTTGCACAGTTAACAGAATGTTCTCCTAATATGCAACTTTGCACAGTAAACAGAATGTTCTTATTAACTGCGGCTACGCACAGTGAATGGAATATGTGACTTTGATATTTAACAGTTTGCACAGTTAACAGAATGTTCTCCTAATATGCAACTTTGCACAGTAAACAGAATGTTCTTCTTATCTGCGGCTACGCACAGTGAATGGAATATGTGACTTTGATATTTTACAGTTTGAACACTTAACAGAATGTTCTCCTAATCTGAAACTTTGCACAGTAAACAGAATGTGCTTCTTAACTGCGGCTACGCACAGTGAATGGAATATGTGACTTTGATATTTTAAAGTTTGAACACTTAACAGAATGTTCTCCTAATCTGAAACTTTGCACAGTAAACAGAATGTGCTTCTTAACTGCGGCTACGCACAGTGAATGGAATATGTGACTTTGATATTTTACAGTTTGAACACTTAACAGAATGTTCTCCTAATCTGAAACTTTGCACAGTAAACAGAATGTTCTTCTTAACTGCGGCTACGCACAGTGAATGGAATTTGTGACTTTGATATTTTATACTTTTTTGAACACTTAACAGAATGTTCTCCTAATCTGAAACTTTGCACAGTAAACAGAATGTTCTTATTAACTGCGGCTACGCACAGTGAATGGAATATGTGACTTTGATATTTTACAGTTTGAACATTTAACAGAATGTTCTCCTAATCTGAAACTTTGCACAGTAAACAGAATGTTCTTCTTAACTGCGGCTACGCACAGTGAATGGAATATGTGACTTTGATATTTTATACTTTTTTGAACACTTAACAGAATATTCTCCTAATCTGAAACTTTGCACATTAAACAGAATGTTCTTATTAACTGCGGCTACGCACAGTGAATGGAATATGTGACTTTGATATTTTACAGTTTGAACACTTAACAGAATGTTCTCCTAATCTGAAACTTTGCACAGTAAACAGAATGTTCTTCTTAACTGCGGCTACGCACAGTGAATGGAATATGTGACTTTGATATTTTACAGTTTGAACACTTAACAGAATGTTCTCCTAATCTGAAACTTTGCACACTAAAAAGAATGTGCTGCTAATCTGCAACTTTGCACACTGAACAGAATGTGCTCTAATCTGCAACTTTGCACACTAAAAAGAATGTGCTGCTAATCTGCAACTTTGCACACTGAACAGAATGTGCTCTAATCTGCAACTTTGCACACTAAACAGAATGTGCTGCTAATCTGAGGCTAGGCACAGTGAACAGAATATGTGAAGTTTTTTTTTTTATATCTCTGCCCCCCCACACAAAATAAACTGCTGCCCCCACACACAGTAGTCCTAAAAAGGACTTTTGGGTCTTTTTTTTTTTCACAATCGCTTTTCTTCTCCCTACACTGACTTTCCCTTCCTATCCTCATCTCTCCCTGGCTAAGACTGAGCCGAACTCGCTGGTCAGGTTCTATATTACACCCGATCACGGGTTCTGGCCAGCCAATCAGTGTAATGCCAGCAGCCAACATGGCTGCTGGCATTACACTGATGTCAGAGCCTCCCTGCACGTTTATTGGCTGCGCAGCAGCCGCGAAACGTGCGGGGAGGAGACCCGAACATGGCGGGCGAGCACATGCGGTACTCGTACGAGTACCGCCATGTGCCGAGCAGAGCGATGCTCGAGCCGAACCGAGCTTCGGCCGAGCATGCTCGCTCATCACTAGTATATAGGAGTTCATAAAATGATGGATTATCCATTTGAAAGAATCCATAGGCTTCCGAAATCTAAGGACTCTAGATGCAAGGACAAACCTGGAGATATAATAGTGTGTTTTAGTAATTCCTGGGTAAAAGATAATTTTGTTAAGGAATTTAGATTAAATCCAGGAAGGGGAGAGTATAAGGATATTGTGATATTTTCAGATTTGTCCCTTGCAACGAGGAATAATAGGAAAAGATTTAGGGAAGTAACCTTGTGTTTGAGGGAACGAAAGGTTCAACACAAATGGTTGTACGCAACAAGGTTGAGTGTGGAGATAGATGGTCAGAGATACAGTTTTGATGACCCCTCCATTGCAATGGACAAATTAACCACAATGGATATTATATAGAGGAGATAAGTGGGATAGATGATAGAGGTTCCTACCTGGATTCTGCTGGATTCTGCTGGAGAGGTGGGGGGGGGGGGACCTAGGAAGAAGCCTTGGGTAAAGGGGAGGTGGATGGGGGTCTAATTGGAAACCTTGGAGGGGTAATGGAAAGGGGGTGAGATGGGAGCTTCCATCGAGGAACAAGGGGAATAGGAGTGTAGTGGTATTTTATTAGGAATTTATTGGTGGAGGGGTAATGCTTACAGGAAGCACGTCTGGGCTGGGTTGGGGGTAGTGGAATAAATCTTGTTGGGAGGGTATTTGGGTAGTATAGTTATGGGGAAGATATTTGAAAGTTTATGCACAAATTAAACAAAGTAATGACACTGTAGTTTAGATTATAGTGGGGGGGGGTAGATTATTAGGGGGTCAAGGGGATTAGGGGCACAGAATCTAAGCTGTATTTAATAGGGGGTTTACAGAATGGGATACGGTTTTATTCCTTGATGGAGGAGAAGAGAGGGAAGAGGTAGTAGGGAGGGGATAAGGCTAGGATTCCCATTGTACTGGTTCTATTCAGAATTTTTCATTGTGGGGGATTTTGGAAACTGGAATTATGGAGAGGAAAAGGGGATAAGAGAGGAAAAAGGGAACTTTTTTTGGGCTGAAGGAGAATGGGGGGGGGATCTAATTGCGTTTTTTTTGGGTGGGGGTTATAGGGTAATTTATAATAGTTATAGCCCTCCTTGACCTATTATAATGTTGGCTTTTTGGGCGTACTTTGATTGTTATATTTTAGAATTACTGGGATGTCATATCCAAAAATCTGAGAGGTATGCTTGAATGGTATGAATGTGGAGTGTATGCAGAGTTACAGGAGGTCAGGAGGGGATATATAACAGGAGATACGTTAGGATGTTTTAGTAATTCTCGGATAAAAGATATTTTTGTTAAGGAATTCAGATTGAATATAAGAAGGGGAGAGTATAAGTATAAGGAGATATTTTTAGATTTGCCCCTTGCAAAGAGGAATGATAGGGAAGTAGCCTCGTGTTTGAGGGACTGGAGGGTTTAACACAATTGGTAGTACCTCACAAGGTTGAGTGTGCAAATAGATGGTTGGAGATATAGTTTTGAGGACTCCTCTATTGCAAGGGACAAATTGACCACAGTGGTTATTATACAGATGAGTTATGTGGATAGATGAAAGAGGCTTCTTCCTGGTTTTGGTTCCCCTCATTAGGTGGGAGAGGAGTGGGGGGACCTAGGGAGAAGCCTTGTGTTAAAAGGGAGTTGGTTTGTGGTCTAATCTGGAGGAGATTTGGAAAGAGGGGTGGGAATGGGGCCTCCATTGAGGAATAAGGGGGAATTTGGAGTGGAGTGTTGTGGCACTTTGTTAGGAATTTTTTGGTGGAGGGGTAATGTTTAGAGGGAACACATGGGGATTGGGAGGGGGGCATGGGAGTATGTTAAGGAGGGAGGGTTATAGGTAGTGAGGTAACAGGGGAAGAGATGTGGAGATACACGTATATTGGATAAAGTAAGGACACTGTATTTTGTATTATAGAAAGAATGGGACGTAGATTAGTGGGGGGATAAGGGGGTAGGGGAATAGAATTTAAGTCAAATTAATAGGGGGTTTATAGAATGGGGTAGGATTTTATTCCTCAATGGAGGAGAGGGGATGGAAGGAGTAGTAGGAAGGGGGTAGGGAAAGGTTTCCCATGGGATCGGAGCTGTTTAGGTTTTTCCACTGTGGTTTTTTTTTTTCCCTTCTCTTTTGGGGGGAGGGGCGAATAGGGTAACTTTATAATAGTCACAATCCTCCTTGACCCTTGACAATGCTGGCCACTTGGATGTACTCTGTTATATTTCAGAGTTACTGGGAGCTATTTTAAACATTCCAGAAGTATGTTTGAATGGTATGAATGGAGTGTGTATGTAGAGTTACAGGAGGTCAGGAGGGGTTGTATAGGATCGTGAAGTGCGGGGTTACACTATAGGGAAGTGGTGAAGGAGCCATGGGCATTAAGGTGGCCACAATAAATGTGCTGAGTCTGAATTTGCCTTCTAAAAGATCATATTTATATGATCTGCTGAAAAGAGATGTTAGTATATGTTTTATACAAGAAACCCATTGGGATCAGAATGGAGTTAAATGTTGGAGATACAAGAGATTTCCGATAGTATATGTGGCAGGGTTAGAGTTAAGTAAAAAGAGGGGGGTCTCCATAATAATATCGAGGGATGTAAAGTTTGAATATATATACCATGAAGCTGATGCTAATGGGGGGGTTTCTTATACTGGTTTGTAGGATGAATGATCTGGTGTACACTCTGGTTAACTTCTATGCCCCAAAAGCATATTCCCATTAAATTTTTGAACTCGTTAGTAGAAAGATTTGAAAGAGTTAAGAAAGGGATTCTTATATGCGGTGGAGACTTGAATTGCGTAATGGATGTTGTGTTGGATAACAAATTAAGTCAGGGTAGGAGGGTGGATTGAAAATTGAGGAGCGAAGCATTTCAGTTGAGTAATATTATGTTTAGGAGTAACTTGTATGATATCTGGTGCACACAACATCCCTCGAAGAGGGACCTTACTTTTTTCTCAGGAAGACATTTATCATATTCAAGGATAGATGTTTTCTTTACTACAGCTGAGGATTTAAAGAAATGTATTTCTTCTTCAATTGGCAGTATAACATGGACAGACCACGCTCCGGTCTTTTTCACATTTAGTGATAGTCCTCATTATGAACTGAGGGCATATTGGAAGCTTAATGAATACAATTTGAGAACGAGCACAGCAAGATCTGCGTTACTTAAAGAAATTCAGCAGTTCCTGTTAGTGAATGATACAGGTGAGGTTTCAGATGTCTGCTTATGGGAGGCGCTAAAGTGCGTTGTAAGAGGATATTTGATAAAAGATGATATTAATAGAAGAAAACAGCAAGGGAAGCCGATATCTGATCTTTATATTGATCTTGATAAATTGGAAAGGTTGAATAAACAGGATCCGGACGTGGGAAGGACGGAGCAGATTAAGATTGTGCAGCAAGAAATTGAAGAGAAACTTAATGGATAGAAGGAAATATTTTTCTTTCTAAGCAGAAGTGGTATCATATAGTAATAAGGTGAATAAGTTGTTGACGAATAGAATTAAACAAAATAATGAGAAGAGAAGGGTGAAGAAACTTATAGTAAATAATAAAACCTTGTTAGATCCTCCTCAAATTGTAGAGGCTTTCAAGGAGTATTATAAATCACTTTATAATCTTAATCAAAGGGATGTTTCAAGATCTCAGATAAAGCGGTTTTTTACAAGAGGTGGTAATGCCTAGGTTGAGTGAAGGAAAGCTGATAGAGATTAATAGACCTTTCTCGATGGACGAGGTTAAAAATGTGATACGAAACTTGAAAGTTGGTAAATCGCTGGGCCCAGATGGGTATTCCTCATTATTTTATAGGACAGCAGATCCACTTATATCTCCTTTGTTAGTTAGGGTATTTAATCAGGTAGGGATGACGGATGCATTTCCTTTGGAAATATTACTGACCTCTATTTGCCCGATCCTAAAGGAAGGCAAGGATCCGGTGAATCTTGCACGTTATAGACCGATATCATTGATAAATTTGGATGTGAAAGTATATTCAAAGATATTGGCGGATAGATTGAATAAGGTAATGACAGATTTGATAGATCCAGATCAATCTGGTTTTATACTTGGGAGGTCGGGGGAGAATAATACCCATAAGTTAATAAGTTTGACTTCAGAGGCTGGTCAAAAATCTTCTGCAATGGTCTTCTTGGCATTAGATGCCGAGAAGGCTTTTCAATGAGTGAGCTGGGATTTTTTGTTTGAGACAATGGAGGTATTTGGAATAACGGGATTTAAAAAAAAAAACAATGGCTCTGTATAATGACCTAACAGCAAGAGTTACAGGCCTGGCTATAAAATCTGTTTTTTTTTAGATAAGAAATGGGACAAGGCAGGGATGCCCATTGGCACCGTTGTTGTACACGCTTTCTATTGAGCCACTGGCTGCAGCAATTAGACAGTCAGATAAGATCAAGGGCATCGAGATAGATGGTCTGTCCTATAAGATAACACCGTACGCAGACGATGTCATTCTGACGTTAACAACTCCTGAGGAGTCGATTCCAGAGAAATTGAAATTAATGAGAAAGTATAGTGTTTGTTCTAATTATAAATTAAATCTGCTAAAAACACAAGTAATTTCAACACATGTTCCAATTGGAGTATTAAGTCAGCTTCGACGAAAATATAATTTCAAGTGGGACCAGGGTTGTATAGGATATATGGGTATAAAATTAATGTTTGGTCAGCATCAAATGATGATTAGAAATTACGACCTTTTGTTAGATGCCCTGAGCCTGATGATAGAGAAAATGAAGATGGTGGAGAGCTCATGGATGGGGCGTTTGAATATGGCTAATGCATATCTGATGCCAAAAATTCTTTATTTATTTAGGACCCTTCCAATTAGAGTCCCGGGTAAAATTTTGGATAGGATCTCGAAAATTTTAAGGTATTTGTTTGGAAAGGAGTTAAGCCAAGGATTCCGTATAGAATATTGGTTGCAACAAAGATACAAGCGGGTCTGGGATTTCCAGATATAAGGAAACTCCACGATATAACTATGTTCATGCATGTCTTAGTTTGGAAGACGAAAAGGGATAAGGGGTTGGGGTGGTATTGCTTAGAGAGTTCCCAGGGTAAAGAGAAGAACCTTTTCAATTGGTTTTGGGTTAAACTGGAAATATTAAAGTCTTTAAAGATAGTAAATCCAGTAATGAGGAATGCTATAATCTCCATTAAAAAATTTAGGGTCCTGACTGGATGTATGGATGTATTTACTCCACAAACACCGACTGGGGTAATAAAATATTATATTAACGGTTTGAATGTATCTAGTTGGAGAGCAAGTGGTATATTAAATCTGAGTGATCTGATAAGGGGTAATACTCTGCTAAGTTTTGAGGAGATCTGAAAAAAATTTGGAATAAATACAAACGAGTTATTTAAGTATATGAGGTTCAAAAAATTGATTCAAAAGGAAGGGATAGCTGACAAAAATAAATTGGAATGTTTTTTTGGAGAACAGTGGTCAAGACAGATTAATATCTAG
Source organism: Rhinophrynus dorsalis (assembly GCA_037306005.1). NCBI lineage: Eukaryota > Metazoa > Chordata > Amphibia > Anura > Rhinophrynidae > Rhinophrynus > Rhinophrynus dorsalis. Next base: position 11,234,582 of record CM074724.1, read on the forward strand.
ATTGAAGAGGTTGGTAAATGAAGACCAAAAAGAGGTTGTAGTTCCAACCATTTCGAGATGGGAGGTAGATATGGGTGTGGATATTAATTTGGAGAGTTGGTCTAAATCTTGGGCTCAGATAAAAAAGGTGGTTCATTCGGTTAACTTGCAGGAGGTATTTTATAAACTACTCCATAGGAGGTACCTTGTTCCAATTAGATTAAGTAAATTTCATGATACAGTTTCCAGAAATTGGTGGAGATGGGGTAGAAAACCAGGAACAATGTACCATATCTGGTGGAATTGCTGGAAGTTGCAAGAGATTAAGCAGGAGATTAATAAATTGATTGGCAAAAATATGGTGTTAGAATTTTATTTGACGCCACAGATTTGGCTTTTCCATATGGATTTACAGGGTATAGAATGGAGTAGTAAATCTCTTATTATTCATGTATTGATGGCAACGAAAATGTGTATATCTAGAAAGTGGCGAAAGGAGGAATCTGCTACTTGGAGAGAGATTTTAACTCAGATCACATATCAGGCAAAGATGGAAAGATATATTTACGTATTAGAAGGCAAAATTCAGAAATATGAGAAGATTTGGAGACCGTAGCTAATTTATGTGGCTTCTGAGGCCTAGGCGGCTTTGACGAAATGAAATAAATAACCCCAATGGGATAGAGTTTCCCGCACTCCTAGATCTTTGGATAGAATGGGAAGTATATGTTGAATGAGTGTTTTATAGGGGGTTTTGATTGAATGGATTTAAGTGGAAGTATGATAGGAGATTGAGGTATCACCTCTAATTGAGAAAGGGGAGGAGGATGGGAAGAATGATTAAAGTGTTATATGTATTTCTGCTGAAATAGTAAAATCTGATATCTCTTGAAATGTGTATTATGTTTAAAAAGTATAAAAATAAAATAAAATAAAAAAACCCTTTGGATACCTTCATAATAAATATTCAACAGACTGTGTGGTGTGTATATAAGTGTATCACCCTGGTGTCCCTGTGTTTAGGAGATCAGACTGTGTGGTGTGTGTTTATAAGTTTATCATCCTGGTGTCCCTGTGTTTAGGAGATCAGACTGTGTGATGTGTATAAAAGTGTATCACCTGATGTACATGTGTTTAGCAGCTCAGACTGTGTGATGTGTATAAATTTATCACCCTGGTATCTCTGTGGTTAGGAGATCAGACTTTGTGATGTGCATAGAAGTATATCACCCTGGTGTCCCTGTGTTTAGGAGATCAGACTGTGTGATGTGTATAGAAGTGTATCGCCCTGGTGTCCCTGTGTTTAGGAGATCAGACTGTGTGGAGTGTATATAAGTGTATCACCCTGGTGTCCCTGTGTTTAGGAGATCAGAATTTGTGGTGTGTATATAAGTGTATCACCCTGGGGTCCCTGTGTGTAGGAGATCAGACTGTGTGGTATGAATAGAAGAGTATCATCCTGGTGTCCCTGTGTTTAGGTGATCAGACTGTGTTGTGTGTATATAAGTGTATCACCCTGGTGTCCCTGTGTGTAGGAGATCAGACTGTGTGGTGTGTATATAAGTGTATCACCCTGGTGTTCCTGTGTTTAGGAGATCAGAATTTGTGGTGTGTATATAAGTGTATCACCCTGGTGTCCCTGTGTTTAGGAGATCAGACTGTGTGGTGTGTATAGAAGTGTATCACCCTGGTGTCCCTGTGTTTAGGAGATCAGACTGTGTGGTGTATATATAAGTGTATCACTCTGATGTCCCTGTGTTTAGGAGATCAGACTGTGTGGTGTGCATATAAGTGTATCACCCTGGTGTCCCTGTGTTTTGGAGATCAGACTGTGTGGGGTGTATAGAAGTGTATCACTGTGGTGTCCCTATGTGTAGGAGATCAGACTGTGTGGTGTGTATAGAAGTGTATCACCCTGGTGTCCCTGTGTTTAGGAGATCAGACTGTGTGATGTGTATAAAAGTGTATCACCTGATGTACATGTGTTTAGCAGATCAGACTGTGTGGTGTATATATAAGTGTATCACTCTGATGTCCCTGTGTTTAGGAGATCAGACTGTGTGGTGTGCATATAAATGTATCACTCTGGTGTCCCTGTGTTTAGGAGATCAGACTGTGTGGTGTGTATATAAGTGTATCACCCTGGTGTCCCTGTGTTTTGGAGATCAGACTGTGTGGGGTGTATAGAAGTGTATCACTGTGGTGTCCCTATGTGTAGGAGATCATACTGTGTGGTGTGTATAGAAGTGTATCACCCTGGTGTCCCTGTGTTTAGGAGATCAGAATTTGTGGTCTGTATATAAGTGTATCACCCTGGGGTCCCTGTGTGTAGGAGATCAGACTGTGTGGTATGAATAGAAGTGTATCATCCTGGTGTCCCTGTGTTTAGGTGATCAGACTGTGTTGTGTGTATATAAGTGTATCACTCTGATGTCCCTGTGTTTAGGAGATCAGACTGTGTGGTGTGCATATAAGTGTATCATCACCCTGGTGTCCCTGTGTTTAGGAGATAAGACTGTGTGGTGTGTATATAAGTGTATCACCCTGGTGTCCCTATGTGTAGGAGATCAGACTGTGTGGTGTGTATTGAAGTGTATCACCCTGGTGTCCCTGTGTTTAGGAGATCAGACTGTGTGATGTGTATAAAAGTGTATCACCTGATGTACATGTGTTTAGCAGATCAGACTGTGTGATGTGTATAAATTTATCACCCTGATATCTCTGTGGTTAGGAGATCAGACTTTGTGATGTGCATAGAAGTGTATCACCCTGGTGTCCCTGTGTTTAGGAGATCAGAATTTGTGGTGTGTATATAAGTGTATCACCCTGGGGTCCCTGTGTGTAGGAGATCAGACTGTGTGGTATGAATAGAAGTGTATCATCCTGGTGTCCCTGTGTTTAGGTGATCAGACTGTGTTGTGTGTATATAAGTGTATCACTCTGATGTCCCTGTGTTTAGGAGATCAGACTGTGTGGTGTGCATGTAAGTGTATCACCCTGGTGACCCTGTGTTTTGGAGATCAGACTGTGTGGGGTGTATAGAAGTGTATCACCGTGGTGTCCTGTGATAAGGAGATCAGACTGTGTGGTGTGTATAGAAGTGTATCACTCTGATGTCCCTGTGTTTAGGAGATCAGAATTTGTGGTGTGTATATAAGTGTATCACCCTGGGGTCCCTGTGTGTAGGAGATCAGACTGTGTGGTATGAATAGAAGTGTATCATCCTGGTGTCCCTGTGTTTAGGTGATCAGACTGTGTTGTGTGTATATAAGTGTATCACTCTGATGTCCCTGTGTTTAGGAGATCAGACTGTGTGGTGTGCATGTAAGTGTATCACCCTGGTGACCCTGTGTTTTGGAGATCAGACTGTGTGGGGTGTATAGAAGTGTATCACCGTGGTGTCCTGTGATAAGGAGATCAGACTGTGTGGTGTGTATAGAAGTGTATCACCCTTTTGTCCCTGTGTCTAGGAGATCAGACTTTGGGGTGTGTATAGAAGTGTATCACCGTGGGGTCCCTGTGTTTAGGAGACCAGACTGTGTGGTGTGTATATAAGTGTATCACCCTGGTGCCCATGTATTTAGGAGATCAGACTGTGTGATGTGTATATAAGTGTATCACCCTGGAGACCCTGTGTTTAGGAGATCAGACTGTGTGGTGTGTATATAAGTGTCTTACCTTGGTGTCCCTGTGTTTAGGAGATCAGACTGTGTGATGTGTATATAAGTGTATCACCCTGGTGTCCCTGAGTTTAGGAGATCAGACTGTGTGGTGTGTATAGAAGTGTATCACCGTGGTGTCCCTGTGATTAGGAGATCAGACTGTGTTGTGTGTATAGAAGTGTATCACCCTGGTGCCCATGTATTTAGGAGATCAGACTGTGTGGTGTGTATATAAGTGTATCACCCTGGTGTCCCTGTGTTTAGGTGATCAGACTGTGTGGTGTGTATAGAAGTGTATCACCCTGGTGTCCCTGTGTTTAGGAGATCAGACTGTGTGGTGTGTATATAAGTGTATCACTTTGATGTCCCTGTGTTTAGGAGATCAGACTGTATGGTGTGTGTATAAGTGTATCACCCTGATGTCCCTGTGTTTAGATGATCAGACTGTGTGGTGTGTATATAAGTGTATCACTTTGATGTCTCTGTCCCATCTTCAAATCTTGCTAGCTTATACCTCTAGATACCTATTTATAAAGTTTAACACTATACGAGCTAGTATGTTATCTGTGTAGTTATCTGATATATTTTATTGTATTACATATTTCTTGATGTCATACATATCTTAGTCTAAGGGTGAGATGTTCAAAAAGTCGTCATAATGAAAAACTTGTCAGATTATGAGTTGGTGGTTGTCACAGGAACCACCGGAGCCGGACCAATCTCCCATGTTGGCAACCCTGGATTATTTACCTGTTGAGCACCATGCTTCACCAACTACTGAGGACTGACAACCATGGACTGCTGGCTTGCTTCCAAGGCAATGGACCGTAAGGGTTAATTATTTGAGTTACCTAAAGTTACTTGCAGTGTGTATTGTAGCCACTCAAGCCAATGTATTGTGAACTATACTCAGACCCCCTGCCGTGTCTTTGTGTCCATTGTCTGAGTTCATCAACCCTTTTGTATTTGAAATGTAATCAAGTCTGAGTCATTGTATTTGTTAGACAATTTGCCGATGACCTTTTGTCTATCATGATTGAATTACATTCCTATTATATCTGCTTGGTCCATTAATTTAAATGTAAGGTTTGAGTATAAATATGTGTGGTTTGTTCCAATAAAGTGAGTTCTTGTCTTAACCTACACTGGTGTTGTCTGGTGAGGTTAAGTTTGCTGTATTCAGAGTGTGCTCCTGGTTACCCTAACACTAGTTTTGCCTGGTTTGGGGTATATTGCGGTATGCTGTTGGATGTCCATCTGGCTCATAGTGGAAGAAGTGACTATTGACGGGGACACCAAGGCTGGGTGTCCGCTGGTACACTCACATCTGGTGGCAAGAGGTGGGATTCAGCTTCTTCCAAGGAACTGAAACTGAGACCAGCATCCAGGGGGAGATATAGCCGCTGGCTTGACCCCGGTCTCAGCAACGCAGCAAGCAGTGGATGGAGCAACAGTGAAACTGAGACCAGCATCCATGGTGAGAAATAGCCGCTGGCTTGACCCCGGTCTCAACAACGCAACGAGCAGCGCAGCACCCTAAAAGATTCAATAATGGAGGGGGAGAAAAGCAGCAACCCCTCATCCGTGGTAATGAGCTTTGCCGAGTTTCAGCGAGAGGTTTTGCGGCGCCTGGCCCTCTACGGCGAAAACCCCCCTCACAAAGTGATCACACGGGCCCTTGGAGAGGTAACCCAATTAAGATTGGAATCATTTGCCCAGCCCTGGAGGCCGAAAGAGAGAGAGGACAGGTTGCGTCCGAGGGATGTTGTTCTCTGCCCAGCACCGCGAGATGCAGGCATGGCAGAAGCACCGTCAACAGGGCAGAGGGACCCTGTCCTCTGCCCAACTCACAGCACAGAGGCCTCATCTGCTAGCAGGAACATTAGCCTCTGCCCAGCACGGGTTGCAGCCTTTGAGTGTCAAGGAGAGGGCACAACCAGAGTCTCGCCTCAGCAGCTGTCGGAGGTACACTGAGCGGAGGTAGTCGACCTCTCTCCCCAGCGGCAGATTTGTATGGGCACTGAGGGTGCCATGGATGAGACTGCAGTCGCCATGGACACCCTGCAAGCAGAAGAGTGGGCTCTTCCTACAGCGGACCCCAGCAACCTGTTACGGTCTGGTCAGCCGGTAGCAGGCGAAACTATGGCCACCGCTACCCCTTTCATTAAGACTGACTCCAGTGACCTGTTAGAGTCGGGTCAGCAGGTAGCAGGCAAAACTACGGCTGCCGCTACCCCTTCCTTTGAGGATGTTCCAACAGCCACGTGCGATGCTACAGGGTTTGGTGCAGTCATCCCCTCACAGCAACAGCTGTGCCTGGTCCTGGGAGCAGAGGTGGCTGACCTCACTCCCCAGCGGGAGATTTGTGCTCTCAGAGGTGAGGTAGTCCACCTCCCTCTGCAGCGGCAGTGTGAGGAACCGGTGATGGGAGCTGTTGTACCCCCCCTCCAGCTAGAGGTTGTGTCTCCAGGAGTGGAGGTAGTCAGCATCACTACCCAGCAGCTGTTTGAGCTACCAGGAGAGAAGGTAGTCAACCTCTCTTCCCAGCGGCAGATTAAAGCACCCAAGGTGCCACCGGGAGACGAATACCCAGTGGAAGAGCTGGCAACAGGGCAGAGCGCCACTGGCCTCCGTCCATCTGAGCAATTGCCCCAGGGAGCGGGTGCCGTATTTTATTTATATATCACATTTTATTTACCTTTGAATAAAATTACATCTCTTGTTTCGGGAATATGAGTAATTGATTATTTTTAATCAATTCTGTTCACTGTGAAAAAATGTGTCACACCTAGATTAGATACATGATCTCAAATATATTTATTTTCACTGACTATAAGGATCTTTTCTAGCTGGTTGATCCACCTTTGATTCATTATATATTAAACGTGTCTTTTGGTTTTAATTTAGATGTGATTTACCGTATCGTTGAGACTATTCTCAAATAATAGGATTTGTCACGGCGATATATGGTTTTAGTTAACATATATATATATTACCTATATCACCGAGACTATTCTTTATAATAGGATCTGTCACGGGGATGTGTGGTTTTAGTTACATGATATATATAGGGATTTGATTGGTGTTGCTACTTTGGGGGAAAGTAGTTTCTTTTTATCTGCAATTTTTTCAGTATTGTCCTTTTTATCTCCATCTCTGCCACTTATGATTTCATACTGAGTATAGAGGCGCAATACTACACAGATTGATTTATTTATATTCTTTATTTATTATATGCAAGATATACAGCGCAATGTCTCCTTTTTCTTTTGTATATCTTCGACAAAACCCAACACATTTATTCCTTTATGTTCATATTTTATTATGTTTCTGATCGACATATAACTAAAGCAGAGACTTTAAAGTTGTATTTTCCGCGTATGTTGATTCCGTGTGAATTGTTGTTGCTCATTATTCCGTAGTGGTGTTCACATAAAATTTCTGGTTTGATGTTGGTATCGTTGCGCAGATATTAGAAAAGTATCCCATTTTCGGACACCCCTCAGTGGGGCAAGTAGTGCAGTTTTGCTGTGGAGAGTGAATAAAGACAATGTGAACCCAGGAAATTCAATAATCAATATTTATAAGAGCAAGAGATCTAAACCAGTAACCCAAGGGGATATCAAAAAAATGTCAGAAGAACTTTACTACATAGAAACATAGGAACAAGAATCTAATACCACAAAAAAGAATAACAATTTTGAAAAATACATGGAAATTCAAAAAAATCTATAAACTCACAATTAAGTTCTCACTGAAATGCATAAAAGCTGGAAAATACAGTTTAAGTTCTTCCAACTTAACTTCACCCCCCGCACACATATATACAAACACACACTATCTATCTATCTATCTATCTATCTATCTATCTATCTATCTATCTATCTCATATTTATCCCATATCTCTCTCTCTATCTATCTATCTATCTATCTATCTATCTATCTATCTATCTATCTATCTATCTGTCTGTCTGTCTATCTATCTATCTGTCTGTCTGTCTATCTATATATCTCATATCTATCTATCTCATATCTATCTATCTATCTATCTATCTATCTATCTATCTATCTATCTATCTATGTATCTATCTATCTTTGTATCTATCTATCTATCTATCTATCTATCTATCTATCTCATATCTATCTCTCTATCTATCTATCTATCTATCTATCTATCTATCTATCTATCTCATATCTATCTCTCTATCTCTCTATCTATCTATCTATCTATCTCATATCTATCTCTCATATCTATATGTCCCATATCTATCTATCTATCTATCTATCTATCTATCTATCTATCTATCTATCTATCTCTAGACTGTAAGCTCTCACGAGCAGGGCCCTCTGATCCTCCTGTTCTCCACATCTGACTGTACTATTTAATACCTCTGTATGTCTATTCCCAATTGTACAGCGCTGCGGAATTAGTTGGCGCTATATAAATAAAGAATAATAATAATAATAATAATAATCTTTCATATCTATATGTCCCATATCTATCTATCTATCTATCTATCTATCTATCTATCTATCTATCTATTATTTATCTTTTTATCTACCTATCAATCTATTTATCTGTCTGCCTATCGATCTATCTATCTATCTTGGATCTATTTATCAATCTATCATCTCCAACCAGTATCCAGCCTTCCACTTCTGGGTAAAATCATTGAAAAAGTAGTGGCTACTCAACTGGAGGCCCATCTATCAACTGGGGTGCCGCAGCATTTGGGGTGCCACGGGCACCCTCTTGGTGTTCCGCAGGATTTATGTATTTAGTAAGTGTGCTACTGCTGATGTTTACAGGGTGGCATGGAATAATATTTATTTTTGATGGAGCGCTGCCAACACTTTCATATCTATGGCCGGTGCGTCCAACAAGGGACTATGATTATGTCGGTAGGAACCGGCAGTGAAGACAGCCCATTGTAACGATAGTGCTGGAGGTTCATTCTGATTGTCCCATTGGATGGAGGCAGGACAACTGTGATTGAATATCACATTCCCGTCTCTTTTTTTGTACTGGTGCCAAGTCCCTTTCGTCATATACACACACCACTGAGGAACAGCACACGCAAATGGTAACATCAGCAGCTGGATTATAAAGAAGAACACAAACAGCATCCCGCATTGCATTAAGGCTAGCAGCCATCTTGTGTCAAGACTTTATACTGGTAGGGTGAATACATTTATATTTTAATATTCCCCTCTTCTTTTATATGCCCCTTGTGCCCCCTCACTCATTTGGCCAATGAACAATGCTAATTGTGACCCATTGATGCCCTGAAAAATCAAATAAGTAGCCCAGTGCCCCTGTAATCCCCCAGAAGTGCACATCGCAGATGAACCCATCTAGTGCACAAGTTTACTCACCCATCTTACCCCTTTCTGGAGGGTCAGAGAACATGTTTTGTACACCATAGTGGTTCATCTGATGCCCATTTGTACACCTATGGGGCATGTGTGCCGCATTATAGAGTCAGTGGGTTACCAATGTGCCATTCATGGACATCAGTGGGGCACAGTTGGTCCCATATGTTACATTTAAAATACAATATGGACTTTTGAGATTTAATTAAAAATAAATCAATAAATAACTATGAAATGTTCACCACTGTCAGTGTCCAACTCTCTGACAAGTACAACTGGAGAAATGCTGGGGAAAACCAACTGAACCACTGGGGGCAAATATAAATTCCCCAAATTTAACACTGATTTAGGTGGGCTTTTAATCCCTTGAATTCTAGAGAGGTTTCCATACAACACATTTCAATGATCAGGAGATCTGTTTAGCATTCAAGGGGTAAAAAGCCCAATTTAAGGCAAAGGGAGCTATTTTGTTTTATTGTCCCCAATGCTGCTGTTGATTTGCCCCAGGACTTCTCCAGTTTTACAGTACATCAGCATCCTATCTCTTTCTCTCCATCTCTCTATCCCTCTCTGTGAATCTTGTTGTGTGCCTCTGTAGGGTCTCCCTCAACTAAAGGGTACCCAGACTGAGTTTAAAAAGGCAACCAGAGGTGGGCTGACTGCAGACAGCCAATGGGAGCCCCCTGCAGGTGATAGACAGAGAACTGCAGCAATCACGGGCACCGTGATACCGTGTGTCTTCTCTCTCTACTTCTGTCCATCCCTGTCTTGCTTTTTCCATCTCTCCGCCCCCCTCACATTTATTCAAAATCAGTTTTGTGGTAACGGAATTTAATTTGAATAAATGAACCATTGTATATAGTGACTGTATCACATAGTAATGATTGCTGAGGGAGAGGGGAATATGGACATCTGGGGATAAAGAACTAGTCTAATTTTTGCTCTGCTCAATTATGTTATTCTAATTTTGAGAGGTAAAAGATATATATGTCCCGTTCAGTACACACTGTTATAGGACTTTTGAGAAGTTAGGGGTGCCCCGGGAATTCTGGTCAGTGTGTAGGGGTGCTTTGAATGAAAAACGGTTGAGAACCACTGTATCAAGCTATAACATCTTTGATCCTTTCCAGTCAGGTTTCAGATGCCACCACAGCACGGAAACGGCGCTATTCCGAGTGCTAAATGACCTCCTTTTGGCAGGAGACAAAGGTGATTACTCCATCCTAATCCTCTTGGATCTCTCAGCTGCATTTGACACCATCGACAATGGTATTTTAATAGAGCACTTGCAGCACATCTGTGGTCTAGGGGGCACAGTTCTTAATTCGTTTAAATCTTTCCTCACTGGTAGATCACTGAGAGTAACATCAGGATCTTGCTCATCGGCACCAACAGAATTAGCCTGCAGAGTCCCATAAGGTTCCATATTGTCCCCCATGCTATTTGCAATTTACTTGATACCACTGGGAGACATCATCAGGTGACACGGTGTTACAGATTACCTTAGTTTCAGCATCATCTACAGGCATGAGGCTTCAAGCATGCAGCAGGCCTCTGTTTTATGTGTTTGCTTCCTGTAGTTTCCTCTTACCTAATTCCTCCTACCTCCTTCCTCCCTCTGAGCTGCTCCTCCTACCTACTTCCTGTGGAGGGGTTTAAAAAGCAGACTGAGTCCTTACTCAGTAGCCCTTGCGTTGTTGTGCTTAGCAGTTACCTTACCTTGGGCTCTGTGTATGACCTGGCTAGTCTTCCATCCAACCTGGTGCTGACCTGTGGCCCTGCCTGACTATTCTTTTGTGTATTCTTATTAGTGGACATCCAACCTGGTGCAGACCTGTGGCTCTGGCTGACTACCTGACTGTGCATGACCTGGCTTGTCTGACTACCCTCTCTGGTGATGACTTGCGGCTCTGTCTGCCTAGTCTTACGTTTGCTCCTTTACCTTGCAGACATCCAACCTAGTGCGGACCTGGGGCTCTGATAGACCAGCTCTGATACTGACTGCAGGCTTGAGTCATCTATCTGCTACGTCTCTGACTGCAGGCTGAGTCAGAGTCCTCTCCTTACTGATGGCAGGCATGCGTTGGTACATCTTCCACTTCAGATCAAGATCCTGTGTTCCTGTTCCTGACCCAGTTCCTGCTCCTATTCTGTTCCTGGTTCCGGTAGAGACTACCAGTGGCTGAGGCCTAGTCTTTAGCATTGTGGTCAAGCCTGGCAGCCTATTATTTCTGATAACTGTGCTCGTTGACTTGTAACCCTCTGCTTGAAACTACTGCATATATTTTCCTACCTACTACTATCAATAAATTGCACTTAACTATACTGTACTGAGTTCTGAACTTTTCTGGGAACCGTGACACACGGCCTAAGATATCATTGCTACGCAGATGACACACAACTCTCCTTTGCCCCAGATACTAAAGACCCAACATGCCTCATCAACAGTTGCTTAGCAGACCTCACAGAGTGGATGAATTCTAGCTGGCTAAAAGTGAACCCTGACAAAACTCTTGGTTTACTCTTGGTTAGGGGTCCCTTGGCAACAAGAATATCTCAGGATCACCCAACTGACCGTGAATTTGGAGGCTCTGAACTCATTAGTTCAACAGAGGTATGAAATCTCAGAGTGATGATTCACTCTGGACTGTTATTTAAACATCAGATCTCTTCCGTAATAAAATCTGCTTTCTTACATCTGAAAAACATAACCAGGATACAACACTTAATTCCACTGGATGATATGCCAACATTAATCCATGCATTCGTGTCTTCTCGTCTAGTTTACTGTAATGCACTTTACTTGGGCCTCCCAGAATAAGAAATCCATTGCCTACAGACAGTACAAAATGCAGCAACCAGACTACTGACCAATCAAACTCGCTCATGTCTTGTATGTAATGTATGTCTGGTAAACCCATACCCCCTCTATCTAAACTGTAGTTCATGATAGAATAGTGCAATCATGGGGTTTTATGTTTCCAGATAAAGGAGGATATAGCTTTTTGGATAGAGTTAATTATGTTCCCTGGGATATCAATTGGTAGGGCATTGAAGAGATAAATCATTTTTGGGAGAATATTCACTTTGACAATGTTAATTGTGAAAGAGTCAGATAAAGTTCCATTTACGGAGACTTTGGCAGAAGGGTTGAGTAAAGACTTAAAAGGATAGTAATGTCAGAAAAAAAGTATTAACTATATGGCATATTCATTTAAAAGACAGTACTTGCACTTATTCGTAACTCTCAAACTGTTATGGTTTGAGAGATATAGGAAAATAAAGTTCTCTGGTCCCTCCCCTTTCTGGTTGACGAGCTGTAAAGCTGTCAGAAGCAGATTCTGGTCACTTGACCACATGTGGCTCTTCAGCAGTGTGGATATAACAATATCTAAAGATAAATACTTAATTTGGAATGGTCTACAAAGTGTGCCTGGCTTGCAAGCACACTTTGTATACTGTTCCAATGAAGTATTTATTTCTAAATAGTGTGATTTCAGCTCTGCTGAAGAGCCTCTGTCTGGTCAAATGACTGGAATCTGCAGCTGTCAGCTAGATGGCAGACTTGAGTAAAACAGCCAGGAAAAGGTAACTTTAGCAAACCATAAAGATTTGACAGATAAGACTTACATGGATGTTAACCTTTTTTTAATGTCTACATTAGTAAATCAACTTAAAATTAACCATTACTATCCCTTTAAGATTCCTGTGATCATAATCTTACCTAGCCCTGTCTGTTTAAGAGTTGCTTCCATATATGACCAATCTACTCTATCAAATGCTTTTTCTGCATCTGTTGATAAAAATATTGCTATGGAATTTAACCCTTTAAGGACCGGCGCACACATGCGCGGCCAGCACTTGAGGGCCACTGGGCTTTTTTTTTTTTTTTTTAAAGTTCCGGTTCAGGGCTTCCAGAGCGGCGTGCAGCCTTGCCTTGAGCCCTGAACTCCATGCCGTGCCAGGACCGTCACTGGTTCATAAGTGCCGGACTGCTTTGACGGTCCTGGCACGTCAATAGTCCTTAAGGGGGTTACATGAAAAAAAAAATACATATTTTGTTAGAATGTAAACAGTTAACCCCTTGAGTGTTAGAGCAATGTGTGCAAAGCAATGAAAAGCGATGCATGAGTACCCTTGCAGCACTCAAAGGGTTAATGCTACTCTTGACCTGTAATCAGCCCCTCTCAGCAGTGGAGCTTCCTCAGCTGCCTACAGCGCCGGATTTACCAATAGACTGACTAGGCACTGGCCTAGGGCGCCAGATTTCCAGGGGTACATAGAAATTATCCCGTCACGCCCACCAGTCCACCCACTTTAGATGCCCATAAATCGAGTTAAATACATATATATACCTTTGAAGGCATTTGACTTAAAATAAAATTAGTGATAGACTGCTCTGATGCCAGTTGCTTCCCTGACCTGGTGGATGTTTTTCTCTACCATGTGACCGTCATGATGTCACATTGCATGCTAAAACATAGCCATGCTGGACATTAGGATTACTGGTAAGATTTTAGGGGTGGGCGAAAAGTGTAAAAAAATTTCTTGCATGACTTTTCTTGAAAACTTGGCGATTTTTAGCTTTTCCCGTGAAAGATTTCACCTTTCCGCCTATGCAAAAATGTCCTCCATTTCACCTATTTTGACAGGTCCCTCCTACTTGCCCATCACTCGTACGTCACTGTCCTCAGCACCACGTGCCCTGCCGCGTTCCTGGAATAAAGCGCAGTCAGGTCATTTCAGCCTAGTAGAAACAGACCGATGGTTTACATATTGCAAGTGCTTCACATGCACCCGCTTCCACTAAGCTAAAATGACCTGACCAAGCTTGATGCCAGGAGCGCGGCAGGTCACATGGTGCTGAGGACAATGACGTATGAATGATGGGCAAGACGGCGGGAGGTACAATGGAGCTGAATGGCTCCATAGCGGTCATGCGCGGAATGGATTCAAGGGACAAGATGTCATCAGGTAGAGATTTAGTATAAAGATAGTGCTCTTACAACTTTTTTTTGGAGAAAACTAACTATGGATTGCTAATAACGCTAGGAAGAAAAAAGACTTAGAGAATACATTGTGTTGGGGTGGTAGTTCCCCTTTAAACAATGCTCTCGTAGACCCATCTGCATGCCCCTCACACAGCTGCCTGAAGAATAAACCTTTGTCTGCTGAATCAGGAGATATTGAAGAGGGGAAGTTTGTTGGGCCATGAGGAATGTCCCTCCCCACCCGTACTGCTGCCATCCATGCTGAAGTCTGTTCTGTATCAATGATATTGAAGTGAATGATGTCAGACACTGGACGCCACCCGTGCTGCTGGCGTTGTGTCCTGTAGGGCAGATTTACTTCAAAATTAAATTGTAAAATCTGTCCATGTTTAGGGAGGGCTAACTCCTTGCAGACATTTTGACAGAATTGGCCAGTGGCCTTTGGCCCTTTCCCACTCCTGTCAGAATCATGCCCTCTCTGTATCTCTAGGACAGGCAGTATGGAGGAGATTTGTATATCTCCTCCTTACTGCTGCCCCTGGGTGTGTGTGGAGATGCTTCTTATCAATTTTTTGGCTTGCTCCAAAGCCTTTATCAAGAAAATCACATACTCTTAAAATGTTAACTTATATACTGTATCTAGAAATAGTTACTCACCTAATTCCAAATGATTCAAGTGAACTACCACTGGAAGTGACGAGATGAAGAAGAGCAGGAAGTGTATTTCAAATCTTGTATCCATGGCTACCATATGTAACGAAGAAGATGTGTGAAACACCCATGTAAAAGTTACTTCCCGTGGTAGTTCACGTGGGGTGTTTGGCATTCGGTGAGTAACTCTTTCTAGATACAGTATATAAGTTAATGTTTTAAGAGTAGGTGGTTGTCTTGATACAGGCTTGGGAGCAATATGAAACGTCGAAAAGAAGTAAACCTTGTTTTGTTTTTTTTTTGAAAATTTTGAAGAGTGACATTTTGTTTCTTTTGCACTATTATGAATACGTAATGGGCACCTAGTTGTACTTCATATGAGCAGGAGACTGCCGGCTCTACAACAAAAATTTTTTATATATATAGATAGGAGGATGAGAGAAAATGAGAGGGAGTGAGAGGGTGAGAGAGGGATAGAGTGTAAGAAAGAGAGAGGGGCTGAGAAAGAGGGAGGGAGAGAGAGGGTAAGAGAGTGAGAGGATGAGAGCAGAGGCGTAACTAGAAGTCTGCGGGCCCTGGTGCAAGAAGTGCCATGGGCCCCCCTCATCCACATTGACCCCCTCCACAGTGCCCCTCAATCTACACAATGCCCCCACCTCTTACCTCCCTGGAGCTCCCGCTCGGTTCTCATAGTGATGCACAGAACAGGGAGATGATGTCATCTCCCAGCGCTCTTCATTACTAGAGCGCCGCAGGGAGATTGTGGGCACCATGCGGAGGGGTAACAGGGGGCAGCTGGCAACATGTGGCCTGAGGGGTGGGGAATACAGTCAAGTGCCTGGCTTCTACTATCGTTCAAGTCCACTGTCCCAGCCCACCCCCTTTGGGTAATTTGAAGATTGGTATTACGTTGTGAAAAGGCAAGTGATATCACAGAGCTTAAAGTTGAAATGAGGCTGCACTACTGATACTTTGTAAGCTCTGTAGTAAGTAAAGCTACAGTAGTGATACCATATATCTTAGATGGGAAATGGGTTGTGCTTGGATTGTATCTCTGTGGTACTATTTGTGTAACTCCATTTCAGTTGTAAGCTATCGCTAGTGTAGCACCATTTATAGCATCAAGAGAGAGATTGAGTGAGGCAGTGGCCCGCTTGCCCAGATATATGTTCGGTCCAGCGGGCAATTGCCTCCCTGACCCCCAGACCAGCCCTCCCCTCCTGAGACCCCTATAGTTACTCCACTGGATGAGAGAGAAGATGAGAGAGAGACAGAAGGAGGAGAAAGAAAATGGCTGTTTACAGTTCACCTAATACTTTTTACTTACTGCTTGAAAATTTTCTTCATTCTCACATGGGTAACTTATATATTTCGTAGGGTCCTTGATGCTCTCCACGAAGTATATTACAGACATAAAATTATTACATGCGAGCTTCTCAATTAAAGCTGTAAACAAATTCACAAACAGTAATTAGTTATTTAAGAGATCTTACCAAGCTTTCAGAGCACAGTAATATTTCTTTGGCCTCTAATTTTCTTTCAAGAACTTTTTTCTGCCAGAGTTTATGTCCATGGAAAAATATAAGACTTTGTGCAAGGAAAGTCCTAATTTCATTGAATTATTAAGTATTTCTCGGATACCACATAGCAATCAGTAAAATAGGCATGATTGATCGTTGATAATTAGTGATGAGAGAAACTATTCTGAAAGTTAAAATTTTGCATGCAACAGGGTCTTCCCCAAAACTCAAATCGCACCTTGGTGTTTTATTTGTTCATTTTATCCTTCAGTGTAATTACACTACTGATCACTGTGATATGTTTAAAGAACTACATTGGCTAACATTCAAATCTAGATGTACCCTTCACCTTTCTTACCTAGTTTATAACCACTTATCTGGAAAGTTACCACAGTACCAGTGCAGTATGCTCACTCCAGCTTTCCTATCTACCTATAACCTCTGCTCCACTGCTAACAACTCACTGACTATTCCACACTACCTGAGCAGTATGATCACTCCAGATCTCCATACTAACTATAACCTCCACTACTAACAACTCACTGACTATTCCACACTACCTGAGCAGTATGATCACTCCAGATCTCTATACTAACTATAACCTCCACTGCTAACAACTCACTGACTATTCCACATTACCTGAGCAGTATGATCACTCCAGATCTCCATACTAACTATAACCTCCACTCCACTGCTAACAACTCACTGACTATTCCACACTACCTGAGCAGTATGATCACTCCAGATCTCCATACTAACTATAACCTCCACTGCTAACAACTCACTGACTATTCCACACTACCTGAACAGTATGATCACTCCAGATCTCCATACTAACTATAACCTCCACTCCACTGCTAACAACTCACTGACTATTCCACACTACCTGAGCAGTATGATCACTCCAGATCTCCATACTAACTATAACCTCCACTGCTAACAACTCACTGACTATTCCACACTACCTGAGCAGTATGATCACTCCAGATCTCCATACTAACTATAACCTCCACTGCTAACAACTCACTGACTATTCCACAATACCTGAGCAGTATGATCACTCCAGATCTGCATACTAACTATAACCTCCACTACTAACAACTCACTGACTATTCCACACTACCTGAGCAGTATGATCACTCCAGATCTCCATACGAACTATAACCTCCACTCCACTACTAACAACTCACTGACTATTCCACACTACCTGACCAGTATGATCACTCCAGATCTCCATACTAACTATAACCTCCACTCCACTGCTAACAACTCACTGACTATTCCACACTACCTGAGCAGTATGATCACTCCAGATCTGCATACTAACTATAACCTCCACTTCACTGCTAACAACTCACTGACTATTCCACAGTACCTGAGCAGTATGATCAGTCCAGCTCTCCATACTAACTATAACCTCCACTCCACTACTAACAACTCACTGACTATTCCACACTACCTGAGCAGTATGATCACTCCAGATCTCCATATTAACTATAACCTCCACGCCACTGCTAACAACTCACTGACTGTTCCACAATAAATGAGCAGTGTGATCAATCCATCTCTCCATACTAACTATAACCTCCACTCCACTGCTAACAACTCACTGACTAACCCACACTACCTGAGCAGTATTATCACTCCACATCTCCATACTAACTATAACCTCCGCTCCACTGCTAACAACTCACTGACTATTCCACACTACCTGAGCAGTATGATCACTCCAGCTTCCATACTAACTATAACCTCCGCTCCACTGCTAACAACTCACTGACTATTCCACACTACCTGAGCAGTATGATCGGTCCATCTCTCCATACTAAGTATCACCTCCTTTCTACTGCTAACAACTCACTGACTATTCCATATTACCTGAGCAGTATGATCACTCCAGATCTCCATTCTAACTATCACCTCCGCTGCTAACAACTCACTGACTATTCCACACTACCTGAGCAGTATGATCACTCCAGCTCTCCATACTAACTATAACCTCCGCTCCACTAATAACAACTCACTGACTATTCCACACTACCTGAGCAGTATGATCACTCCAGATCTCCATATTAACTATAACCTCCACGCCACTGCTAACAACTCACTGACTGTTCCACATTAAATGAGCAGTGTGATCAATCCATCTCTCCATACTAACTATAACCTCCGCTCCACTGCTAACAACTCACTGACTATTCCACATTACCTGAGCAGTATGATCACTCCAGATCTCCATACTAACTATAACCTCTGCTCCACTACTAACAACTCACTGACTATTCCACACTACCTGAGCAGTAATTAACTGCTTGTTTATGTCTAAAAATCAGTATGTAACTGTGCATAATTTTAGTATGTAAGCTTATGTGTGATTATAAAATGTTTCTCTCTTTGTGTAAATATGTAATTCTTTGCTGTAAAAGGTCTAGTAGATACCTGAAAATGAGAAATCTCAATATATTCGTCCTGGTGAAATTTTCTAAATAAAATAAGATTTTGTTTTCCTTTCTAACTAATCAGACAGCAGTACACACAAAGATGTGATGTCTGTATAATAAAGTTTAGACTTGCTTAGCTAGAGAGGGTAATCACTACATGTTCCTGTCTGGTTCATCTGTCTGACAAAGTAGAAGAACTTCTACAGATGTATCTGCTGGATGTCTCTCACCTTCTGTTCCTTTTGGCACTCCCCCACTCTCTCACTTCCTCTCGCCCCATCCTTCTACCTCTTACCTTCTACTTTCTCCATAGGATGCTCCACTCTCCTTCCTCTCTCTCCCACATTCCTCTGTTTTCCTTCCCCCCTCTCAGTCCTTATCCCTTTCACTTCCCCCTTCTCCCCCCATCCTTCTCTCTCTCCACCAATGTCATCCTGATTCTCATTTGTTCCCTTTCTCCTCTCCTGTGGTCCGACATCCTCTTTATGTCTCCACCCCACTCTCTCTGTCACAATCTCCAGACCCTCCCCACTCATATTCCAGCCTCCCATCACTTGCCTGTGCTGCATCCTCCTCTCAATCTCTCCTACGTCAAGCCCATCTTGATCCCACCCTCCAGGCCCCTCTAACTCCTGCTCCCTGTCACTGTAACCCTCACTTGCCACCGCTCTGTCTTCCACTCTCCCCTTCCCCCTCATCCCTACTTGATTCTTTCTGACTTGATGGAGCCAGAATTTTTTGTATGTCCTCCATTGTGATTGGCAAAATGAATAGCAAAAGTTTCAGTCATTGTTATTGATAAGCACCTAAAGTATCTGACAGTGATTGAACAGGAATAACAGTGATTGCACATGAATAACAGTGATTGTGCAGGAATAACAGTGAATAACAGTGATTGCACAGGAATAACAGTGATTGCGCAGGAATAACAGTGATTGCACAAGAATAACAGTGAATAACAGTGATTGCACAGGAATAACAATGATTGCACAGGAATAACATTGAATAACGGTGATTGCACAGGAATAACGGTGATTGCGCAGGAATAACAGTGATTGCATAGGAATAACAGTGATTGTGCAGGAATAACAGTGATTGCACAGGAATAACAGTGAATAACAGTGATTGAGCAGGAATATCAGTGATTGCGCAGGAATATCAGTGATTGAGCAGGAATAACAGTGATTGCGCAGGAATAACAGTGATCGGACAGGAATAACAGTGATTGCGTGGGAATAACAGTGATTGCACAGGAATAACAGTGATTGCATAGGAATAACAGTGATTGTGCAGGAATAATAGTGATTGCACAGGAATAACAGTGAATAACAGTGATTGAGCAGGAATAACAGTGATTGCGCAGGAATAACAGTGATTGAGCAGGAATAACAGTGATTGCGCAAGAATAACAGTGATCGGACAGGAATAACAGTGATTGCGCGGGAATAACAGTGATTGCACAGGAATAACAGTAATTGCTCAGGAATAACAGTGATTGAGCAGGAATAACAGTGATTACGCAGGAATAAAAGTGAATAACTGTGATTGCATAGGAATAACAGTGATTGTGCAGGAATAACAGTGACTGCGCAGGAATAATAGTGAAATGGGCCTCATGTGTTTGATTCATTATATTACAAACTATTTATAATCTCCCATTGATTTAAATTGAACTTTTAACCCCTTGAATGATAAAGAGGTCTTCAACATATGGCTTAAATCAATGGGGAATTACATTTTTTTCCCTATGGCAGAAAAATTAAAACATTTATCTCAGTATACAAACAGCACCAAATCTATTATTCAACCACCAACACAATCTGAAGGGCTAGTAATGTCACCCTAATAAAACATTTTGGGACAATATAGGGTTAATTACATAACTGAGATGACAGCATGAGCATACATTAACCCTTTGAGTGCCAGAGGGGTATCTGACCCATTGATTTGCAATCAGTTGGGTAACATCTGGCACGCAAAGGGTTCATCCATTGTGTACCAACCCCTTTGATGATAGTAATTTCTCCAGCTCATTTCTTCTCAATTCATTGGAGTCGTCTGTAGCATCTAAAAGGTTAAAGCGTATTACCTATTATCTCGTCCAGCGTTATGTTGTAATCTTTCAGGCTGTTTGCACACTGCGCTGCCAGTTGCTTCTCACTTTCAGAACATTTGATGGGCCCAATGATTGGACTTACTATACAGACAGCTAAAGGGGGAGAACAATAAAGAGTTAATGTGAGAAGACAAAGAGAATGGGTGGAACTGGCCACCCTTCACTTTAAAGAAATGTGAACGTAGCGAGACGTAATGGGTAAAGTGTAACTAGTGGGGACGGTGGAGAAAAAGAAATTATTTGCCCCCAGTGATCTCTCTGACCTTTATGGTTTGAGAGTTATTCACTCTCAAAGTCCCTCACCCCCTTTCACTGGGGAGGGAGGGGGGATCTTTGTGAGTGAATATCTCTCAAACCATAAAGGTTTGAGAGATATCACTGGGGCAAATAATTTCTTTTTTTTACTCCTACAATATTGGGATTAGTAATTTTAATGTATTACTATCCCTCTAATTCCCACAGATCCAATGTTAACAACAAAAAGACAGAGACACCAGTGGGAGAACATTTTTGCCAAAATGGACACAGTGTCAGGGACATTAAACTGACTGCACTGATGGGCCAATTTCACACTCAGAGGGACAGAAAAGTATGGGAGGTTAAATTAATACTACAGTTTAATGCTTTAAATGATGGTATGAATAGAGACAGATAATTCCTGTCACATTATCACCTTGTGGATTAACCTTTACTACAGTCCCTCTGGGATCATAATTACCTTGGACTCCTCAGAGGAAGTCTGCAATTTATATCACATCCTCTGCCATTGACTGATCAAATAATCTGGGTCTGAACTGAGCTTTCTTAAATGATTTCCATTATAAACAATTTAATATGTAATTGTATTTCAGAGAGATGTTGTCATATTTATCTGTATAACATGCCTGAGAAAGAGACCTAAGAAGTCTTGAAAACTTGCAGCCTAAATCTGTTTAGTTAGCCAATAAAGGTATCAATCTTACTAAAATGTTGCCTTCTGTATATCTAAGGCTAACACGGTGTAACGGAAGCTGAGAAGGGACCGCGTCGCCTTCCGCCGTCGTTCCTGGGTCTCTCCTTCTCGACGCAGATAAGCGCCGTCGGATGCACCAGTTGAAGTATGGACAGTCACTGGAAACAGCCGCAGGATCGCTGGAAGCAGGGAAGCAGGGAAGAGTCCACGTCGCCGCCTGACAGTCCACGAAGTTAAGACGCAGGAAACTGGCAGCAGGCGGTCAGCGATTCAGGATACTTGGCGCAGATGGGTATCAGAGTGGATACTTTAGACCATAAGCAATACAAGACTCCAGGACTCCTTGTTCACTCCAAAACAGAACTCTTTTTATTGACACAAACTACAGATATTTATATACAGTACAGTGCATTGGATCACATGGGGAAACTGATACAATAGGGAACATGATAAAATCATATTCATAGCACATCAGACAAAAGCCAGCAACAGCTGGTCTTAACAGATACAATGACTCAGACAGGGTTACATTTCAGATACACAGGGGTTTGATTGAACAATGACTTGAGGGGTGTGAACTAATTACCACATGGCAGGGGGTCAACATCTTAGGGACAGTGGCCCAAGGTTGGAGCCTTTGATTGACTATTTTGAATGCCCTGCCCCAACTTTGATCAATCACTGGTCTGCTTACCATTTCCCAGGTTAAGCTAAGGAAGATATTTGCATACCTGGTAGTTGGTGATTGCACAAACCTTCAAATTGGACAAGTACAATTAAACACATACAATATTTGAAAATACATAAAACCAAACTTAATACACAAACCAATGTTCATAACTATAAGTCTTTGTTCCTGGCAATAGCTGGTCAGTTCGTATGCCAGAGCCCACAGCTACATCGAAGCAGGGCAACAAGGTCCATAGTTTTTAAGTAAATAGTTTGTGGTCCAGACAAGGGCTCAGTAACGGGTAGGATCTGTTACACACGGTACCAACCCTCATCTGCTATACTGCTCCATGGCAACAAAACGCACATTAATTTTTGCCGAAATGTCACTAAATGTGTTATAAATGAGTCTGTGTAAATAAAATACTTTGCTCTTGCAAAAGGTCATGAAGTAACCTCACCCACCAGTCCTGCCCCTACACCACAATATAAAATAAAAGTTCCCCCTCTTTGGCCATTTTATACATTGAGAGCTATGCTATCTGCACCTCTCTTGCACACAATTACATTCATACATTTTTACATGTAATTTTACATACAGTGTTTACATAGTGTTCCTTTGTTATGTAATTCCACTGGTACATGTGATCACTGTAGCAATGATCACATGTGGGTGAAACTGACTTAGCCGGTCCTGGAGCAGTCAGTAACATCCGCCCTGGCACCATCACAGTGTGTCCTGAGGGGCGCTGCAATCAGTTGCCATTGGACCGTCATTGGTCCTCAAAGGACCGAATTTTGTGACGGTCCTGACACATCATTGGTACTTAAAGGGTTAAACTGTAATAACTCTGAAAATATGCATCTCTCGCCAGTGGTTTTACTCAAAAGGAAAGCCCTATAATGTATATTTTCATTAAAAAAAGTTCACTGCCTCTTTAAATGTTTAAAAGCACCCATTTAATCAGTTGGAATTGATCAGATTTTTATTTGTCCCCCATTTGGTTTGTTTCAGAATTGCTGCAATTCTACTTAGTAAATCAGTCTCATTAAGTTATTTCACTACTGATACATGTTCATAAGAGCAATATCAGGTGGATACTATTCCGGTGCTACTCAAATCTCCTGCCTTTGAGTGATATCGGGGATTGGTGAGTGGGGGTGCAGGGCATGGAATGGACCACAAATCTCTAAACACTTCACCTAGAGGAAGAACTGCCACTGATTGCTGTAGCAAAATTAACAGAGTTCTGGGCTACGAGAAAATGGCCACCAACTCAATGTAGTCCTGAACATCTGGAGGGGCTCAGGTTGCCCACCAATGGTTTAAGTCATAAGTGGCCATCCTGCGACCCTCCAATTTTTAAGTATTACATTTCCTATTATCGCTAGCCAACCTCAGGTTGCCCATCTCTCCACTACAGGAAGAAATGCCCATTGACTGCTGTAACAAAAATTGACATCCAGTGCTGGGCTATGAGAAAATGGACACCAAGCTTCAAGAAACACACCATGTCCAGATAAATGCACATCTCACTCTCACTCTCTAATTTTTCCTGTTTCTGGTTTACCATTCACCCTGCCCCGGGGTGGCAGGGGGTGGAGATCAGCAGCAGACAGTGAATCAAGATCAGTGATTGTCACAGTAGTTGGCAGAGGGGTGAAGTCCTTCCGCCCACTCCTATGAAAATCACTGCAGCAAGTCTCCCCTCTGCAGCAGTCCTGCAGGTCCCCGAAGTGCACGCCACCCCCATAGCACAGAAGCACAGAAGTGGTCTGATCGAACCATGTATAAATGAGAGAGCAAATAGACTGCATTGGTGATCTCTCTGGCAACCAAGGGGTTCAGTTTTTTTTTTTTTTTTTTAATGTCTTTGCATATTATCGGCCAAAGCTATTTTATGTGCCAGGAAACCATGTATGGGACTGGGGCGCAGTGTCACATGTGGCCATAGCCAGAGCTAAAGACAACTAGCGGTTACACACTAAGGTGTGATAAAGAGGTGCTAAAGCGGAGATATCACTTCTCCAATTCCCATGTTTTTCTATGGAGCCTATTGTCACAGTTCCCCAGAGATGTTCAGGAGTCAGTACGGTATAGTTAAATGCAATTTATTAAAATATAAGTAAGTTAGTACACAATAGTAATATAACAGGAACAAGCAGATGGTCACAGCCAGCAAGCCCTACTATCAGGAATAGTAGGCTGCCAAGACTGACCACACTGCTGGAGACTAGGCCGAAGCCACTGGTAGTCTCAGCTGGAAACAGGAGCACGAACAAGAGCAGGAGCAGGAACAGGAACACAAAGTCTTGATCCGATGAACTAGGAATACTCCTGACTCATGCCTGCAGTCAGTATAGCGAAAGCATATACCTGACTCACACCTGCAAGTCAATATAGTGAAAGCGGAAACCTGACTCACGCCTGCAGTCAGTATAGAGCTAGTCTACCAGAGCCCCAGGTCCACACCAGATTGGGTGTCTGCTAGGTACAGGGAACAAACTAGACAACAGTCAGACAGAGCCACAGGTCAGCACCAGAGAGGGTAGCCAGACAAGCCGGGTCATACACAGTTCAGGTAGGTAGCCAGAGCCACAGGTCTGCACCAGATTGGGTGTCCACTATAAGGATAAGGCAGGAGAATAATCAGACAGAGCCACATGTTAGCATCAAATTGGATGGTCAGACAAGCCAGGTCATACACAGAGCCCAAGGACACAGAACTGCTTTGTACAACAATGCAAGGGCAACTGAGTCAGGACTCAGACTGCCCTATAAACCCCTCCTCAGGAAGTAGGTAGGAGGAGCAGGCTCCGAGGAAGGAAGTAGGTAGGAGGAGACTACAGGAAGCATGGCATAAAACAGAGGCCTGCTTCACTCTGAAGCCTTGCGCCTGCAGATGACGCATCTTGCTCTGATGTGTCCAACCGCTGTCATCTTCCTGCGTCATCTGTGCGGCATGAATGGCCGCTGAAACCAAGGTAAGCTGTGACACCTATGCACTAAGATCACTCCCATTTGACACATTTTAGTGCATAGGCTCCATAGAATAACATAAGAATTGGAGAAGTGATATCACTGGAGAAATATTTTCTGCTTTATCACCTCTTTATCACCCCTTAGTGCATCTCCCCCTAGAGTGCCATGTCTAGGATGGTCTGGAATATAAATACGGCCCTGGACCCCTATAACCAGAAATTGTAGAAATGCTGCTATAGCGTATAAGTTAAATCTCTTGTTGTTGTGACACAGACACCCTTGTGAGCAGCACTTAATAAGTTAACCCTTTAAGGGCCAAAGAAGCCAGCGGTGCATTGTGAAGGAATTTTTTAACACATTCTTTAAAGATTAAATGAACATCTGGTAACTGAGAGAATATATATGTAAACGTTTACCAGTCATCAGATCTACTGTGACGTTTTGACATTCCGGCATTTTCTTCCCCCAATTTGGATAATAGTCAAAATGGCCGCATTCCTGCATAGTTCCAAGACCTGAAGCAAATAAAAAAAATGAAAGGTACAGTCACTTCCATAAACTTTCTTTAGTATTAAAACTCTAATTCAGTGTTTTTTTTTGTTTTTTTTTGTGGGCATACTCAAGGGTACGCAATACAGGCACTTTTTTTCCTCAAAACAACAACAAAAAAAGCATTATCCAATATGGAACGTTTCTTCAGTGTGTTATAAACTACAGATATCTTTTAGTGCCAGAAAAATACTCCTGCCCTTATGTATTAAACACCAAAAATTTTAGAAATTATGGAACAAAGCAGCTGAACAAACTCCAAAAATTCCTATTGATTTAACTGAGACCTTTAACCTCTTGAATGCTAGAAAGATCCCCAACTCACTGCATTTTAATGTGTTGAGTACCCCCTGGCAATCAAAGGGTTAATCTTTGAATACCATCCCCCGGTGACTGGACCCTCCTTCTATGTAATCTCATACACCTCACTCCTACAGTGCAACAATGCATTTAAAGGGATAGTAATACTTTGTTTTATATTTATTTTATTTTGTAGACATTAAAAAAACATGATGAACGATATGTCTTATCTCTCAAACCTTTATGGTTTGAGAGATATTCACAAGCAAAGTTCCCCTCCCGCCCCTTTTACCTAGTGTAAGCCATCTCTTCTCAGATGTGGAATGCAGTCCATAGACCAGACAGATAACAGAAGGGGACAATCTTCTTCCTATGAGAACAATGAAAGCCCTGCCCCCCTTGACAAGTTTTTCAGGTTTTTCCCTTATCTTAATTGAAGATTGTCCCTCTCTGCAGTCTACCTGGGCACCTCCCTTCTGATCTGGCTGAGCAGTGTTACATCAGTAAAAGGGTCTGGAGAGGGATACTTTGTCATTGAATTACTCTTGTACTACAACTCTGACAGAATTGAAATAACACTCTCCAAAGCCAAGTACTATGATGATTAATTAGAGCTGATTTTATTATGAAACATTATTATCCCTTTAATAGAATTTGTTTCAATGTTCAGTTGTGAGACTGAGCAGGTAGCCCTAGGCACAAAAATAAGTTGTTAACCCTCTGAGTGCCAGAGGGGTATGTAACGCATTTCTTTGCAATGCGTTGCTTACCCCTCTGGCACTCAGAGGGCTAAAACTGCTTCTGTAAAATGCACCACCAGCTCATTTTCCGCCTTTGTCATACCATGACCATTGTCATACCATTTGTCTTACCATTTGTCCCTCATTCCTAGTTCATAGATGATGGTGTCTCGAAATTGAAAACACTCACCTAATTCTTCGAAGGGACTACCGTCTGTGTGTATGCATTCTACGCACAGTGCGTCTGACTTGTCGAGCCGGACCTCGTCTGGCAAGTTGTCAAAATTAACTCCAGTGGGATCTAAAGCTAATAAAATACACAGGGTTAATATTGAGGAGATGTGTGCAATTGCTGCTTCCTTTAACCTTAATAGTCATTTTTTTGAAGCATTGCTTCACAGAATGTAAAAAGTGCATAACATTTGCAAAATAGTTCACTATATGTCAATGATCTAATGATAGTAACATAGTAAATTAGGTTGAATAAAGACACAAGTCCATCAAGTCCAACCTTCTCCTCATACCCCAGTAACTGAGAATTTTATAGCTTTCCTGATACCAAATACGTTAGTCTTTATCAGACCTTCCTGATCTGCCTACTAATAAACAGTATAACTCTGTATGTTCCCTTTTGAACGAAATGTATCTAATCTTCTCTTAAATGTATCCATTGTATCTGCTATAACCACCTCCCTGGGCAATGAATTCCACAATTTAACAGACCTTACCGTAAAAAACCCCTTCCTCTGCTGAAGTTTAAACCTCCCTTCCTCTAATCTTAAGGGGTGTCCCCTGGTCACCTGATCAGGCCTTGGAATAAATAGCTCACCAAAGAGATCCTTGTATTGACCTCTCATATACTTGTACATTGTGATAAGGTCTCCTCTTAGTTGTCTTTTCTCTAGAGTAAATAAACCAAGTTTGTCTAGTCGTTCCTCATACGTCAAGTCCTCCATTCCCTTAGTTAATTTTGTTGCTCTCCGCTCTACCCTCTCTAGTTCTAGTATATTCTTTTACAGAACCGGTGCCCAAAATTGTACTGCATACTCAAGGTGAGGTCTTACCAATGCTTTTATTTGTTAGAATATTGACACATGCACGTTTTCATTTAAAATTCTGAAATTCTCTCTCTCTCTCTTCTTACTCCCTGCAGATCTCTGTAATCTACAGGGATGGGTGGCATCAGCTCTTGACTCATCACTTTGGGGAGATTTATTTTCCCTGCATTGTCTATGAATTCACAGAGACGAGGCTCCAACGGAGTTGGTAGAGATGGTGCCTCCTCTCCCAGAAGCCCCAAGAGAAGAGCCGACCGCCCAGCCCTGCGTTTTTCAGAGATCTTCAGTGTGATCAGAAAGAGAATGGGGAATTCTTACTATCTGAGTGCCAGAGGGGTATCGCATTGCTCTAGCTCTCAAAGCTCTGCGTACCTCTCTGGCACTCAAAAGGTTAAACCCATGGATTCCAAAGATGTTCCAAATGCATTTCAATGCAGCAGCCTGCTAAACATTGCAGCCGTGATACCAGGGGTGTAACTAATCACTGGGGGGCCCAAGTGCAAACATTTTTTTGGGGGGCCCTAACACAAAAATATTTCCAGAGGTGCATAACTAACACATATTAGACCAGTGGTTCTCAACCTGTGGGTCAGGACCCCTTTGGGGGTCGAATGATGATTTGCCAGGGGTTGCCTAAAAGCATCAGATATTTATATTTTGATTCATAACAGTAGCAAAATTATAGCAATGAAGAAGCAACGAAAATCATTTTACTGTTAGGGGTCGCCACAACTTGGGAAATTTTATCAAAGGGTCGCGGCACTAGAAATGTTGAGAACCACTGTATTAGACCCTAGGGCAGACACCCCCCCACACACACACACACTGTGGGTGCTGGGCCCAGACACAATTGCATCCTCTTCATCCTCTATAGTTAGCCCCTGCCTAATTCACTGTATTTTGTGATAAGGACCCTAAAATGTCAACATAAATAAAACCCTGAAATGATCAGAAATGTTGTATTATGAAAAACAACTCTCACATTGTATGGAGAATGACAGTCACCGGCCCACCTCTCCCTTTTAATGCATTAAAATTACACTGGGGGTGGGGTGGGGGTGTGTAGTTTATACACTAAGATGTGATAAAGGGGGTGATAAAGAATTTATAAAGTAGAGATAACTTCTCTAATGAGATAAACTCTCCAGTTCCTATATTATTCTATGTGAGATATTTAGTTATAGACTACAGCGGAGATGTACTAAGGTGTGATAAAGAGGAGATAACCTCTCCAGTGAGATAAACTCTCCAGTTCCTATGTTATTCTATAGGAGATATTTAGTTATAGACTACAGGGAGAGATGTACTAAGGTGTGATAAAGAGGAGATAATTTCTATAGTGAGATAAACTCTCCAGTTCCTATGTTATTCTATGGGAGATATTTAGTTATAGACTACATGGGAGATGTACTAAGGTGTGATAAAGAGGAAATAACTTCTCCAGTGTGATAAACTCTCCAGTTCCTATGTTATTCTGTGGGAGATATTTAGTTATAGACTACAGGAGAGATGTACTAAGGTGTGATAAAGAGGAGATCACTTCTCCAGTGAGATAAACTCTCCAGTTCCTATGTTATTCTATGGGAGAGATTTAGTTATAGACTACAGGGGGAGATGTACTATGTTGTGATAAAGAGGAGATAACTTCCCCAGTGCAATAAACTCTACAGTTCGTATGTTATTCTATGGTTGATATTTAGTTATAGACTACAGGGGAGATGTACTAAGGTGTGATAAAAAGGAGATAACTTCTACAGTGAGATAAACTCTCCAGTTCCTATGTTATTCTATGGGAGAGATTTAGTTATAGACTACAGAGGGAGATGCACTAAGTTGTGATAAAGAAGAGATAACTTCTCCATTGAGATTGTAAGAGTTTGTTCAACACTCAGACACAGTGGGTTAGGATAAACCACAGTTTTATTGAAATCATAAATAATAAGATAACCTTCACAGGATCTGTAGTACTACAGCAGAATAATACAGACACAAGACAGGTTATAATACATATGCCTACACAGGTCCAGTATAACTTAAAAGTCCAGAGTGGTCTTATACTGACACAGGTCAGGCAGGAAAGGGTGTATCCCCAGAGCAACAGTTCAGCACGGGTTAAAGTTCTCCAATGGGTGTAAACAGTCTCTGTACAGAGAAGTGTGTGGTGAGTTCTCTTAGTAACGCCCAGTACGGTAGAATAGTGCAACGTAGGAGACTGCCAAGCAGTAACGGACACCAGAATACTTGCACTCCGCCAGAGCGGTAACTGAGACTAAGGATTACTGCCGTAGCAGTCACGGAGGCAACACAAATGTTCTGCAAGAGCTTAAACGGAGGACTCAGCCAATGGCACACTGCCGTAGCAGTAACGGAGGCAACACGGAGGCTCTGTAAGAGCTTAACGGATAGTTCAGCCAATGGCACACTGCCGTAGCAGTAACGGAGGCAACATTGAGACTCTGCAAGAGCTTAACGGATAGTTCAGCCAAATGCACACTGCCGTAGCAGTAGCAGAGGCAACACTGAGACTCTGGAAGTGTTAACGGAGGATACAGCCAATGGCTTACTGCAAGAAGCAGTAATGGACACTAGGCCCCCAAGCACAGCGGTAGTCAGAATGTCGCCCAAGCAACACAGCGAACTCTGGAACAGGAGAACTGGGTCGAGACACAGAGCAGGAATGTCAGCCAGGCCGGGTCGAATCACGGAGCAGGAACGTCAGACAAGCCGGGTCAGATCACAAAGCAGGAACGCCAACCAGGCCGGGTCGAATCACGGAGCAGGAACATCAGACAAGCCGGGTCAGATCATGGAGCAGGAACGTCAGCCAGGCCGGGTCGAATCACGGGAGCAGGAGACAAGAAGTAGAATAGTCAAACGAGGCCAAGTAGGTACACTGGAATCCACGAAGCTCAAGTAGGCACTGGTACAGGAACACCACGAAAGGGCACCGGATAGATGCCAGAGCCCAGTATATAAAGGCCATACTGGGCGGGCCAACTGCAGATCAACCAATGGGAGCATCGCACAGCCAAAACTTACAGAAGGCAGCATAGGGAGCATGGGCACCGTGATAGAGATAAACTCTCCAGTTCCTATGTTATGCTATGGGAGAGATTTAGTTATAGACTACAGCGTGAGATGTACTAAGATGTGATAAAGAGGAGATAACTTCTCCAGTGAGATAAACTCTCCAGTTCCTATGTTATTCTATGGGAGAGATTTAGTTATAGACTACAGCGTGAGATGTACTAAGGTGTGATAAAGAGGAGATAACTTCTCCAGTGAGATAAACTCTCCAGTTCCTATGTTATTCTATGGGAGAGATTTAGTTATAGACTACAGGGGAGATGTACTAAGATGTGATAAAGAGGAGATAACTTCTCCAGTGAGATAAACTCTCCAGTTCCTATGTTATTCTATGGGAGAGATTTAGTTATAGACTACAGGGGAGATGTACTAAGGTGTGATAAAGAGGAGAAAACTTCTCCATGGTGATAAACTCTCCAGTTCCTATGTTATTCTATGGGAGAGATTTAGTTATAGACTACAGGGGGAGATGTACTAAGGTGTGATAAAGAGGAGATAACTTCTCCAGTGGGATAAACTCTCCAGTTCCTATGTTATTCTATGGGAGAGATTTAGTTATAGACTACAGCGTGAGATGTACTAAGATGTGATAAAGAGGAGATAACTTCTCCAGTGAGATAAACTCTCCAGTTCCTATGTTATTCTATGGGAGAGATTTAGTTATAGACTACAGGGGAGATGTACTAAGGTGTGATAAAGAGGAGATAACTTCTCCAGTGAGATAAACTATCCAGTTCCTATGTTATTCTATGGACTGGGAGAGATTTAGTTATAGACTACAGGGGAGATGTACTAAGGTGTGATAAAGAGGAGATAACTTCTCCAGTGAGATAAACTCTCCAGTTCCTATGTTATTCTATAGGAGAGATTTAGTTACAGACTACAGGGGGAGATGTACTAAAGTGTGATAAAGAGGAGATAACTTCTCCAGTGAGATAAACTCTCCAGTTCCTATGTTATTCTATGGGAGAGATTTAGCTATAGACTACAGGGGAGATGTACTAAGGTGTGATAAAGAGGAGATAACTTCTCCAGTGAGATAAACTCTCCAGTTCCTATGTTATTCTATGGGACAGATTTAGTTATAGACTGCAGGAGAGATGTACTAAGGTGTGATAAAGAGGAGATAACTTCTCCAGTGAGATAAACTCTCCAGTTCCTATGTTATTCTATGGGAGAGATTTAGTTATAGACTACAGGGGGAGATGTACTAAGGTGTGAGAAAGAGGAGATAACTTCTCCAGTGAGATAAACTCTCCAGTTCCTATGTTATTCTATGGGAGAGATTTAGTTGTAGACTATAGGGGAGATGTACTAAGGTGTGATAAAGAGGAGATAACTTCTCCAGTGAGATAAACTCTCCAGTTCCTATGTTATTCTATGGGAGAGATTTAGTTATAGACTACAGGGGAGATGTACTAAGGTGTGATAAAGAGGAGATAACTTCTCCAGTGAGATAAACTCTCCAGTTCCTATGTTATTCTATGGGAGAGATTTAGTTATAGACTACAGGGGAGATGTACTAAGGTGTGATAAAGAGGAGATAACTTCTCCAGTGAGATAAACTCTCCAGTTCCTATGTTATTCTATGGGAATGTTACATGAGGAGTTCAAAGCTAAAATACCAGCAGATGCACAGATTAGTAAATATTGATACTTTTATTTCTCAAATAGAGAAAGTTGCTGTAAATGTGGAAAATATACTACTTAAGCGACATGTTGACTTGAAACCTCATTTACATAAATTAGCATTTATTGCCATACTCAGGGAGCTCACTGTACAGGAAGATGAATATCTCCTAAACCATGAATCTGTTGGTCTTTTGGCTAGTATTACACACAGGCAAATTTGACAGAGGTTTTCAGATATACAGACTTGATCTGACCGTGACATGTCCTCTTCAACCCTTTGGGCCAAATGTTCAAAAAAGTAGCGAAATAGCTTTTGTCATTTGTAACGACTTTTCAAAGTACAGTGTTGTTGGGGTCATTAGTATTTTCAGAGAATGTCCGCTGTAAATGGAAATATGTAATTTGTCCTGACTGAAAATGTCGTATGTAAAGACAAAAATGTCTTAAAAAAATGTCTTAACCAACAGCAAAAATGCCTTAAATAAAGACAAAAATTCTCAAATTCAGAACTTCATATTCCCTACACTTTTTTCGTAACATACGAATTTTGTCTTTTGTAAGACCTTTTTTTGTCGTCGGTTATGACAAATTTTCCTTTCCTCTATACGACACTGGAGAATAGTTTAGCCACGCCTTTGCCCCGCCTCTTTGCCAGGCAATTCTTGAGTTGTGACGTACACAATGGACATTACTAGTTTTTTGTTGTATACTCTATAGAAAATATGCTGTTCATGCATACAATTACTTATTTTTGTCTTTCATATGTAAGTTTTTTGTTGTTATCCGTTTGAACATACGGCTCTTTGAGTGCCAGAGGATTGCGTTGTATACCCCTCAGGCACCCAAAGGTTTGGGGGGAGGGCACTAATTTATACTTTGTTCAAACCCTCCAGTGGCTTTAATTGACCCTTAGTAAGGTGTTATCACCTTTGAGTGCCAGATAGAGATCTAATGCATTGTGATGTGATGTGTTAGACACCTCTCTAGCACTCAAAGGGTTAAGGAAGAATATAATAAACTCACTGCTTTGCTTTAGCTCTTCTTACAGACCCCATATTAATCCTTTGTGTGCCCGAGGGGTATGTAATGCATTGCAGAGCAAAGCATTGTGTATCTTTCTGAAACACTAAGGGTTAAATCTAGTCACATGGAACAGTCCCATCTTACCGGTTATTCTACCAATGCCTTGGTGCATGCTTCCTGTGTAACCCACTGCATGCCCACCAACGTTATGACCAATCAGATGGACTTTGCTGGAAGAGTAGGAATACTCCTCCTGATAACAGAGAAAGCATCAAGTCATTAAAGGAAGAAAGAACTATTTTTGGGAAATCATATACATTGTATGTCTTTTTCTGCAGAGTAAATCAAGTCTAGTCCCACTGAATTACACCCCAAACCTGTCTGTTGTACACGGATCCCTTGGGGACCAAAGAGGCAATGTGTTGCATACCCATTTTATCTTCAAGTGGTTAAACTGCAAGTTTCTTTTGCGAACACCAAGTGGCGCTATTCCTATCAGTCAGTATAAACAAACAGAGTCTATGACTCAAGCTCTCCCACACAGAACATTATTAAAACGCAGTTTACCTTCTGGACACCAGTCAGTGCTGTGGTTAGCAGCTGGATATAAAAAAATTAGTCTGTTGTATCATTGTTTCTTTATTTGCTTTTCTTTTCTCTTTTTTTTTTTTTTTTTATTATTTTATTTGTCGCTTTACCATTTTCTCTTATTAATTACTTGTTTCAGTTTATTTTATAGAGAAATTTTTTTCACTGCTTGTAATTTTTCTTATTATCAAATAAAGATGTTAAAAAAAAAAAAAAAATTAGTCTGAGATGTAATACCTTTTGCATTGCAAATTTCCCTGCAATGGGAGCACCCTTGATTTACTCAAGAGGAAAAGCTCTAAGATATATATTTTACACTTTACAGTTTTTGGTGGAAACAAGATTACATTTCAGCAGTGCTTGTTATATGAAAGTACCACTGTCCCTTTGTGGTAATGCAAACCAGATTCCTCACACTACTTCCAATAACACCTGGCTGTTACATATATTGGGTCAATAGTTCAGTCGTCTCTCATATACTTTGTTGGACAAACAGGGATCTACCTCCACTGCTCGAAAATGAATTAGACCACTACTTCACCACAATAACGGAATTGTATTTAGAAATGAACTGGCGCTGAGCCCTCCTCCCACCACGGTAACCTTACATTATTTAGAGATACAGCTAGTATTGGATATTAAATGATACAATGAAAGCGTACTCACCAAACGAAATAACGACTACTCGTCTTGAGAGTATATTATTTACAAAAAACTTGCATTTAAGATAAATAGGTAAAAAAAAAACAGTTAAACCCCTTCCCCTCTAAAATCACTTACCAGGGTACAATGAAAAAGGGGATAATACAATACAAACTAACTATAATTAAAAATAGCTGCTGAAACAAGACTAACAATATATACATCACACTAAATAGATAGACAGGCCCCACGCTTGTCAGCAATAAATACCGTCTATGCTTCAAAGGAAAGACTAGGAAATATCCATAAAAAAAGTAATAAATATACGCTTACATAAGATGATCGGCTATATATTCTTGGATGAAACAATGAGCCTCACGGCTGAAGAAATATCCATCAACGTGTTTCACACCGTACAGTGTTTTATCAAGCTTCGGATATTGACTGTCTATCTATATAGTGCAGTGTTTCTCAACTCCTGTCCTAATGACCCACTTGTCACAGGAACCACTGGGCCCCTGGCTCCTGGAGGGGCTTGAGGGCCAGCCTCCTGCCCACAGACTATGGACCTAGCCCTGGAACAGGGTATGGCCTCTCCCTGAGACTAATCTCTACCCTGTTTTCCTCTTGCCATGGAGGATCCTGTAATGGATCATATTCCGTTACTGGAGCCCTTGTCTGGGACCGGAACTGTTATCCCATGAACCCCAGAGACTGTGGACATTTCTGGGCCCAAAGAGACTGACAATCATGGACTGCTGGCTTGTATCCACTCAAGCCAGTGTACTGTGCACTGTATTGAGACCTCCTGTGGTGTCCTAACCTAATCACATCTGGCCCTTTGTATTGTGTTGTACCATTTGTTGCTAGCACTTTTGTGTAGTAATACTGGAACCTTCTGTGGTTGGTCCTTTATCTTGTATATTGTGATTGTAATATCCCTGTGAGTCACTTATTGTATCCTACCTGCCCATGTATTTCAATGTAGGTTTTGTGTATAAATATGTGTGGTTTGTTCCAATAAAGGCAGTTGTTATTCTAACCCCAAGACACTGGGGTTGTCTGATGCTCGGGGTAAAGCTTGTTGTATCCAGAGTGTGTGCTGGATACCGTGATACTAGTTTTGCCTGGTGATTGGGGTATATTGCGGTATGCTGTTGGATGTCCATCAGGCTCGTAGTGGAAGAAGTGACCATTGATGGGGACACCAAGGCTGGGTGTCCGCTGGTACCGTCACACCACTAACAGGCCAGGACTTAAGAATTTTTCTGCTAGAGCACAGGTGTGGTGATCAGGGGCTCATTCACATTGATTAACTCACCTGTGCTCTAACAAGGAAATCCTCAAATCCTGGCCTGTTAGTGGGCCCTGAGGACAGGAGTTGAGAAACACTGATATAGTGTGACTGTATTGATAGTTCTATATCAACAGCTATTATTTATTACTAGTGTAAAAGCCCATATACACGGGCCAAGGTCCGGGTGATGTTAACCCTTTGAGTGCCAGAGGGTTATGCCACGCATTGCTCAAAGGGTTAAGGGGCCGGCCCTGCGCTGCTTGCTGCTGCTGACGCAGTCATGCACTGTAAAGACCGCCCGAAATCACAGAACTCCCAGCATTCCACACAGAATGCTCCCAGCACACAACTTCCAGCATTCTGCAAAGAATGTTCCCAGCACAGAACTCCCAGCATTCCACACAGAATGCTCCCAGCATAGAACTCCCAGCATTCCACACAGAATGCTCCCAGCACAGAACTCCCAGCATTCCGCACAGAACGCTCCCAGCAGAGAACTCCTAGCATTCTGTGTGTTCGGGCAGACTCTACTGAGCATGACGGCTTCTGACAAACATCCTAGCGAATTATTAAATAGGATACTTAGTTTGTATTGTAATGCCCTCTTTTTACCATGGTGAGTGATTTTAGAGGAAGGATTTTTAGTTGGGGCTTTTTACCATATTTCTTTTAGGCTAGTTTTTTTTAAGAATAAACTCAATATATATATTTACGATATGAGTAAATGAGTTATTGTGTAGTCGTTATTTAGTTTGGGGAGTATACTTTCATTGTATTATTTATCAGATATTGGCTGTATTTTTGTATTTTTTAGGGTTACCATTGTGGAAGGAGGGTTCAGAGCCCAGCTCATGTTATATGAAAGCACCACTTCTAGTGAATCAATTCTCTCCGCCAATGCCCAGGACTCACCCACATATAAGATTTTATGGACATCCTTATGTCCCTACTTATAAAGTGATAGTAAACGTATGTTTGGACTTTACATATTCTGCAAATCAAATTGCCTTTAGTGATATTGTGTGTTTTGTTTTCTTTTAACACTTGTATGTATCTGAGTGAGACGCCCAGTTCTCTCCATCCAGCTGTCTAGACAGTGAAAAGAGTGCTAGCCATACAATGTATACAGTATGCAGAGTGATACAGTGTATATATAAGTAGTGATACAATGTATACCGTATGCAGAGTGATACAATGTATATAGTAAGTAGTGATACAGTGTATACAGAATGCAGAGTGATACAATGTATATACTAAGTAGTGATACAATGTATACAGTATACAGAGTGATACAATGTATATAGTAAGTAGTGATACAGTGTATACAGTATGTAGAGTGATATAATGTATATAGTAAGTAGTGATACAGTGTATACACTATGTAGAGTGATACAGTGTATATAGTAAGTAGTGATACAATGTATACAGTATGTAGAGTGATATAATGTATATAGTAAGTAGTGATACAGTGTATACAGTATGTAGAGTGATACAATGTATATAGTAAGTAGTGATACAGTGTATACAGTATGTAGAGTGATATAATGTATATAGTAAGTAGTGATACAATGTATACAGTATGCAGAGTGATACAATGTATATAGTAAGTAGTGATACAATGTATACAGTATGTAGAGTGATATAATGTATATAGTAAGTAGTGATACAGTGTATACAGTATGTAGAGTGATATAATGTATATAGTAAGTAGTGATACAGTGTATACAGTATGTAGAGTGATACAATGTATATAGTAAGTAGTGATACAGTGTATACAGTATGTAGAGTGATACAATGTATACAGTAAGTAGTGATACAGTGTATACAGTATACAGAGTGATACAATGTATATAGTAAGTAGTGATACAGTGTATATAGTATGCAGAGTGATACAATGTATATAGTAAGTAGTGATACAGTGTGTACAGTATACAGAGTGATACAGTGTATATATAAGTAGTGATACAGTGTATACAGTATGTAGAGTGATACAATGTATATAGTAAGTAGTGATACAGTGCATACAGTATACAGAGTGATACAATGTATATAGTAAGTAGTGATACAATGTATATAGTAAGTAGTGATACAATGTATACAGTATACAGAGTGATACAATGTATATAGTAAGTAGTGATACAGTGTATACAGTATGCAGAGTGATACAATGTATATAGTAAGAAGTGATACAGTGTATACAGTATGCAGAGTGATACAATGCATATAGTAAGTAGTGATACAGTGTATACAGTATGCAGAGTGATACAGTGTATATAGTAAGTAGTGATACAGTGCATACAGTATACAGAGTGATAAAATGTATATAGTAATTAGTGATACACTGTATACAGTATGTAGAGTGATACAATGTATATAGTAAGTAGTGATACAATGTATACAGTATACAGAGTGATACAATGTATATAGTAAGTAGTGATACAGTGTATACAGTGTGCAGAGTGATACAATGTATATAGTAAGTAGTGATACAGTGTATATAGTATGCAGTGATACAATGTATATAGTAAGTAGTGATACATTGTATACAGTATGCAGAGTGATACAATGTATATAGTAAGTAGTGATACAGTGCATACAGTATGCAGAGTGATACAATGTATATAGTAAGTAGTGATACAGTGTATACAGTATACAGAGTGATACAATGTATATAGTAAGTAGTGATACAGTGTATACAGTATGCAGAGTGATACAATGTATATAGTAAGTAGTGATACAGTGTATACAGTATACAGAGTGATACAAAGTATATAGTAAGTAGTGATACAATGTATACAGTATACAGAGTGATACAATGTATATAGTAAGTAGTGATAAAGTGCATACAGTATGCAGAGTGATACAATGTATATAGTAGTAGTGATACAGTGTATACAGTATACAGAGTGATACAATGTATATAGTAAGTAGTGATACAGTGTATACAGTATGCAGAGTGATACAATGTATATAGTAAGCAGTGATACAGTGCATACAGTATGTAGAGTGATACAGTGTATATAGTAAGTAGTGATACAGTGTATACAGTATACAGAGTGATACAATGTATATAGTAAGTAGTGATACAGTGTATACAGTATACAGAGTGATACAATGTATATAGTATGCAGTGATACAATGTATATAGTAAGTAGTGATACAGTGTATACAGTATGCAGAGTGATACAATGTATATAGTAAGTAGT
Organism: Rhinophrynus dorsalis; assembly: GCA_037306005.1. Taxonomy (NCBI): domain Eukaryota; kingdom Metazoa; phylum Chordata; class Amphibia; order Anura; family Rhinophrynidae; genus Rhinophrynus; species Rhinophrynus dorsalis. The sequence continues at coordinate 11,274,041 of CM074724.1, forward strand.
GATACAGTGTATACAGTATGTAGAGTGATACAATGTATATAGTAAGTAGTGATACAGTGTATACAGTATACAGAGTGATACAATGTATATAGTAAGTAGTGATACAATGTAAACAGTATACAGAGTGATACAATGTATATAGTAAGTAGTTATACAGTGTATACAGTATGCAGAGTGATACAGTGTATACAGTATGCAGAGTGATACAATGTATATAGTAGTAGTGATACAGTGTATACAGTATACAGAGTGATACAATGTATATAGTAAGTAGTGATACAGTGTATACAGTATGCAGAGTGATACAATGTATATAGTAAGTAGTGATACAGTGTATACAGTATGTAGAGTGATACAATGTATATAGTAAGTAGTGATACAGTGCATACAGTATGCAGAGTGATACAATCTATATAGTAAGTAGTGATACAGTGCATACAGTATGTAGATGATACAATGTATATAGTAAGTAGTGATACAGTGCATACAGTATGCAGAGTGATACAATGTATATAGTAAGTAGTGATACAGTGCATAAAGTATGCAGAGTGATACAATGTATATAGTAAGTAGTGATACAGTGTATACAGTATGCAGAGTGATACAATGTATATAGTAAGTAGTGATACAATGTATACAGTATGTAGAGTGATACAGTGTATATAGTAAGTAGTGATACAGTGTATACAGTATACAGAGTGATACAATGTATATAGTAAGTAGTGATACAATGTATACAGTATACAGAGTGATACAATGTATATAGTAAGTAGTTATACAGTGTATACATTATGCAGAGTGATACAATGTATATAGTAAGTAGTGATACAGTGTATATAGTATGCAGTGATACAATGTATATAGTAAGTAGTGATACAATGTATACAGTATGCAGAGTGATACAATGTATATAGTAAGTAGTGATACAATGTATACAGTATGTAGAGTGATACAATGTATATAGTAAGTAGTGATACAGTGTATACAGTATACAGAGTGATACAGTGTATATATAAGTAGTGATACAGTGTGTACCGTAAGTAGTGATACAATGTATATAGTAAGTAGCAATACAGTGTATACAGTATGTAGAGTGATACAATGTATATAGTAAGTAGCAATACAGTGTATATAGTATGCAGTGATACAATGTATATAGTAAGTAGTGATACAATGTATACAGTATGTAGAGTGATACAATGTATATAGTAAGTAGTGATACAATGTATATAGTAAGTAGTGATACAGTGCATACAGTATGCAGAGTGATACAATGTATATAGTAAGTAGTGATACAGTGTATACAGTATACAGAGTGATAAAATGTATATAGTAAGTAGCGATACAGTGTATACAGTATGTAGAGTGATACAATGTATATAGTAAGTAGTGATACAATGTATACAGTATACAGAGTGATACAATGTATATAGTAAGTAGTGATACAGTGTATACAGTGTGCAGAGTGATACAATGTATATAGTAAGTAGTGATACAGTGTATATAGTATGCAGTGATACAATGTATATAGTAAGTAGTGATACATTGTATACAGTATGCAGAGTGATACAATGTATATAGTAAGTAGTGATACAGTGCATACAGTATGCAGAGTGATACAATGTATATAGTAAGTAGTGATACAGTGCATACAGTATACAGAGTGATACAATGTATATAGTAAGTAGTGATACAGTGTATACAGTATACAGAGTGATACAATGTATATAGTAAGTAGTGATACAATGTATACAGTATACAGAGTGATACAATGTATATAGTAAGTAGTGATAAAGTGCATACAGTATGCAGAGTGATACAATGTATATAGTAGTAGTGATACAGTGTATACAGTATACAGAGTGATACAATATATATAGTAAGTAGTGATACAGTGTATATAGTATGCAGAGTGATACAATGTATATAGTAAGTAGTGATACAGTGCATACAGTATGTAGAGTGATACAGTGTATATAGTAAGTAGTGATACAGTGTATACAGTATGTAGAGTGATACAATGTATATAGTAAGTAGTGATACAGTGCATACAGTATGTAGAGTGATACAGTGCATATAGTAAGTAGTGATACAAGGTATATAGTATATAGAGTGATACAATGTATATAGTAAGTAATGATACAAGGTATACAGTATACAGAGTGATACAATGTATATAGTAAGTAATTATACAGTGTATACAGTATGTAGAGTGATACAGTGTATATGGTATGTAGTGAAACAGTGTATACAGTATACAGAGTGATAAAATGTATATAGTAAGTAGTGATACAGTGTATACAGTATACAGAGTGATACAATGTATATAGTATGCAGTGATACAATGTATATAGTAAGTAGTGATACAGTGTATACAGTATGCAGAGTGATACAATGTATATAGTAAGTAGTGATGCAGTGTATACAGTATGCAGAGTGATACAATGTATATAGTAAGTAGTGATACAGTGTATACAGTATACAGAGTGATACAATGTATATAGTAAGTAGTGATACAATGTATACAGTATACAGAGTGATACAATGTATATAGTAAGTAGTTATACAGTGTATACAGTATGCAGAGTGATACGGTGTATATAGTATGCAGAGTGATACAATGTATATCGTAAGTAGTGATAAAGTGCATACAGTATGCAGAGTGATACAATGTATATAGTAGTAGTGATACAGTGTATACAGTATACAGAGTGATACAATGTATATAGTAAGTAGTGATACAGTGTATACAGTATGCAGAGTGATACAATGTATATAGTAAGTAGTGATACAGTGTATACAGTATGCAGAGTGATACAACGTATATAGTAAGTAGTGATACAGTGCATACAGTATGTAGAGTGATACAGTGTATATAGTAAGTAGTGATACAGTGTATACAGTATACAGAGTGATACAATGTATATAGTAAGTAGTGATACAGTGTATACAGTATACAGAGTGATACAATGTATATAGTATGCAGTGATACAATGTATATAGTAAGTAGTGATACAGTGTATACAGTATGCAGAGTGATACAATGTATATAGTAAGTAGTGATGCAGTGTATACAGTATGCAGAGTGATACAATGTATATAGTAAGTAGTGATACAGTGTATACAGTATACAGAGTGATACAATGTATATAGTAAGTAGTGATACAATGTATACAGTATACAGAGTGATACAATGTATATAGTAAGTAGTTATACAGTGTATACAGTATGCAGAGTGATACGGTGTATATAGTATGCAGAGTGATACAATGTATATCGTAAGTAGTGATAAAGTGCATACAGTATGCAGAGTGATACAATGTATATAGTAGTAGTGATACAGTGTATACAGTATACAGAGTGATACAATGTATATAGTAAGTAGTGATACAGTGTATACAGTATGCAGAGTGATACAATGTATATAGTAAGTAGTGATACAGTGTATACAGTATGCAGAGTGATACAACGTATATAGTAAGTAGTGATACAGTGCATACAGTATGTAGAGTGATACAGTGTATATAGTAAGTAGTGATACAGTGTATACAGTATACAGAGTGATACAATGTATATAGTAAGTAGTGATACAGTGTATACAGTATACAGAGTGATACAATGTATATAATATGCAGTGATACAATGTATATAGTAAGTAGTGATACAGTGTATACAGTATGCAGAGTGATACAATGTATATAGTAAGTAGTGATACAGTGTATACAGTATGTAGAGTGATACAATGTATATAGTAAGTAGTGATACAGTGTATACAGTATACAGAGTGATACAATGTATATAATAAGTAGTGATACAGTGTATACAGTATGCAGAGTGATACAATGTATATAGTAAGTAGTGATACAGTGTATACAGTATGCAGAGTGATACAATGTATATAGTAAGTAGTGATACAGTGCATACAGTATGTAGAGTGATACAGTGTATACAGTAAGTAGTGATACAGTGTATACAGTATACAGAGTGATACAATGTATATAGTAAGTAGTGATACAGTGTATACAGTATACAGAGTGATACAATGTATATAGTATGCAGTGATACAATGTATATAGTAAGTAGTGATACAGTGTATACAGTATGCAGAGTGATACAATGTATATAGTAAGTAGTGATACAGTGTATACAGTATGTAGAGTGATAAAATGTATATAGTAAGTAGTGATACAGTGTATACAGTATACAGAGTGATACAATGTATATAATAAGTAGTGATACAGTGTATACAGTATGCAGAGTGATATAATGTATATAGTAAGTAGTGATACAGTGTATACAGTATGCAGTGTAGGCTTGTGCGATTTGGTTTGTCAACAGGAGATAGAGAGTGTGCAGTTGTTGTGTAGACAATCAGGCAGCATTAGGCTTAGGCAGGCAGCCAGCATTAGTGCCTTATTGCCACTGCAATTGTTCCTGTGCAAAATATTAAACATATTAAGGATTTGTTTGAATAATTTTCAGAGTGACACATCAGCCAGTCTCTCAGTTGTGTGGGCAGGCCTAGTACCTTATTGTCAGCGTAAGGGAGAGTCACCTTTGTTCGTGTGTAAAATATCAAAATTAATATTAGGAATTTGTTTGAATAATTTTCAGAGTGACACATCAGCCAGTCTTACAGTTGTGTGGGCAGGCCTAGTACATTATTGCCAGCGTAAGGGAGAGTCACCTTTGTTTGTGAGTAAAATATTAAAATTAACAGTGACCCAGCAACCACCAACACCACCACAGTGATGTTGCTTTCAAGCAGAGCTAGCAGCAGCAGGCGGGCAAAGAAGATCACTTTCAGTAGTGCTAGTCAGATTGAATAGCAGCACTCCAAGCCAAAAAATAAAAATAAGAAGGGAACTGCAGGTCGTTCTACCTCTGCTCCTCTGAGACCATGAAGCAGCTGTCACCTGTGTCTTGTCAACTGTTTTCCTGATGATCCCCCAGAACCACCTGCACAATGACTAATGCCGCTGCCAGTTTAATCACCACCTCTGCTACAGCCACTTCTTTAAACCTGGGGACACCTAGCGTGTATAACACTACTGGTCAGACACTATGGGCAGTATCAACATGGGATTTTTATACCGAACATCCGTGTAAGCAGCCCAAATGGAAATTATTGCAGTTTTTTTATAACATTTTTCCTGCCACCACTGCCACTGCCACTGACAGCATATCTACTCCAGAAAATGTTATTGAGGGAGATAGTTTACTATTTCCCGGTAGCCACCAGGCAGAAGAGGGAATTGAGCAGGGCTCCCCAGAGTTCTGCTGCTGATGATTATTTTTCTTCCTGTCAAAGCCTACAAGAGGTAGAAGAAGAATCTGAGGGATCAAGGTCTCCTAAGCTTGATTTGTCCCCTGAGCTTGAGTTTTCCAGTGACCTTGATTATTCCCCTGAGCTTAATTTTTCCGCTGCTTCCCATAGTACTCCTCCTGTTTCTCCAGTTACGCTTGTGTCTTCTATTGACAACTCAACACCTGTTCCATTTGTGTGTCCCAGCCAGGTAGTAGCTGCTAGTGTCTCCACCACCAGTACCACTGTTACTTCACTATTCTACTCCAATCCCAGTCCAAAGTGAGGTCACTCCAGCATGTTTCGATGAAGAAAGTGTCACCTAAGTTTCTTCTTCTCCACAACCTTCCAGAGTCATCAGTCGCTCCAAAGCGAGGGACCATTTTGTGACACTTGGTGATGACCGGCTAGCGAAATGTAAATTGTGTGGCAGGGAAGTCAGCCTTGGAGAGTGTTGGGTCATTTGAACACCTTTGGGTGGTCTTGTCATTGACGGCACATTGGTGGCAGCCCAATGTGTTGCAAGACATTCCGATAGCAACAACAAGTTCAGATGCAGTAGCCAAGCAGGTAGAGCACCGTTCTTTCCTCCTCCATGCTGAGGTAATGGATCAGCAGCACACCTCAGATAACATTCGCAAAGCACTGCAGAACATGGTAGCACAGTGGCTAGGGGAGCAGGCAGGCACACAGGCACAAATGGGGTTTGTGGTTACTGATGGTGCAGCTAACAAGATAAAGGCTCTCTGGGACGGCAGATTTGTGGGTGTGCACTGCTCAGCGCATGTCCTACATCTAGTAGTGAAGGCTGATTCAAGGATGGCAGTAACACTGGAAGGTTGTCAGCACTTCTGGAGTCGTGCCGGCAAATTGCTGGCCACTTCCATCAGAGCATCAAAGATAGCCAGCTTCTCAGAGAGGAACAGAAAAAGGCAAACCTCCCAGAGCACCGCCTAAAACAAGATGTTGGAACAAGGTGGAAATCCACCTTAGATATGCTAGAGTGTATCCTGGAGCAGAAAAAGGCAATTCACGCAGTGTCATGTTACCATTTCATTGGCAGCAACAGAACACTGGGCGGGGCTGACTGCATCCTGATGTAACAGGTAGTGACAGTCCTCATGCCTTTCTGTGCTTTGATGGAAATTTTAAGCAAAGAGAACACTAGTCTGGCAGAAGTCTTTCCCCTCTCACACACCTCTTCTTAAAATTGGATGATTTCCTTGCCCATAGGGAATGCTTGCCCAGTGTTGAGGGTAATATACTTCCCGACGCTGCTGCCCTTCTAACGAGGCTGAAAAAGCAACTGACTCGACGCACGGAAGAGTGCATGGACAATTGTCCCGAGTTAATGCTTGCTACAATTGGTGATCCCTGAATCAAAGGCAAAATGGCACTTAGTTCCAGTTACCTCACAGCCTGGAGGGAACAATTGAAAAAACAGAATGCAGTCACAAGAGGAGTGAGAAGATTTCACAGATGAGCTGGTGGTCTTCCGGGACCTATCAGTAGCAGCGCCAGTAGCACTTCATCTTGTTCCGGTGGAGCAGCTGCTGCTTTTTATGCTGAGGCAATGGACAGATTATGCTTCAGTCAAAACAAACAGTTCCCCATAAATAGAAAAAGTGCTGAGTTTGAGGTTAAGGCTTACCTTGCGGAACCTTCTTTGCCCCAAGTACAGATCGCTTGAGTTTCTGGGATAACAAGAGGGCTGTGTGGCTCACATTGTCCCTGGTAGTCCAAAAGTTGCTTTCTTGCCCCCCAACCACTGTCCAGAGTGAGCTGGTATTTTCTGTTACTGGAAATATACTTAGTCCCCAGCGCTCTCAATTGGCCCCCCCAGCTCATGGAGCAAGTGATTTTTTAAGCAACAACCTGGCTACATCTCCTGCTGGCTACATCTCCAGTGTATCACGGTTCCCGTGCTATTCTGTCAATCTTGGCTGAATTACCTGTGCATTGGAGGATGCTGATTGGCCCGCCCAGGATGTGCCTTTATACACTGGAGCTTGGGCACTTGAGATTCGCCCTTTTGTGGTGTTCCAGTATCTGCGCCTTGTTGCTGTGTTCCAGTATCTCCTGTGTACCGACCCGGCTTGCCTGACTCTTCTGCTGATCCTGCTCCGTGTATGACCCGGCTCTGGTTGACGACTCTGCTCCGTGATTGACCTGGTTCTGGCTGATGATCCTGCTCCGTGTATGACCCGGCTGTGGTTGACGACCCTGCTCCGTGATTGACCCGGTTCTGGCTGATGATCCTGCTCCGTGTATGACCCGGCTCTGGTTGAGGACCCTGCTCCGAGATTGATCCTGTTCTTCGGCTGTTGTTCCTGCTGTGACCAGGTTCCGGTTATCGCCCCGTTCCTGCCTGGTGTTCCTGCATTGCTCCGGTCGCTCCCGCGACATTCTGATCAGTTGGTGACTCACTGTTCCTCTCACTGCTCTAGCTGAGATTGAGGTTGCTTGCCATCCGCTGTTTGCTGCTGTCTCTCCTGTACAGAACCTGTTAACCTCTGCAAGCCTTGTAGTCTCCGGTCTTGTGCCTCCGTTATCTTGCCAAGCATACGGTTATCCGTTAGAGCCGCTACTCTAGTACCTCTGATACTCCTCACTACCTTCTGCAGAGAATTGCCTGTACGGTGTTCGGTGTGCACCGTGACCGCGCCAGTTGGAGCTGGTATCCGTTCGCTCTTGTTGGGAAAGTTACGTACGGCACCAGAGGGGTGTCCTGGCTCCGGCCTACATACGATCAGAGGGTACGCTATCCATTTGCACTATCCAGTGCTTCGGCTCTTAGTAGCTTGTGCAGTCGCTATCAGTATGAACATCCAAGGGGTGTCAGGGCACTATCCACTGGGCGCACGCAGGATTAACTTCTTCTCACAGATAAGGGCGATTCTGGTTCTTGTACTTTAGCTTTGGCAATAGCATCTCTCTATAGCCCACGGCGGTGGTATTGGCTCAGCTCTGGCACTTGTGTGCATTCCAAGTCCAACTTGAGAGTGAATTCAGTGCAGACACTTTACTCCAGCTTTGCTACTCAAGGACTGTGTTCCAGAGACTGCTACATATCCTGGGCGTTGGCCAAACTAAGACTGAGTTTCTCCTCTTGCACTTGTTAACCCTTTGGGGTTATTCCCCATCTCTTCATTGCCCATTATTCTATTGCTGTATTGCATTCACTTTGTCTGTGTTTGCCTTTACTGTTATTCCTGTGCTGGCCCCTAGGGGCATTGTATTACATCCTTGATACAATAAACTGTGTTTTTACTTTATACTCTGGTCTGAGTGTCAGAAAACCGTTACACAGTGTTGCTGTCATCCTGAGTCTGCCTCGCACCAGTCATCCTCAGTCTTCCTTCTTCCTTCAAATTTAGCTACATCCATACTTCATCTACTTCATCCATAGTACCACAAGGCTAAATGCCCACCTTACTCTGTTCTGCCATCTTCATTTAGACCCTGAAAATGGTTCCCTTTATTTAATTTTATTTTTTTATTGTGTTTTAAATTCAACGAATAATTCAGACTGTTGTCGAATTTCGCCTGAGTCGAACAGGTCTGATCCGAAATACGGAGTCGCCGAACTGGAAAAAAAAATTCAGCCAAAATCGAATTTTAAAAAAAATTTCTGTCATGCGCAAGTCTAATGTGGAGGATACAATGTAACTAGTAATACAATGTATACAGTATATAGAATGATACAATGTATTTAGTATGTAGTGATATAGTGCATAAGGTATATAGAGTGATACAATGTATAATGTATATAGTAAGTAGTGATACAAGGTATACAGTATGTAGAGTGGTACAATGTATATAGTATGTAGTGAAACAGTGTATACAGTATGTAGAGTGATACAATGTATATAGTAAGTAGTAATACAGTGTATATAGTATGCAGTGATACAATGTATATAGTAAGTAGTGATAAAGTGTATACAGTATGTAGATTGATATAATGTATATAGTAAGTAGTGATACAATGTATATAGTATTTAGAGTGATACAATGTATATAGTAAGTAGTGATACAGTGTATACAGTATGCAGAGTGATACAATGTATATAGTAAGTAGTGATACAGTGCATACAGTATGTAGAGTGATACAGTGTATATAGTAAGTAGTGATACAGTGTATACAGTATACAGAGTGATACAATGTATATAGTAAGTAGTGATACAGTGTATATAGTATTTAGAGTGATACAATGTATATAGTAAGTAGTGATACAGTGTATACAGTATGCAGAGTGATACAATGTATATAGTAAGGAGTGATACAATGTATATAATGAGTAGTGATACAAGGTATACAGTATGCAGAGTGATACAGTGTGTATAGTAAGTAATGATACAAGGTATATAGTATGTAGAGTGATACAATGTATATAGTAAGTAATGATACAAGGTATACAGTATACAGAGTTATACAATGTATATAGTAAGTAATGATACAGTGTATACATTATGTACAGTGATACAATTTATATAATATTTACAGTAATACAATATATAAAGTATTTACAGTGTCACTATACACAACATATACCGTGATACAATGTATACAATATATACAGTTATACAATGTATACAATATTTACAGTGACACAACATACAACATGCACTATGAGAAAATGTATTCAACAGGTAGTGATACAATGAATATGATATGCACAGTGATAAAATGTGTACAAGAGGTGCTATAAAACAATGTACACAATGTTCACCATAGTACAAAGTACACAGCAAATACTTGATACAATGTATACAATATGTAGAGTGATACAATGTATATTGCTTCTTATCTGTTGAATGCTCTTCTTCCCAGTTTGTGCCACTGCAACTCTCCTGTGGTCTTCAAGTCTCCTCAACAAATCTTCAACAAGCTACAAGGTACTAACTCGTACATCCAAGAATCTTATAATTTACTTATTTATGTGTCCCCTATTCTGACCAGAACTCTAGCACTGTATTCCGCTTCTGACCCTTATGTATGTCTCTCATTACCACTTTAGATTGTAAGCTTTAAGGCAGGAAACTCACTTCTGATGTTTTGCTTTGCAAAACACTTGTAACCCTGTATTATCTAATGCACTGCTAGCATAGAACCACACATACTAACACTCCCCAGCCTTGTACCACTGCACTAGTATCCAAATACCCACATTCTGACCCACCAGCCTTGTCCCACTGCACTGCAAGCATAGAACCACACATACTGACCCACCAGCCTTGTCCCACTGCACTGCAAGCATAGAACCACACATACTGACCCGAAGCCTTGTCCCACTGCACTGCTAGCATAGAACCACACATACTAACACTCCCCAGCCTTGTACCACTGCACTAGTATCCAAATACCCACATTCTGACCCACCAGCCTTGTCCCACTGCACTGCAAGCATAGAACCACACATACTGACCCACCAGCCTTGTCCCACTGCACTGCAAGCATAGAACCACACATACTGACCCACCAGCCTTGTCCCACTGCACTGCAAGCATAGAACCACACGTACTGACCCACCAGCCTTGTCCCACTGCACTGGTATCCATAGAACCACACATACTGCCCCCCCAGCCTTGTCCCAATGCATTGGTAGCCATGGAACTACACATACTGACCCGAAGCCTTGTCCCACTGCACTGCAAGCATAGAACCACACGTACTGACCCACCAGCCTTGTCCCACTGCACTGCAAGCATAGAACCACACGTACTGACCCACCAGCCTTGTCCCACTGCACTGGTATCCATAGAACCACACATACTGCCCCCCCAGCCTTGTCCCAATGCATTGGTATCCATAGAACCACACATACTGACCCGAAGCCTTGTCCCACTGCACTGGTAGCCATAGAACCACACATACTGCCCCCCCCAGTCTTGTCCCAATGCATTAGAAGCCATGGAACTACACATACTGACCTGCAGCCTTGTCCCACGGCACTGGTATCCATAGAACCACACATACTGCCCCCCCACCCCCAGCCTTGTCCCAAGGCACTGGTAGCCATAGAACCACACATACTGACCCACAGCCTTGTCCCACTGCACTGGTATCCATAGAACCACACATATTGCCCCCCCAAGCCTTGTCCCAATGCACTGGTAGCCATAGAACCACACATACTGACCCACAGCATTGTCCCACTGAACTGGCCATCATGATTAAGCGTGGTTAACGCAAAACTCGTAGATGAGTTTGGAAGTGTGTCTCTGGTTTTCTGTGGTTGTGAGTTAACTGAGAGTTTGTAACCAGTGACAATGCTTTTAATCAAGCTCTAACAAACACTATTGGTTTTACATGACTGGATCAATGTATATATTCTTATGGTGCAGCCCAGCTGCAGTAATCCACTGAACTGGCAGCCATAGAACCACACATAATTTGTGCAACAAATTATCCTGTTCCTATATATGTATCTAATTTCTAACATGTGATGCTAATAAAAGTATCATAATCACTAATAGTACTGAATTTTAAGTTACTTTGAATCTTTGAGTCAGAGATATCACTGTCAGGGACAGAAATGTGGAAAAAATAGAAAAAAAAAAAGACGTTAAAACAATTTGCACTTAAAGGGATAGTAATACTTCGTTTTAACTTTATTTTATTTTGTAGGCATTAAAAAATCATGAAGAACGATATAAGTCTTATCTCTCAGACCTTTATGGTTTAAGAGATATTCACAAGCAAAGTTTCCCCTCCCGCCCCTTTTTCATAGTGTAAGCCATCTCTTCTCAGATGTGGTATCCAGTCCATAGACCGGATAGATAACAGAAGGGGACAATCTTCTTCCTATGAGAACAATGAAAGCCCTGCTCCCCCTTTGACAAGTTTTTCAGGTTTTTCCCTTATCTTAATTGAAGATTGTCCCTTTCTGCAGTCTACCTGGGCACCTCCCTTCTGATCTGGCTGAGCAGTGTTACATCAGTAAAAGGGGTGGGAGGGGGATACTTTGTCATTGAATTACTCTTGAACTACAGCTCTGACAGAACTGAAATAACAATCTCCAAAGTCCAAATACTATGATGATTAATTAGAGCTGTTTTTATTATGAAACATTACTATCCCTTGAAACATTGTGGATGCAGAATATTTAGTAAAAAAAAAATTATCTATCACTTTACCCAGAAATAGATCAATTATCATAACTATCCAGAGACTGAGTGGAAAAGAAATATCTGTGACATATTTACCGTAAGCATATCTAGGAAGGAGGCCAGTACTGCGCCTACGACACGGATGGCATGTGATGCCTGCCCAAAGGCGATCCAAGATTTACATCCCCAGTCCACAATAATACAGTTCACATCGTCCGCTTCAATAATGGTCTGAAAAGGGAGAAGGGGAGTAATGAATATAATACCCTGCCCCATGCCTTGCACCCCTGCACCCCAACACACACATCAAATTTAACGCCAAGGGCCAAATAAAACTATGAAAAATAGAGCAAGTAAAAATATGGCTGTTAACCCCTTGAATGATAGAGCGTTATACAAAGCATGGAGAATATGGGTCACGTACAGAAATGTTTCATTTTTAGTGCATATTACTCTAAAAATCTAGATTCAGTATCACTCACCTGTACACCTGCACATTGTCACACACACCACTCAGTATCACTCACCTGTACACCTGCACATTGTCACACACACTACTCAGTATCACTCACATGTACACCTGCACATTGTCACATACATCACTCACACGTACACCTGCACATTGTCACACACACCACTCAGTACCACTCACACGTACACCTGCACATTGTCACACACACCACTCAGTACCACTCACACATACACCTGCACATTGTCACATACACCACTCAGTACCACTCACATGTACATCTGCACATTGTCACATACACCACTCAGTACCACTCATACGTACACCTGCAGATTGTTACATACACCATTCAGTACCACTCATACGTACACCTGCACATTGTCACACACACCATTCAGTACCACTCATACGTACACCTGCACATTGTCACACACACCACTCAGTAACACTCACACGTACACCTGCACATTGTCACACACACCACTCAGTACCACTCATACGTACACCTGCACATTGTCACATACACCACTCAGTACCACTCACATGTACACCTGCACATTGTCACACAAAAGTAGTCAGATCTTTTTATTAGCAGTGGCGGCAGAACCCTGTTTGTCTATCCAAGTATATGAGGGACAAATGAACTAATGACCCAGTATATGTAACAAGATCCTCCAGGTGCTGTTGGTAAATAGGATGAGAAATCCTTATCTGCATTACCACAAAGGGACATTCATATAACAAGCACTGGTGAAATTTAATGTTGTTTCCACTAACAAATTTTAAAGGGATAGTAATGTTTCTCAAAAACAGCAGCTCCAGTTAATCTTCATAGTATTTGGGCCATAGAGAGTGTTATTTCAATACCGTCAGAGTTGTAGTACAAGAGTAATTGAATGATAAATTATCCCCCTCCCGCCCCTTTTACTGATGTAACACTGCTCTCCTTAGAGCAACAATACTGTCCGAATGGATCACAGAGAGGGATAATCTTCAGTGATCATAAGGTCAAACCTGAAAAAAGTTTTTTTTCCTTATGATCACAATAAGAAGATTGTCCCTTGCTGTGATCTGTACAGTCAAGTGACCAGATTCCACATCTGAGGGGAGGTGTCTTACACTAGGTAAAAGGGGCGGGAGGAGGATACTTTATCATTCAATTACTCTTGTACTATTACTCTCACAGTATTGATATAACACTCTCCATGGCCCAAATACTATGAAGATTAATTGGAGCTGCTTTTATTATGAATCATTACTATCCCTGTAAGCGCTGGCCATGTCCTTAAGATGTTAATGTTATTCCTCTACCTATACTATTGCACAGACCCCCTGGAATAGGGTCTTTAAGATCCACTTGTCTGTTACCTGACACATCTCTATAATCCAGTCCATCTCTCCGTTCTGTGTAAACCCATGTACAAGGAATACACTGTTTTTTGCAGTGCTGAAATTGGATGAAATGATAGCTGCTGGGTCTGTGGTGCTAAGTTCCTGATTGTGACAATAAAAAATATCAGTGAGAACTGTTCATCCTAGTAAAAAACACATAAAGCAAAAAAATAAATAAATACATAAAATTGCAGGTGAACTGAGACGTAAGCTTTTTAAACCCTCAGATAGCCCATGGTTGAACGACATCACTCGCGTACAGTCAGAGGACCAGACAACATGAGTGATGTCATGTGTCATTTATATTTGTAAACACAGACGTTTATACACAGCTGTACAGTAACCGGTATCCTTTAAAAACGTTGCACGCATTATCTAGGTCGACATGATTAAAAGGGCGACTTGAGAATCTCGCACTGCAGGAAAGCCCGATATTCTGAAGGTGTGGCATGAAACTCTGCCTACAACTCCCAGCTCATTGCTTAAATAATTCATTGGATAGTTCTCTGTATTGACCTTGAATGTATATGTAAATGGTAATCATATCACCACTTAGACGTCTCTTCTCTAATGTAAACAAACCCAGTTTGGCTAGTCTCTCTTTATAACTCAGATCCTCCAATCCCTTTATCAGTTTTGTTGCACATCTCTACACCTTTTATAGTTCAGTAATGTCTTTTTTAAGAACTGGCCCTCAAAATTGTACTCCATATTCTAGATGAGGCCTAACCAAGGATTTATACAGAGGTAGGATAATATTAGCATCCCTTGCTTCTACACCTCTTTTTATGCAGGCTAGTACTCTATTTGCTCTTGCAGCAGCTGAGTGACTCTGCACACTGCTATGAAGTCTATTGTCTATCAGTATTCCTAAATCTTTCTCTAATGAGGATTCCACAAGTTGTTTCCCATTTATAGTATATGTAGCAGGTTTGTTTCTACAGCCTAAATGCATAACCTAATGTGGTCACTGCTACCCAAATGTTCCCTTACTTGTACATTGTTTATCATATCGGTATTGTTTGAGAGCACTAGGTCAAATAAGGCCTCTTTTCTAGTCAGCTCTTCTACTAGCTGGGATGTAAAATTATCATTTATCATATTTAAAAAATGATTTCCTTTTGTTGTTCTGAAAGTCATTTTGCTTCAGTCAATAACAGGATAGATGAAATCTCCCATTATAATTATCTTTGCTGACCTAGAAGCCTTTTACATATGCAGTAAAAATTGGGCTATCGCCAACTCCACAATATTAGGTGGCTTGTAGTAAATCTCCAGTAACATTTTTTTATTATATGTGCCCCCAGTGTGTATTTCAACCCACAAGCCTTCTGCCTTTTCATTGGACCCTCCATTTATATCTTCCCTTAAACAAGGTTTTAAAGCATGCTTTACAAATAGGCATACTCTTTCTCCCCTTTTATTAACCCTCCTAAAAAGTGAATAACCCTCTAGATTGTCTGCTAAGTCATACGTATCATCCTACCAGGTTTCAGACACACCAGTCAGGTCAGTGTTTCATCAAGGCACTGTGTAGCTTAGGAACCGGCAAGGAAGACTGCTCATTGCTGGAGGTGCATCCTTATTGGGCTGTTGGGTTGAGGCGGGAACAGTGGTGTACTAAGGGGGGGGCGGTCTGCCTTGGGTGGCACTCATTAGGGGGTGCCACTCAGACTGAGTGTGGTGCTGGCTTCCCGATTTTGCCCTTAACTTCCAAAGCAGCCGGTACTGACGGCATTAGATGTGCGGCTACACATCTAATGCCGTCAGTAAAGTCTGCTTTGGAAGTTAAAAGGCCAATGCCAGTCAATCTGAGTTTGACAGCTTACTATTTCCCTCTTCACGTCTTCTTCTCATTCGGATCGGCACCATCGTGCCAATGAGAATACAGGAGATCCTCCTCCCTGCTGGTCTGTCAGTAAGCTGGAGCACTCTCATTGGCAGAGCTCGATATCTAGCCAATGAGAGCGCTCCAGCTTACTGACAGACCAGCAGGGAGGAGGATCTCTCCTGTATTCTCGTCGGCACGATGGTGCCGATCACAATGAGGAGAAGTCGTGAAGAGGGAAATAGTAAGCTGTCAAACTCCATTTCTATCGTGTTTTTTTTTTTTTTTTTTTTTAAACGACACAACATTGTTAGAGTAGGTAAAAGAAAGAGATTAATGGAAACTTTTAGTAAGGTGATACATCCCCTTTAACAAAAAATAATGACACTATATTTTATTTTCTTGAGCACTGACTACATTGCTTAACCCGTTGAGCTCAGAGAGGTCCGCAACCCATTGCTTTTGCAATGCTTTATGTATTTCTCTGGTACTCAAGGGGTTAAACGGTGTCTTGTATTCCACATTGTGTTGATACTTATTTGTCTTTTACTGGAACAGGAAGAAAGAAGAGAAGATAGAAGACGGAAGAGAAGGACAGAGGAGGAGGACAGTGGATGACATCAGTGTAACATGTAAGATAACGATCGGCGCTTGGCAGTATGTCAGGCACTGATAGTTTACTTTTTTTACTGTGAAGTTCCCAGTATCACTGCTTTTAGTGGCGTTTTGGGAACTAAACGCACAAAATGGACTTTAGCCACAAGACCATTTCAGTAGCTTAACGTCCTTTGTGATTTTAGCTGTTAGGGCCTTTGAATACCACGTTACACAGTTTAGTATATCAACCGGTATTTACTTTACTTTTACTTTAACATCTGCCTTTAACCCCTTAGGGACCCTTGACGTACCAGGACCGTCAAGGGTAAATTTGCTTGAACGACCCTTGACGGTCCTGGTACGTCACGTACTTTTTACTTACAGCGCTCTACCGGGAGAGCTGTAAGTAAAAAATAGGGCATGAAATAGACCGCTCCAAGATCGGAGCGATCTGTTTCAAGCCCCATAGTGACGCGCTGATACAAGTGCCCCTATGCGGTCGTTATGGGATGGAAATGTCCCATAACCTCCGGTCCTTAAGGGGTTAAATCTAGCCCTAAGAGCTTTCATCCCACACCCACTAAGAGACGTGCTTTACTCATAGATATTGAGACTTATTCGGAAAAGGTGATCCAGGAAATGCCATTGCACAACTATTTGATATAATAGAGAGGATGAGATGGGTTATTTGGAGGACACCTAGGAATCATCACTTTTGTAAAGCTCTCACCCACTAGAAGTGAGGAATTTCAGGAGAGAATACTCAGATACTAGCCACTTCTAACTACGGAGGAGACTCTTATAAAGAAATTCATCAATCTACCATTCATGAGTCATAAAATAGACTGAGTTTAGTAGAGTAAAAATGATACCTTTATTGGCTAACTGAGTTGTTCTAGGATGCAAGCTTTCAAGAGAACTGGGTCTATTCTTCAGGCATAGTAAGAATGAAAGCTGAATGCACAATGTTTACCAGTTTATATACTAACTAGGTGAAGAGCCCGTTACATGGGCCACAGTGCCACTGCGAGCCAGTCGCGGGGCAGTCATACACAGTAGAGACTGCCCACGCTGCGGCTGATACAGTGTCAGCCAGTCGTGGTGCAGTTATGGTCAGTAAAGACTGCCCGCACTGTGGCTGACAAAGAGCTGGACACTCCTTCGGAGCGCTCCGCACTGTATCAGCCTCGTCACGGGCAGTCTCTACTGCACATAACTGCAACACGTGTTGCTGTTTCTACTGCTCATGACTGCAGCACGTGTTGCTGTCTCTACTGTGCATGACTGCAGCACGCGTTGGTGTCTCTACTGTGCATGACTGCAGCACGCGTTGGTGTCTCTACTGTGCATGACTGCAGCACGCATTGGTGTCTCTACTGTGCATGACTGCAGCACGCGTTGCTGTCTCTACTGTGCATGACTGCAGCACGTGTTGCTGTCTCTACTGAGCATGACTGCAGCACGTATTGCTGTCTCTACTGCGCATGACTGCAGCATGCGTTGCTGTCTCTACTGCACATGACTGCAGCACGTGTTGCTGTTTCTACTGCTCATGACTGCAGCACGTGTTGCTGTCTCTACTGTGCATGACTGCAGCACGCGTTGCTGTCTCTACTGTGCATGACTGCAGCACGCGTTGCTGTCTCTACTGTGCATGACTGCAGCACGTGTTGCTGTCTCTACTGAGCATGACTGCAGCACGTATTGCTGTCTCTACTGCGCATGACTGCAGCACGTGTTGCTGTCTCTACTGAGCATGACTGCAGCACGTATTGCTGTCTCTACTGCGCATGACTGCAGCACGTGTTGCTGTCTCTACTGAGCATGACTGCAGCACGTGTTGCTGTCTCTACTGCGCATGACTGCAGCACGTGTTGCTGTCTCTACTGCGCATGACTGCAGCATGTGTTGCTGTTTCTACTGCTCATGACTGCAGCACGTGTTGCTGTCTCTACTGTGCATGACTGCAGCACGCGTTGCTGTCTCTACTGTGCATGACTGCAGCACGTGTTGCTGTCTCTACTGAGCATGACTGCAGCACGTATTGCTGTCTCTACTGCGCATGACTGCAGCACGTGTTGCTGTCTCTACTGCGCATGACTGCAGCACGTGTTGCTGTTTCTACTGCTCATGACTGCAGCACGTGTTGCTGTCTCTACTGTGCATGACTGCAGCACGCGTTGCTGTCTCTACTGTGCATGACTGCAGCACGTATTGCTGTCTCTACTGCACATGACTGCAGCACGTGTTGCTGTCTCTACTGTGCATGACTGCAGCACGTATTGCTGTCTCTACTGTGCATGACTGCAGCACGTGTTGCTGTCTCTACTGTGCATGACTGCAGCACGTGTTGCTGTCTCTACTGCGCATGACTGCAGCACGTGTTGCTGTCTCTACTGCGCATGACTGCAGCACGTGTTGCTGTTTCTACTGCTCATGACTGCAGCACGTGTTGCTGTTTCTACTGCTCATGACTGCAGCACGCGTTGCTGTCTCTACTGCGCATGACTGCAGCACGCGTTGCTGTCTCTACTGTGCATGACTGCAGCACGTGTTGCTGTCTCTACTGCGCATGACTGCAGCACGTGTTGCTGTCTCTACTGTGCATGACTGCAGCACGTGTTGCTGTCTCTACTGCGCATGACTGCAGCACGTGTTGCTGTCTCTACTGTGCATGACTGCAGCACGTGTTGCTGTCTCTACTGCTCATGACTGCAGCACGTGTTGCTGTTTCTACTGCTCATGACTGCAGCACGTGTTGCTGTCTCTACTGAGCATGACTGCAGCACGCGTTGCTGTCTCTACTGTGCATGACTGCAGCACGTGTTGCTGTCTCTACTGAGCATGACTGCAGCACGTATTGCTGTCTCTACTGCGCATGACTGCAGCACGTGTTGCTGTCTCTACTGAGCATGACTGCAGCACGTATTGCTGTCTCTACTGCGCATGACTGCAGCACGTGTTGCTGTCTCTACTGAGCATGACTGCAGCACGTATTGCTGTCTCTACTGCGCATGACTGCAGCACGTGTTGCTGTCTCTACTGCGCATGACTGCAGCACGTGTTGCTGTTTCTACTGCTCATGACTGCAGCACGTGTTGCTGTCTCTACTGTGCATGACTGCAGCACGCGTTGCTGTCTCTACTGTGCATGACTGCAGCACGTGTTGCTGTCTCTACTGAGCATGACTGCAGCACGTATTGCTGTCTCTACTGCGCATGACTGCAGCACGTGTTGCTGTCTCTACTGCGCATGACTGCAGCACGTGTTGCTGTTTCTACTGCTCATGACTGCAGCACGTGTTGCTGTCTCTACTGTGCATGACTGCAGCACGCGTTGCTGTCTCTACTGTGCATGACTGCAGCACGTATTGCTGTCTCTACTGCGCATGACTGCAGCACGTGTTGCTGTCTCTACTGCGCATGACTGCAGCACGTGTTGCTGTTTCTACTGCTCATGACTGCAGCACGTGTTGCTGTTTCTACTGCTCATGACTGCAGCATGCGTTGCTGTCTCTACTGCGCATGACTGCAGCACGTGTTGCTGTCTCTACTGAGCATGACTGCAGCACGTGTTGCTGTCTCTACTGAGCATGACTGCAGCACGTGTTGCTGTCTCTACTGCGCATGACTGCAGCACGTGTTGCTGTTTCTACTGCTCATGACTGCAGCACGTGTTGCTGTCTCTACTGTGCATGACTGCAGCACGTGTTGCTGTCTCTACTGCGCATGACTGCAGCACGTGTTGCTGTCTCTACTGCGCATGACTGCAGCACGTGTTGCTGTTTCTACTGCTCATGACTGCAGCACGTGTTGCTGTTTCTACTGCTCATGACTGCAGCATGCGTTGCTGTCTCTACTGCGCATGACTGCAGCACGTGTTGCTGTCTCTACTGTGCATGACTGCAGCACGTGTTGCTGTCTCTACTGCGCATGACTGCAGCACGTGTTGCTGTCTCTACTGCGCATGACTGCAGCACGTGTTGCTGTCTCTACTGCGCATGACTGCAGCACGTGTTGCTGTCTCTACTGCGCATGACTGCAGCACGTGTTGCTGTCTCTACTGTGCATGACTGCAGCACGTGTTGCTGTCTCTACTGTGCATGACTGCAGCACGTGTTGCTGTCTCTACTGTGCATGACTGCAGCACGTGTTGCTGTCTCTACTGTGCATGACTGCAGCACGTGTTGCTGTCTCTACTGTGCATGACTGCAGCACGTGTTGCTGTCTCTACTGCTCATGACTGCAGCACGTGTTGCTGTCTCTACTGTGCATGACTGCAGCACGTGTTGCTGTCTCTACTGCGCATGACTGCAGCACGTGTTGCTGTCTCTACTGCGCATGACTGCAGCACGTGTTGCTGTCTATACTGTGCATGACTGCAGCACGTGTTGCTGTCTCTACTGCGCATGACTGCAGCACGTGTTGCTGTCTCTACTGTGCATGACTGCAGCACGTGTTGCTGTCTCTACTGTGCATGACTGCAGCACGTGTTGCTGTCTCTACTGCTCATGACTGCAGCACGTGTTGCTGTTTCTACTGCTCATGACTGCAACACGTGTTGCTGTTTCTACTGCTCATGACTGCAGCACGTGTTGCTGTTTCTACTGCTCATGACTGCAGCACGTGTTGCTGTCTCTACTGCTCATGACTGCAGCACGTGTTGCTGTCTCTACTGCTCATGACTGCAGCACGCGTTGCTGTCTCTACTGAGCATGACTGCAGCACGTGTTGCTGTTTCTACTGCTCATGACTGCAGCACGTGTTGCTGTTTCTACTGCTCATGACTGCAGCACGTGTTGCTGTTTCTACTGCTCATGACTGCAGCACGTGTTGCTGTCTCTACTGCGCATGACTGCAGCACGTGTTGCTGTCTCTACTGAGCATGACTGCAGCACGTGTTGCTGTCTCTACTGCGCATGACTGCAGCACGCGTTGCTGTCTCTACTGCGCATGACTGTAGCACGTGTTGCTGTCTCTACTGCGCATGACTGCAGCACGCGTTGCTGTCTCTACTGCGCATGACTGCAGCACGCATTGCTGTCTCTACTGCTAATGACTGCAGCACGCGTTGCTGTCTCTACTGCGCATGACTGATACGTTTGCCCCTTAATCCTTCGAGCTTCATGGGGCAAGGCAAGCATATCGATGCACTAACCCCTGTGGTACACACAAGGTTAATACATAGATAATCACATTCCTCTAGCACAGAGTACATTTTCAGTCCTCCAACTGATGGGAACTACAACTTCCAACACTGGCAGCTAGCCATTGGCTGATTAGGAATTATGGGATTTGTAGTCCTAAACAGCAGGCGGTCCAACAACTGACTTCCCCTGCGTTACCACATGACTGATTAGTCAGGACTTACTTCATAGAAGTCTGTATTGTTTCTCGTGTAGAGTAGAAGACGAACTTCAGTCCATAAAGGGAACAATAGCAAAGGCCGTTCAGTTGTTCCACCGAATGGAGCGTGAACTGCAAGACCTTTTATTCCTGGGTACAAAACGTTGTATCCTATCAAATGACACAGAATACACGGGTTATTTCATAAACTTGCTTCTAATGGAAAAATATACTTTCATAGTGAGAAAATAGGAAACATTTTAATGGGACATTAACCCCTTAACGACCCTTGACGTACCAGGACCGCCAAGGGTAAATTTGCTTTAAGGACCAGTGACGGTCCTGGTACGTCAAGAGTTAAATGGTAGCAGCGCGCCGCCGTGCACGCTGCTACCATTCAATCCAGGCTGAGACTGAGCGGTACAGTACCGGACCGTTCAGTCTCAGCCTCTGTCGGTAGTGCCGGGTCATGTGATCGCTGAGTCAGCGATCACATGTACCGGCATTCTAAGTCTGTGAATGAGGCAGGATCAATATACAACCCTTTTAAAGGAGCAGTAAACATTTTTTTAAGAAAAAAAATGCAGTGACCTCTAGTGGTCAAATTCTAATTAGTTAATCTGTTACATTCTAATGGAGATATCACGGTCCCCATGATCCCCTGTCAATCTCTGTGATGGTACCTGTGCATTGGAGCAGGCTGATTGGCCCGCCCAGGATGTTCCTTTATATACTGGGCCTATGACATCTGTCAGATGCCCTTTCGTGGTGTTCCTGAGCCTGCGCCTTCTTGCTGTGTTCCTGCGTCCCTGTGTACCGACTCGGCTCGTCTGACCATTCTCTGTTCCTGCTCCGTGATTTGATCCGGTTTTGGCTGACATCCCTGCTACATGTTTGACCCGTCTTTGGCTGACGTTCCTGCTACGTGTTTGACCCGTCTTTGGCTGACGTTCCTGCTCCGTGATTGACCCGGCTTTGGCTGACTTTCCTGCTCTGTGATTGACCCGGCTTTGACTGACTTTCCTGCTCCGTGATTGACCCGGCTTTGGCTGACTTTCCTGCTCCGTGATTGACCCGGCTTTGGCTGACTTTCCTGCTCCGTGATTGACCCGGCTTTGGCTGACTTTCCTGCTCTGTGATTGACCCGGCTTTGGCTGATGCTCCTTCTCCGTGATTCGACCCGGTTCTGGCTGACGATCCTGCTCCATGATTGACCCGGCATTGGCTGACGTTCCTGATTCATGATTGACCCAGTTCCGGCTGAAGCTTCCTGCTCTACATTTGCATCCTGTGTTCCTGTGTTTCTCGATCGCCTACCGGCGACATTCTGAACTGTGCTTAGTAGTGCTCTGTCTATCACTTCTCTGCTGAGCTGTGCTGTGGTCTCCATTACCGAGCAGTCGTAGCTTTGCTGAGCTGTAGTCTCCGTGTCTGAACCTGCCCTATACCTTGCTGTGTGAGTTGCCTCCGTTATTGAGCCTACCTCCGTACACTTGACAAGCCGGTGCGATCCATCTGAGCCTATTAACACTTACTGAGCCGTGCCTTAGTGACCTAGCCAATCTGTTTACACAAGCAGAGCAGTTTCCGTTCCTGTACGTGGGCTGTACCGTGGTTGCTCCTTTCGGTGCTAGTGGCCTCCTGTTTGCTCTTGCAGTGTGTTGTTCCGTGACGGCACCGGAAGGGTGTCTCGGCTCTGGTCTCCTATTGCTCAGTGTGTTTCGCTATCTACTACACTACCTGTGCGTGGGCTCGTTATTGCTTGTGCAGTGTTGATTCAGACTGGCACCCAAGGGGTGGCCTGGCACTCTTCTCCGTTGGCACGCAGGGTTAATTCCAGTTGCGAGTGCTAAGGGCATTTCAGGTTCTGTTCCTTTGCTCCAGCAGTGGCTGTCATCCATCACACTCCTCTAAGGAGGTAATCATTCAGCTCTGGTTATATCTGTGCTGTCTATTTGGGCGTCCTACTATACAGCTATCTGAGAGTGATTCTGTTCAGGCCTACTACACCTGTCTGTAGCACCATCAAGAGACTTATATTTTCTTCTGGGCGTTGGCTAATTACCATCTCAGAGACTGATCAGTGGTTTTCATATTAACCCTTGTTCATTCAGATATTCAGACCATTATAGTCTGGTTATATGTATTTGATCCTGTCTATTGTCATTACTGTTTATGCCTGTCCTGGCCTCCAGGGGTGCAATACCTTGTTTTTATTTCAATAAAACTGTGTTTTTACTTAAACCCCGTCTGAGTGTCAGAAAACCGTAACAGGAGAGGAAAGTCAGTGACTTACAATTCGCCATAGAATGTACTACAAGCTGCTGAGTCACTTCCTGTTATTTAGAACTACTAGGAAGTAAACGCACAGAAATTCACTTCCTGCTTATTTGAACTGTTATGTCTGAATAAAACAACTGACAGCAGTGGAGCGACGTTTATTTACTTAGCGTGACATATAACATAGGATTTCATAAAAAAAGTTTACTGTTCCTTTAAAACATTGGCAGTGTGCTCACAACAGAGATCTCATAGCTTAAATCTTGCATATTGTTTATCCTTGCAGATCATGGACAAAGCAACATCTCTTTCCACTCCATAGGACCTCTGTGCCAATGAATCTGTCATAGGTGGGCTTCTATGGTGAGAAAAGAAATCAGCTAAACCAGTGAATCAGGTGTACAGATGACATCATCCAGCCTTGTAGGTCACAGAGATCTGCAGGTGAAACAGGTAAGTTTTAAGCTGTAGGAACTCAGTTCCATCACTGTGAGGATAGTGCATGTACTTCTAAAGGGTTTTATATTAATGCTTTACTGTCCCATTAAAAAAATCAATAATTAATTTTACGTTAAAGTGAAACATAGAAAGATAGAATTTTATGGCAGATTGAGATTCGGCCCATTAAAGGGATAGTAATACTTCGTTTTAACTTTATTTTATTTTGTAGGCATTAAAAAAACATGAAGAATGATATAAGTCTTATCACTCAAATCTTTATGGTTTAAGAGATATTCACAAACAAAGTATCCCCCTCCCTGTTCAACCAGATCAGAAGGGAGGTGCCCAGGTAGACTGCAGAGAGGGACAATCTTCAATTAAGATAAGGGAAAAAGCTGAAAAACTTGTCAAGGGGGGAAGGGCTTTCATTGTTTTCATACAAAGAAAATTGTCCCCTTCTGTTATCTGTCTGGTCTATGGACTGCATTCCACATCTGAGAAGAGATGGCTTACATTAGGTAAAAGGGGCGGGAGGGGGAAACTTTGCTTGTGAATATCTCAAAAACCATAAAGGTTTGAGAGATAAGACTTATATCATTCTTCATGTTTTTTTAATGCCTACAAAATAAAATAAAGTTAAAACGAAGTATTACTATCCCTTTAAAGTGGAAAACATTATAACAGTTTTCAAAATCACATTTATGTTATTTTAATTATTTTTATTTAAACAATTATGGGATATTTAGCTTTATTTATATGTCAGGTTATTCAGAGTAGTTAGTATTGGCCAGTACGGAATGACTAGTGAGAGGGAGAGCAGTACAGTATGTTAGTATCTGGCTGGAAGGGACAGGTTTGTAGGAGAGGACAGCAATGTGGAATGTTAGTATTTGGTTGGCAGAGAGAGGCAGGTGGCAAGGAGAACAGTTAGGAATGTTAGTATGTGGCTGGTATGAAGTAGAAGTTGGGAGGGAGAGCAGAATGGAAGGTTAGTATCTGGCTGAAAGGGAGAGGCTTGTGGGAGAGGACAACAGCATGGAATGTTAGTACTTGGATAGTATGGTGTGCAAGGTGGCATGGAGAGCAGTTTGGAATGTTAGTATAAATTGGCAGAGAGAGGGGAGCAGTGTGGAATATAAGAATTTAGCTGACAGGGCGTGGCAGTTGGGAAGGGGAGCAGTATGCAACGTTAGCATCTAGCTGGCATACCTGCCATTGTAGTCTAATGTGCATAAACTAAATTCTACAAACTATTGTTTTAGCTAAGAAATATCTAAAATTTTCTAATAAAGTTAACAATGGTAATCAAAATTTACATTTTTTTTCTAAAAAAATCAGCAAAGCTAATACATTGTCTTGTCATCAAAGTTGAGTGTATTTCTATGGACATTTTTAGATGCAAGATACAGGATACAGACAACGGCATCGCTCTGAGACATAATAAAAAATAAAACTCACCAACACAATTGTTACATGAAGACAGGGTGCTAGGCGGATCAATAAGCTGATATAATCAAGTTGCAAGGAGATGAAAGAACCGTCACACTCAAAAGTGCTTCATTATTAGTAAGTTTACAGAACACTGGAAGTGACTCCCTCACGCATTTTGCACATTCGTGTGAAATGCGTGAGATGGTCATTTCCAGTGTTCTGGAAACTTATGAATAAAGAAGTGATTTTAATATGAATCAGTTTTAAGGGCAATGGTTCTTTCGTCTCCATTTTTATGCAATCCATTTTTAACAGGTAATGAGTCTTTTAGTTTGTTAACAAAGACACAGCAGGATCTAATCACATGAATACATTAAGTGCATTTCCTATTTGCCCTGTTAAAGGGGCAATTATTGCATTTTGCTAAATCTTCTCTTATTGTAGCAGACTTAGTTAACAGCCCTGGGCTTCTATCCTATCAGCAATTCATGGGCCGTCTGGTTCCGACTCCTCACATGCTGGAGCTGAGGAGGACAGGATCAGGGATCCCCGTTATACTGAGGAGGAGAATAGGGCCCTCGTGGAGGCTGTGCTGGAGGGAGAAGGTCCCTGGCCTGTCTGCGAGGAGGAAGGCGGCATGGAACCAAATATGCAGGCGGGTGAACGCTGTGGCCACATGCAGAAGGGACATGGACTCCATAAAGAAAAGATGGGGCGACTGCAAGAGGATGGTCAAGAATAAGTTGACCGAAATCTCCAAGCACTCCCGAGGTACTGGAGGTGGCCCACCTGTCCCAATCACCTTCTGCGGATAGGAGGAGATGGTGTGGCAGAACATGTCCGCCACACTTATTGAGGGGGTCCCTGGAGGATCGGACACTGGGGAAGAAAGGAGCCTCCACACTACTGGTAAGTGCAGCATCACAAAACCACACATCACATCAAACCACACAACCATTACACACAAACATAATCACATCCCAACATATGCCCATCATTCATCCACACAACTGTACCAACACAGCACCCTTAGGGTTAAAACAGGACACAAGACAAGGACAAATGTCAAGGTTCAATAAGGCCCAAACCTGTCCAACTCCCTGGTTAACCCTCATGTTGCTGTGCTGATCACACACAGTACACACAAACCATGCTCAGAAAAGTGATGTATGTTCAACATCAGAACTGCTTCAACACAATGTCACCCATGTACCCACAGGGAAACCAGAACATAACCCCTTGAGTGCTAGAGGGATTAACAATGCATTGCTCAACAATGCATTGGCAACCCCTCTGGTACTCAAAGAGTTAACCAGAAAAAAAAACACAAGTCGATAGGCTAACGATTGCATGTTACACAGGGGACATTCACTAAGCGGTGAAAAAGAGATGATGGAGAGAAATGAACACTTACATACCCTCACTTCACCAGTCCCAATGTTAGTCTATGGAGAATATTCAATAAAATTAATCAAGTTGCTAAGGTCACATTGTATTGTCTCCATAGAAAACATTGCAAAGGGGACAATGAGATCACTGGAGAAGTCAGCTTTATGTTCAGTTCACCAGGTCTCCTTCACCGCTTACTGAATCACAAAAAGGATGGATCAAGTCACACATCACAGTGCCACTGAGAATAACTGGTTGTATGTGCAACACACAGGCCTAAACTATGCCACAGAATTAGAGGTGAAAAAGTAGGCCATGGTGTTGTGTATGCAATCATTTACTCTAACTTGAAATGACATATCTCACTTTTGATTCCCACACGGATCCTCGGGAGTTCTGATGCCATGGATGGATGGATGGTATACCAGCCATTATTAGCAGGATACATATGTGAACCAAATATGAACCATTGTAGTTTGGTCAACAACAGGCCATTGCCCCATTTAGAGATGAATACTTCATTGGAATGGTCCACAGAGTGTGCTTGCAAACCATGCACAGATGTATTCATCTCCAAATGGGGCAATTTTGCCTCTGCTGAAGAGCCTCCGTATGGTTAAATGACTGATATCTCCAGCTGTCACATACAGCAATATCTGTCTAACCATGAGGGTTGGAGGGATAGGACTAACATCAATCCACATCTTTTTACAATGCCTACAATATTACATCAAGGTGAAATTAACCATTGCTGTTCCGTTAAAGGGATAGTAATACTCAAAATGTGAAAAGGAAAATATATGTTGTAAGGTTTCTCCCCCGAGTAAAACAATGTTATCCCCACTGCTGAAATGTGTTGTATTCAAAAAGTCTCACAGCTCAAACATGAATATTTCAGGGGCAATATCCCAGTTACCTGAAACTGTACAGTGGTCCCAGGACCATGAATTTCCATATGATGATGTATCAGCAACGCCAGTGTCCAATATCAGGCCACTGGGATATTGCACCAAAGGAATTCAACTTGGAGCTGTGGTACGTTTTGAATGAAACACCCTTCAGCAGTGGGAGTACCCTTATTTTACTTAGGGGGATAAACCCTACAACATATACTTTTCTTTTCACATTTTAAGTATTAATATCACTTTCATCCTATCATGACTACGTTTACTAATCACACAATCTCATTGCTCCACACAGCTTACGGGCCTCCAAAACAGCAGGAGCCCGTGGAGGAGGCTACCTCACCACCCAGTGAGGAGTGTACAGAGGATGTGACCAGCCTCTTGCCACAGTTCTCACCACCCACACCTCCTCCACAGCTGTCTGCGACCCAACTGGCTGCACCTCCACTGGCTGCGACCCAACTGGCTGCACCTCCACCGGCTGCAACCCAACTGGCTGCACCTTCACAGGCTGCGACCCAACTGGCTGCACCTCCACCGGCTCTGACCCAACTGGCTGCACCTCCACCGGCTGTGACCCAACTGGCTGATCCCCAACTAGCTGCTCCACCCAAGTACACCGGCTGGATGCAACATGACGAGAGGTGGATGCATCCCACCACCTCCAGGAGCTACTACCCTCCAGCAGCACCACTACCACCAGGGAGGAAATGTCTTCCAGGAACTGTATCTACCACCCAATATGTGCCTTATTCCACACAGATGGACCTATCCTCCTGGATGGCTCCCCAGCATGGCCCCAGGTATGATTCCAGGTGGGACCAAGCACATACCAGTGGCCAAGATGTGACCCTTGGCCACTCGACTACCAACCCCTGGGCCTGATTGGGGAGCCCCAGCGCCCTCTACCGAGGTAAATATTCATTCCACGACCAGGACAGACATCATCGGGCAGCAGTGAGTCACTTGATGTGGTGGGCATATGCCCATCATCTGCATCAGCCACTCCAACAGCTGTCACAGCAGCAGCAGCCACAGCACACACAGCAGCTCAGGACACAGCAGCAGCTCAGGACACAGCAGCGGCTCAGTACACAGCAGCAGAGGACACAGTCGCAGCAGGAACCCCATCAGCAGTGTCACCGGGAGCATCCACCTCTAGCATTGCACAACACATGGCGATGAAGGCGGAGTGCATGTCCCTACAGAGGAGGTTACTCTGGGCATGCCACAGGATCAATGAAAATGTCACAAGGAGCAGAAGGGAATCCAGGAGGAACACATCAAAAATCCAGGCAGGGATACATGGTGTTGGAACACACAGGAATGAACACACAACTCCATCAGCACCACACAGGGATGATGGACATGCTGGGGCAGGTGCTGGTGGAGTTAAGAGACCACAACCGCAGGGCAAACCTACGTGTAGAGAGAGAGAGATGAGGTCCACAGAGGAGTCCTCTGCACCCACCACTCGCTCCAGCGTGACCCCTGAAGCCACACCTAGGGGTCAAAGTGTGACCAGGCAATCAGCCAGGGCATCCACCTCTGGCACCCAGTCTAAGGTCCCTCCCAAGAAAAAAAATAAACTGCCCAACTTGTCATGTTCCCTCTCAATAAAGAAAACATTGTGCTTTTGAATCCTGTCTGATATGCTTTGTGTTTGGTGATAGCTTGGTTGGCAGAGTTGTCTCCAATGCATTGCCAAGCAATGCAGTGAACACAACCTCTGCCTAGGTAACATGTCTATGGGATGTTACAACATGGGTTCACACACACACTGTTGTACAAATTCAAATGGCAATCCATCCCTGAAGCCATATAACATGACAGTGTTATATGGAGATGTGGGTTGAATTTGAACAATACATACCCCTTAGCACAACTGGTGCAACACTGAACATTTGTCTGCATCAATTGTCGTGTGTAAGGGGTTAACCAAACAAACAGGTTTTTGATTTAGCAGAGAACTAACAAGCAGGACAGATGGAACATGCAGGGAAATAGTCTTTGATTCACACTGTTATTGTGAAACTGTCTTACTGGGGAACCCAATATTCACCATAGGATTTCAATGTGTAGCACACACATGGACATCCAGGGGTGAGCATTGGGTTCTCCAGTAATTTGAGTTGTTGTTGTTGTTTTACTAAGGTTGTAACAGACTTCACCAGTGATAACACTTGTCCACTTAGTCTGGTTGTTTGTTGATGTAGCCCATGTACTGAGATATGTCAAACTAAAGCTATCTCAGAATATTGATTATATTGAGAAACACAGAAACCATGGACATGAAATCACTGTGGAAGTATGTCCCCTGGATCACCTCTTTATCACTCCCAACACACATTAGTGTATCTCTGCTATCATCTCCTTGCATGAATACATCACAAAGTCCACTCACTGGCAAACAAGTAGTGGACTCCTGTGATGTGGGTCATGCCTTCCCATGTATGGGGGATACTCTAGCCTTGAGTGTGGTTACGCATTGACACGTGTAATCCAACATTTCTTCATACAGACACAGATTTTATAGTGAGAGTTCTTCTTTATTGTGTCTCAAAGTACATTAAAACATACATGTATTTTCTGGGTATATTGCCTAAATGCATTAAACACTTGTATGAGCACACTAAATGTACTTTGGAACTAAATATTAGTACTTTATAAACACTACAGTCCTGCTCATGTGTGGTACACAAGGTTTGACAACTCTGTAGATGAGCATTCTAACTGTACAGGTTTGATACCTGGATGTTAGTACACACATGAATTTGTGTTTTCTGTGTATATATGAGAATGTTCCAGTAGAGGTTGCTGTAAACATCCGGTCAAACATTGCATCACCAACACAAACACTTGAAACACCAAGGGGTGAGCTTCATAGAAGTGTTGTCAAGACATCAGTCCAGTCACATGGAAGATCTTCTGTCCAAGGATGGATCATGCTATGGATGCCTGTGGGACAAGAGGACAGGATTTGGAGCAGCACCCTCTAACTGATCATCATGCAACAACTTCAGCTTCCTAATCCCCTCAATCTTTTTCGTTACAGGTGAGTACACAAACCATTGCTTTGTAATGTGTTGTGTACTCGTCTGTAACCCATTATGTAGAGAACTAAGGAAATGGGTAGCAGCTCTAGGGATATGTGCCCCTGACATGAATACAGACATCAAGTATGTTCTGAGAGCTCCATGACACTAATGTATTTGGCTGCCACTGTGAGAGTGACAGTGGCAGCCCAAATTTATTTGTTTCATGGAACTATTAGGACATATTTGTTGATGTATGTATTCATGTCAGGGCCACATATCACTACACACTCACAGATCAGCATGGTGTCCCTGGAGATCTGATCCACGTTTCATGACCTCTATGTTGTGTAACAATACCACTGTAGATCCACCCCTCTGCTGCTCTTCTCAGCTCTAGCAAACTACAGATCCCATGTTGACTTTAATGGCCCTTTAACCCCTGATGTGACATAGTGTTATCCAATGCATTGCATTGGATAACACTCTTTCGCTACAAGGCTACCATGGTTGCTCTGGCTATGATCATGGCAAATCACGTTAGTTGTTGTCAGTCAAACACTGTCAGATGCTGAACATGGGTTATGTGTTGTACCTTGTTTCTCCTGTAGGTATGCGTGATATCCTTGAGGTATCAATGTCAACGTGGAGAAAGGAATGGAAGATGGTTTTGGAATCCACACACACAATATGTCACGTCCATAGTATGCATAATGTTTGGGGCCATACTGCTGCCAGTGCAGTGCTGTGTCAATGATCCTGTGAGGTGAAACAGAACATCATGTGTGGTGTGGTTAGTGTGTTGGCACCAATTCACAGGACTGATGGAGGGCTTACATGGATTGTTTGGATGCCTGTGTTATACTCAGCTAAATTGGTCCGTGATGAGCCTATCTCTGATCTGTGCCCCTCTCAAGGTCTCCTCAACATGGCAGTTGTCCATGGGCACTTCAGGTATGGGGGGGCCTGGATATCATACACCAACCTGGTGTCCACTGCGATGTTGTGCAGTACTGCACACGCCATTATGATGTCACACACTTTTCCAGGTGCATACTGCATTGCTCCACCCGAGTGGTCCAGACATCGGAATCGAGACTTAAGGGGGCCAAAGGACCGCTCAATGGCATTCCTTGTTCTGCCATGAGCCTGGTTGTATCTTTCCTGGGCATGTGCTTGGGGATTGGTGACTGGAGTTAGTAGCCAGGATTCGTATCCATAGCCAGCATCACCTGTGTAATGTGAGTGACATGGTGAGACAGAGAGCACATGTTGTGTGAATGATGTTTTGTGTTGTGGATGTACTAGCTGTGGGTCAGGAGCATGGGGAGCAGTGTTGTGTGTACACCTGTGGATGTGGTGTGATGTAGTATAGTGAACTCACCCAGAAGCCATCCCCCTGTATAAGTTCCATTGTCGAAGTCTCTGTGTACTGAGGAGTTTTGGAGAATGTACGAATCATGTGAGCTGCCAGGATATTTTGCACAGACATTCATAATCCTCATGTTGCTGTCATATGCCATCTGCACGTTCATGGAGTGGAAGTTCTTCCTGTTGATGAATAGATGTGCATCACGTGCTGGGGCTTTGATACAGACATGAGTGTAATCTATAGCACCCATGACCCTGTGCATGCCTCCCCTTGAGTAAAAGTCCTGCTTGAGATGTATCCAGTCCATGTCTGTGGTGGGGAAATGTATGTAGGTACTGGCCTTGCTTTTGAGGGCTGGCAAGACTGTGGCAAGAATGTGGCCTGTGACATGCAAGATGCGTAACCCTCAGTGGACTGGAAGGTGCCACTTGCCATGAAGTGTATGGCACAGAGTAGTTTTTACAGGCCAGATAGGCCGTGGTTGTGGATGTAGATGGGATCCACCTGATCCTTGATGACCTCATACAAGGAAATGATGCTGTGTGGCCTCAACCTGTAGCGATCAATCGCCTCATCATCTGTCATTCCAAAGATGGTGACCCTTGAGCGGTATACCCTCTTGGTGGTCATCTATCTATCCTCTGCTACTGCAGGGGTCCTGTGGCAGCTGGGGAGCATCCTGTTGCTTTGGAACGTCCTATTGCTGGAGCTGTGCATCTGAAGGCAGGTGTTGTCCTCCAGGTGGGGATGGGCTCCTGTGTGGCTGTTCAGCCAGAGCCTCCTCACTTGCACCAGGTGAAGGCTGTTGATCAGGTGTGCCTGGGGGTTGCTGGTGTTCCCTAGCTTTAGATTGTAAGCTTTCGGTCAGGTACCTCGCACCCAATGTTTCACTCTACAAAGCACCTGTAACCCTGTATTGTTTAAACCCTGAAATTGTAAAGCGCTGCATACACTTGTGGTTCTAAATAAATAAACATATTCATTCATTCATTCAAGACGGACCTTTAAATGGCTTACAACATGTTGGCGCACCCGTTTGTGCTTTTTTTTTTTGCCTTTAAATCTACCCCTCAGAGTGATGTATGTGCAGCCTCAACAGAACCTCTGTGCTGAGTTATCAACTTATCAACCCAGATACAGATTGTCTATGAAGATCTGCATAATGCAAGACAGAGACATATCGGTAAGACTTTAGTCCTGCCACTCTCTTTTCCCACAATACCAGCAAGAAGTGCCAAACCCACATCCTGCTTCCTCATTGGTCTATTCGGGGATCGCAGTCATCGGTATCGCTGCACTCAGGGGAGCAGATCTGCCAATAAGGTGATCATTTCCATTTAATTTTAAGGCACAATTTTAATATAGTTGACCAAAGGGTCATATACACAAAGGAAAAGTACAATTATCCTGAGGCAAAAACTAAAATGTTATATTCCCATCTAAGGTTTCAAAAAAAATAAATAAAATGAATAATGGTATAGGGAATGCTATGTACCGAGGGCGATACACAGTGCAATGAGGATCCACTATTGAAATAACTGAATGTAGTTTCAAAAGTTACTAATTATGGTGCCTACAGAGTCGAAAACAGATAGTATACTAATTCTAGAAAGGAACCAGAAAAAGAGAACCCTATTTAATGGCATCTGGATACTGTTAAAATTAATTTTTATTCTTATTAAGCTAAAAAATGGGAAAGACAAAAAATAAACAAACAAAACAAAAGCCATTTGACAACACTACTGCATGGCCTTTGCTAATTGCTGGGATACAAATAAATCTAATTTATTACTAAGCTAGTGAATAGTGTACAGCGTTGTTGTGTGATTGGTCACGCATTGCATGTCAGCAACCTGGTGGACCACTGCACTCAAGAGTCTCGCTGCAACATTTTTTGCAGGGATGCAGCCCCCGCCCACTCCTGTGAAAATCACTGCCCCTGATTTACTGCATATTGCTGGTCACCGCCCCCATGCTGCCTTGGGGCAGGGTGGACAATGAACCAGAAACCACTTTGAACAGGAATAGTGAGGGATGGTGTATACATAGCTCCCTAAATCCTACAAGGTATCTACCCTAATTAGCCCAGGGAAATGAATAGTTAATTTGATATACATTGTAAATCTCTGTGTTTTGGGTCCCTGGGGTGGAGCATTTGGAGAGAAGGGTGGGCCACGTGGGTCAGTTTCATAGTAACTGACATATGCCAGGGGAGAAATCCACACCAGGAGTTCTCTTACTCCCTACTGTCACTCACCTGCATCTGGTAATTAATGCAGTCAGCAGTCAAATTCCCCCTGCACTGATACATGGTCTCTTTTATTTGAGTTCCCAGAGACAAACAAATTAACCTCTGAAAGCCTGCAACTTGTGCCTGTTGGACTGTGCTGCTGTATGTTTCTCAAGTTGGTAAACTGACTAGTAGTCCAAATACAGTCAGGAGCTTATGTGTTTAGTTAGTGCTCAGTAGAGCAAGGATTTTGTTCTGTGTTATTTATTTTTGAAGCTGCTGTCTCACCACTTGGAGACAAATAAAAAGGAAAAGTCTTAAAATATACTCCTCCTGTATGTGAAGTGTCTCTGCAATCTAGAAGGCTGAGCCAAAGACAGAAGGTACAAAACATTAAAGAGTACTTTTGTCACAATATACAAATGATATTTTACTGTAATTCACTTCTACAGCAGACCAAGTAAAGAGACCATTTTATCTACAATGGTTCCAATTAATTAATGGACCACTTTATCTACAGTGGTCCGAAAAAAGCTCCCAAATATCCTTATTAAGGTTCCATTTGATTTCACGGGGATACTTCAATGCACTTTATATTCATCTATTATATCATCTATTCTATATTATAATGCGCTAGGATGTTTGTCAGAAGCCACCACGCGCAGTAGAGATGGCTGTGGACGCTGCAGTCATGCGTAGTAGAGACTGCCCATGCAGTGGCTGATACGGAACAGAGCACTACGAATTCAGACCAGAGTCCTCTTTGCGAATCTTTCTGGGACCGCTTTAAAACTAGGTTTATATATATATATATATATATATATATATATATATATATATATATATTTATATGTGTCTCCGGCAACATACACCCAGGGGTGGCAGTAAGGAGTGGTTATTAATTTCTCCTCTATGCTGCGGGACTTTCATAGGAGTAAGGACTTACACTTCCTTCTTAAAGGGATAGTAATGTTTCATAATAAAAGAAGCTCCAATTAATCATCATAGTATTTGGGCCATGGAGAGTGTTATTTCAATACTGTCAGAGTTGTACTACAAGATAAATTGAATGATAAAGTATCCCCCCTCCCGCCCCTTTTACTGATGTAACACTGCTCACCTCAGAGCAGCAAGACTATCCGGATGGATCGCAGAGAGGGACAATCTTCAGTGAGCATAAGGAAAAACCTGTCGGGGGGGGGGGCAGGGTTTTCCTTATGATCACAGTAAGAAGATTGTCCCTTGCTGTGATCTGTCCGGTCAAGAGACCAGATTCCACATCTGAGAGGAGGGGCTAAAACTAGGTAAAAGGGGCGGGAGGGGGGATACTTTATCATTCAATTACTCCTGAATGACAGCTCTGACAGTATTGAAATAACACTCTCCATGGTCCAAATATTATGAAGATTAATTGGAGCTGCTGTTTTTGTGACACATTACTATCCCTTTAAAAGCAAAAAAATTAGCTGACTAAACATGCTACATTTCAATAAATGGATATTCACAAAAATGTACTTCTCTACATGCTTTATCCAAAACTTTTACTCTTTCTCTACTAAATGCCTGCTTCCAGATGTGCCTCCTCACCCACTACCGATGGAGGACAGCAGTAAGTGTGGAGGGGACCAAATGGCCTATAAGAGCACTGTCAGCTGAACAAGGATACACAGGTGGGTACAAGGAGCAGAGGGCTGTGAAATCTAAAGCTTCAACCTGCCTGTGACATGTTAAAGGGTTAATTTTGTCTTTAACTCTTCTGTAACATTCACTAATTTTAACCCTTTCAGTGCCAAAACTGGTGCCCAATGAATTTTTATCCAAATGCCAAATACGCACCTCTTATTGCCACTTCAGAATCTTTTAACCCTTTCAGTGCCAGAAAGGTATTTGGCACATTGCAAAGTAATGTGCTGGATACCTCTATGCCACTCAAAGGGTTAACATATGGAAGTGTGTACAAGGTATTTTGTCTCCTTCCTTAAAGGACTACTCTACTTTTCAATGTATAACTGTGTTCCTATGGGGTGCCTCGATGCCGCTACATTCCCTTAACCCTGTGACTGCCAGAGTGGTAAGCAAAGCAATATATACCTCTCTGAGACTCTGATTCTCAAAGTGTTAACAGGGTTGCAGCAGCACATAGAGAGCGGTGCGAGTACTCTTAGGGCGAGATGTTCAGAAAGTGGCGCTAAATGAAATTGTCTGTAATCAGAACAAAAAAGTTCTCACACCATGATCCATCAATTCTCAGACATGTTTCCTTCATTTTTTGCATCCAATTCCGCCCTCTCTGTCAAAGGGAAAAAGCCGTCTTAAAAGTGGGTGTGGTTTAATCTTCCATCATAATGTAAGGTATTTTCAGAAAAAATATTTGTTTGAAGGTCATTTTTTAGTCTGATTTACGTCATTTGTTCCTTACATAATAAAAATGGTCTAAACTTGGAGAAGAAAAATTAAAGTACCGAGAAGCAATTTTTCATTTCAAAGACAAAAAAACTCTTTGTTTCTTTGAAAATTTTCATTTCAAAGACAAGATAAAAGAATTTTTAAGATCAGAATTTTTAAAAGCAATGTTCAATGAAATTTTCTTCCCGTCATTTTTAATTCTTTAGATGAATTTTCAAACGTGACGGATTTACTTCTGAAAATATTGTCCTTCTTTTACCACCAACTCATGATTCGCCAAGTTTTTCATTATGACGGCTTTTTGAACATCTCGCCATTACTGCCTGGCTGGCGGCCGGTATAGGGAGCACATGCAAGGCCTCGATCATTATCTCTGTAGGTTGTTTTATCTATAAGCCACTGTGGAGCTCACTGTCTTTACAATTCTATCAACCACCATGGTCAGCACTGGTGCAGCGCACCCCAAGGTGGAACCCACGTGGTATGAGTGCCGGTATACACTGGAACACACAATTTTTTACACAGAGGAATAGCCGTTTGCGTGCCACGGAGTACGTAACACATTGCTTTCCAAAGCTTTGCTTACCTCTCTGCCACTCAAATAGTTAAAGGGATAGTAATACTTCGTTTTATCTTTATTTTATTTTGTAGGCATTAAAAAACATGAAGAATGATATAAGTCTTATCTCTCAGACCTTTATGCTTTGAGAGATATTCACAAGCAAAGATCCCCCTCCCGCCCCTTTTACCTAGTGTAAGCCATCTCTTCTCAGATGTGGAATCCAGTTCATAGACCAGACAGATAACAGAAGGGGACAATCTTATTCCTGTGAGAACAATGAAAGCACTGCCCCCCTTGACAAGTTTTTCAGGTTTTTCCCTTATCTTAATTGAAGATTGTCCCTCTCTGCAGTCTACCTGGGCACCTCCCTTCTGATCTGGCTGAGCAGTGTTACATCAGTAAAAGGGGCGGGAGGGGGACACTTTAACATTGAATTACTCTTGTACTACAACTCTGACAGAATTGAAATAACACTCTCCAAAGTCCAAATACTATGATGATTAATTAGAGCTGTTTTTATTATGAAACTTTACTATCCCTTTAAAACATACACTTTGCTGCAAACCTCATTTTCACAGGGTTAATGTGCATGAAAAGATCCTTTTCAGAGGAGTCTGCCTAATAAAGCTGAGTGACGAATACTGCTTGCCCCTGACGAACACAAACAGGGGACTGTCACACACAGTGGGGCCTCAGACAGAAAAAGGATAGATGACCTAAGAAACAGGGCCTGTAACAGACAAGGAGGGGGGTTGTGACACACACTGGGGCCTCCAACACAGACAGTGGGAGAGTTGAAAGAGTAACAGCTCACGGACAGTAATAGATAGTGAGAGGACAGTGATAGTGAGAGAGGACAGTGATAGATAGTGAGAGGACAGTGATAGATAGTGAGAGGACAGTGATAGATAGTGAGAGGACAGTGATAGATAGTGAGAGGACAGTGATAGATAGAGAGAGGACAGTGATAGATAGTGAGAGAGGACAGTGATAGTGAGAGGACAGTGATAGATAGTGAGAGAGGACAGTGATAGATAGTGAGAGGACAGTGATAGTGAGAGAGGACAGTGATAGTGAGAGGACAGTGATAGATAGTGAGAGGACAGTGATAGACAGTGAGAGAGGACAGTGATAGATAGTGAGAGAGGACAGTGATAGACAGTGAGAGAGGACAGTGATACATAGTGAAAGGACAGTGATAGATAGTGAGAGGACAGTGATAAATAGTGAGAGGACAGTGATAGATAGTGAGAGGACAGTGATAGATAAGATAGTGAGAGGACAGTGACAGATAGTGAGAGGACAGTGATAGATAGTGAGAGAGGACAGTGATAGATAGTGAGAGGACAGTGATAGATAGTGAGAGGACAGTGATAGATAGTGAGAGAGGACAGTGATAGATAGTGAGAGAGGACAGTGATAGATAGTGAGAGGACAGTGATAGATAGTGAGAGGACAGTGATAGATAGTGAGAGGACAGTGATAGTGAGAGAGGACAGTGAAAGATAGTGAGAGGACAGTGATAGATAGTGAGAGAGGACAGTGATAGATAGTGAGAGGACAGTGATAGTGAGAGAGGACAGTGATAAATAGTGAGAGGACAGTCATAGATAGTGAGAGGACAGTGATAGATAAGATAGTGAGAGGACAGTGACAGATAGTGAGAGGAGAGTGATAGATAGTGAGAGGACAGTGATAGATAGTGAGAGGACAGTGATAGATAGTGAGAGAGGACAGTGATAGATAGTGAGAGGACAGTGATAGTGAGAGAGGACAGTGATAGATAGTGAGAGGACAGTGATAGATAGTGAGAGAGGACAGTGATAGATAGTGAGAGGACAGTGATAGATAGTGAGAGGACAGTGATAGATAGTGAGAGAGGACAGTGATAGATGCTGAGAGGACAGTGATAGATAGTGAGAGGACAGTGATAGATAGTGAGAGGACAGTGATAGATAGTGAGAGGACAGTGATAGATAGTGAGAGAGGACAGTGATAGATAGTGAGAGGACAGTGATAGATAGTGAGAGAGGACAGTGATAGATAGTGAGAGGAGAGTGATAGATAGTGAGAGGACAGTGATAGTGAGAGGACAGTGATAGATAGTGAGAGAGGACAGTGATAGATAGTGAGAGGACAGTGATAGATAGTGAGAGAGGACAGTGATAGTGAGAGGACAGTGATAGATAGTGAGAGAGGACAGTGATACATAGTGAGAGGACAGTGATAGATAGTGAGAGGACAGTGATAAATAGTGAGAGGACAGTGATAGATAGTGAGAGGACAGTGATAGATAAGATAGTGAGAGGACAGTGACAGATAGTGAGAGGACAGTGATAGATAGTGAGAGGACAGTGATAGATAGTGAGAGAGGACAGTGATAGATAGTGAGAGAGGACAGTGATAGATAGTGAGAGGACAGTGATAGATAGTGAGAGAGGACAGTGATAGATAGTGAGAGAGGACAGTGATAGTGAGAGAGGACAGTGATAGATAGTGAGAGGACAGTGATAGATAGTGAGAGAGGACAGTGATAGATAGTGAGAGGACAGTGATAGTGAGAGAGGACAGTGATAAATAGTGAGAGGACAGTCATAGATAGTGAGAGGACAGTGATAGATAGTGAGAGGACAGTGACAGATAGTGAGAGGACAGTGATAGATAGTGAGAGGACAGTGATAGATAGTGAGAGAGGACAGTGATAGATAGTGAGAGGACAGTGATAGTGAGAGAGGACAGTGATAGATAGTGAGAGGACAGTGATAGATAGTGAGAGAGGACAGTGATAGATAGTGAGAGGACAGTGATAGATAGTGAGAGGACAGTGATAGATAGTGAGAGAGACCAGTGATAAATAGTGAGAGAGGACAGTGATAGATAGTGAGAGGAGAGTGATAGATAGTGAGAGGACAGTGATAGATAGTGAGAGAGGACAGTGATAGATAGTGAGAGGACAGTGATAGATAAGATAGTGAGAGGACAGTGATAGATAGTGAGAGAGGACAGTGATAGATAGTGAGAGGACAGTGATAGATAGTGAGAGACGACAGTGATACATAGTGAAAGGACAGTGATAGATAGTGAGAGGACAGTGATAGATAGTGAGAGGACAGTGATAGATAGTGAGAGAGGACAGTGACAGATGCTGAGAGGACAGTGATA
Source organism: Rhinophrynus dorsalis (assembly GCA_037306005.1). Lineage (NCBI taxonomy): Eukaryota > Metazoa > Chordata > Amphibia > Anura > Rhinophrynidae > Rhinophrynus > Rhinophrynus dorsalis. The sequence goes on from CM074724.1 coordinate 11,315,300, forward strand.
GATAAGATAGTGAGATGACAGTGATAGATAGTGAGAGGACAGTGATAGATAGTGAGAGGACAGTGATAGATAAGATAGTGAGAGGACAGTGATAGATAGTGAGAGAGGACAGTGATAGATAGTGAGAGGTCAGTGATAGATAGTGAGAGGACAGTGATAGATAGTGAGAGAACAGTGATAGATAGTGAGAGAGGACAGTGATAGATAGTGAGAGGACAGAGATAGATAGTGAGAGGACAGTGATAGATAAGATAGTGAGAGAGGACAGTGATAGATAGTGAGAGAGGACAGTGATAGATAGTGAGAGAGGACAGTGATAGATAGTGAGAGGACAGTGATAGATAGTGAGAGGACAGTGATAGATAAGATAGTGAGAGGACAGTGATAGATAGTGAGAGAGGACAGTGATAGATAGTGAGAGGACAGTGATAGATAGTGAGAGGACAGTGATAGATAGTGAGAGAGGACAGTGATAGATAGTGAGAGGACAGTGATAGATAGTGAGAGAGGACAGTGATAGATAGTGAGAGAGGACAGTGATAGATAGTGAGAGGACAGTGATAGATAGTGAGAGAGGACAGTGATAGATAGTGAGAGGACAGTGATAGATAGTGAGAGATGACAGTGATAGATAGTGAGAGGACAGTGATAGATAGTGAGAGGACAGTGATAGATAGTGAGAGGACAGTGATAGATAGTGAGAGAGGACAGTGATAGATAGTGAGAGGACAGTGATAGATAAGATAGTGAGAGGACAGTGACAGATAGTGAGAGGACAGTGATAGATAGTGAGAGAGGACAGTGATAGATAGTGAGAGGACAGTGATAGATAGTGAGAGAGGACAGTGATAGATAGTGAGAGAGGACAGTGATAGATAGTGAGAGGACAGTGATAGATAGTGAGAGAGGACAGTGATAGATAGTGAGAGGACAGTGATAGATAGTGAGAGAGGACAGTGATAGATAGTGAGAGGACAGTGATAGTGAGAGAGGACAGTGATAAATAGTGAGAGGACAGTCATAGATAGTGAGAGGACAGTGATAGATAGTGAGAGGACAGTGACAGATAGTGAGAGGACAGTGATAGATAGTGAGAGGACAGTGATAGATAGTGAGAGAGGACAGTGATAGATAGTGAGAGGACAGTGATAGTGAGAGAGGACAGTGATAGATAGTGAGAGGACAGTGATAGATAGTGAGAGAGGACAGTGATAGATAGTGAGAGGACAGTGATAGATAGTGAGAGGACAGTGATAGATAGTGAGAGAGACCAGTGATAAATAGTGAGAGAGGACAGTGATAGATAGTGAGAGGAGAGTGATAGATAGTGAGAGGACAGTGATAGATAGTGAGAGAGGACAGTGATAGATAGTGAGAGGACAGTGATAGATAAGATAGTGAGAGGACAGTGATAGATAGTGAGAGAGGACAGTGATAGATAGTGAGAGGACAGTGATAGATAGTGAGAGACGACAGTGATACATAGTGAAAGGACAGTGATAGATAGTGAGAGGACAGTGATAGATAGTGAGAGGACAGTGATAGATAGTGAGAGAGGACAGTGATAGATAGTGAGAGGACAGTGATAGTGAGAGAGGACAGTGATAAATAGTGAGAGGACAGTCATAGATAGTGAGAGGACAGTGATAGATAGTGAGAGGACAGTGACAGATAGTGAGAGGACAGTGATAGATAGTGAGAGGACAGTGATAGATAGTGAGAGAGGACAGTGATAGATAGTGAGAGGACAGTGATAGTGAGAGAGGACAGTGATAGATAGTGAGAGGACAGTGATAGATAGTGAGAGAGGACAGTGATAAATAGTGAGAGAGGACAGTGATAGATAGTGAGAGGAGAGTGATAGATAGTGAGAGGACAGTGATAGATAGTGAGAGAGGACAGTGATAGATAGTGAGAGGACAGTGATAGATAAGATAGTGAGAGGACAGTGATAGATAGTGAGAGAGGACAGTGATAGATAGTGAGAGGACAGTGATAGATAGTGAGAGAGGACAGTGATAGATAGTGAGAGAGGACAGTGATAGTGAGAGAGGACAGTGATAGATAGTGAGAGGACAGTGATAGATAGTGAGAGAGGACAGTGATAGATAGTGAGAGGACAGTGATAGTGAGAGAGGACAGTGATAAATAGTGAGAGGACAGTCATAGATAGTGAGAGGACAGTGATAGATAGTGAGAGGACAGTGACAGATAGTGAGAGGACAGTGATAGATAGTGAGAGGACAGTGATAGATAGTGAGAGAGGACAGTGATAGATAGTGAGAGGACAGTGATAGTGAGAGAGGACAGTGATAGATAGTGAGAGGACAGTGATAGATAGTGAGAGAGGACAGTGATAGATAGTGAGAGGACAGTGATAGATAGTGAGAGGACAGTGATAGATAGTGAGAGAGACCAGTGATAAATAGTGAGAGAGGACAGTGATAGATAGTGAGAGGAGAGTGATAGATAGTGAGAGGACAGTGATAGATAGTGAGAGAGGACAGTGATAGATAGTGAGAGGACAGTGATAGATAAGATAGTGAGAGGACAGTGATAGATAGTGAGAGAGGACAGTGATAGATAGTGAGAGGACAGTGATAGATAGTGAGAGACGACAGTGATACATAGTGAAAGGACAGTGATAGATAGTGAGAGGACAGTGATAGATAGTGAGAGGACAGTGATAGATAGTGAGAGAGGACAGTGACAGATGCTGAGAGGACAGTGATAGATAAGATAGTGAGATGACAGTGATAGATAGTGAGAGGACAGTGATAGATAGTGAGAGGACAGTGATAGATAAGATAGTGAGAGGACAGTGATAGATAGTGAGAGAGGACAGTGATAGATAGTGAGAGGTCAGTGATAGATAGTGAGAGGACAGTGATAGATAGTGAGAGAACAGTGATAGATAGTGAGAGAGGACAGTGATAGATAGTGAGAGGACAGAGATAGATAGTGAGAGGACAGTGATAGATAAGATAGTGAGAGAGGACAGTGATAGATAGTGAGAGAGGACAGTGATAGATAGTGAGAGAGGACAGTGATAGATAGTGAGAGGACAGTGATAGATAGTGAGAGGACAGTGATAGATAAGATAGTGAGAGGACAGTGATAGATAGTGAGAGAGGACAGTGATAGATAGTGAGAGGACAGTGATAGATAGTGAGAGGACAGTGATAGATAGTGAGAGAGGACAGTGATAGATAGTGAGAGGACAGTGATAGATAGTGAGAGAGGACAGTGATAGATAGTGAGAGAGGACAGTGATAGATAGTGAGAGGACAGTGATAGATAGTGAGAGAGGACAGTGATAGATAGTGAGAGGACAGTGATAGATAGTGAGAGATGACAGTGATAGATAGTGAGAGGACAGTGATAGATAGTGAGAGGACAGTGATAGATAGTGAGAGGACAGTGATAGATAGTGAGAGAGGACAGTGATAGATAGTGAGAGGACAGTGATAGATAAGATAGTGAGAGGACAGTGACAGATAGTGAGAGGACAGTGATAGATAGTGAGAGGACAGTGATAAATAGTGAGAGGACAGTGATAGATAGTGAGAGGACAGTGATAGATAGTGAGAGAGGACAGTGATAGATAGTGAGAGGACAGTGATAGATAGTGAGAGGACAGGGATAGATAGTGAGAGGACAGTGATAGATAGTGAGAGGACAGTCATAGATAGTGAGAGAGGAGAGTGATAGATAGTGAGAGGACAGTGATAGTGAGAGAGGAGAGTGATAGATAGTGAAAGAGGACAGTGATAGATAGTGAGAGGACAGTGATAGATGGTGAGATGACAGTGATAGATAGTGAGAGGACAGTGATAGATAGTGAGAGGACAGTGATAGATAGTGAGAGGACAGTGATAGATAGTGAGAGGACAGTGATAGTGAGAGGACAGTGATAGTGAGAGGACAGTGATAGATAGTGAGAGAGGACAGTGATAGATAGTGAAAGGACAGTGATAGATAGTGAGAGGACAGTGATAAATAGTGAGAGGACAGTGATAGATAGTGAGAGGACAGTGATAAATAGTGAGAGGACAGTGATAGATAGTGAGAGGACAGTGATAGATAGTGAGAGGACAGTGATAGATAGTGAGAGAGGAGAGTGATAGATAGTGAGAGAGGACAGTGATAGATAGTGAGAGAGGACAGTGATAGATAGTGAGAGAGGACAGTGATAGATAGTGAGAGGACAGTGATAGTGAGAGAGGACAGTGATAGATAGTGAAAGAGGACAGTGATAGATAGTGAGAGAGGACAGTGATAGATAGTGAGAGGACAGTGATAGATAGTGAGAGGACAGTGATAGATAGTGAGAGAGGACAGTGATAGATAGTGAGAGGACAGGGATAGATAGTGAGAGGACAGTGATAGATAGTGAGAGAGGACAGTGATAGATAGTGAAAGGACAGTGATAGATAGTGAGAGGACAGTGATAAATAGTGAGAGGACAGTGACAGATAGTGAGAGAACAGTGATAAATAGTGAGAGGACAGTGATAAATAGTGAGAGGACAGTGACAGATAGTGAGAGGACAGTGATAAATAGTGAGAGGACAGTGATAGATAGTGAAAGAGGACAGTGATAGATAGTGAGAGAGGACAGAGATAGATAGTGAGAGGACAGTGATAGATAGTGAGAGGACAGTGATAGATAGTGAGAGGACAGTGATAGATAGTGAGAGAGGACAGTGATAGATAGTGAAAGGACAGTGATAGATAGTGAGAGAGGACAGTGATAGATAGTGAGAGGACAGTGATAGATAGTGAGAGGACAGTGATAGATAGTGAGAGAGGACAGTGATAGATAGTGAGAGGACAGTGATAAATAGTGAGAGGACAGTGATAGATAGTGAGAGAGGACAGTGATAGATAGTGAGAGAGGACAGTGATAGTGAGAGAGGACAGTGATAAATAGTGAGAGGACAGTGATAGATAGTGAGAGAGGACAGTGATAGATAGTGAGAGGACAGTGATAGATAGTGAGAGAGAAGAGTGATAGATAGTGAGAGGCCAGTGATAGATAGTGAGAGGACAGTGATAGATAGTGAGAGGCCAGTGATAGATAGTGAGAGAGGACAGTGATAGATAGTGAGAGGACAGGGATAGATAGTGAGAGGACAGTGATAGATAGTGAGAGAGGACAGTGATAGATAGTGAAAGGACAGTGATAGATAGTGAGAGGACAGTGATAAATAGTGAGAGGACAGTGACAGATAGTGAGAGGACAGTGATAAATAGTGAGAGGACAGTGATAGATAGTGAAAGAGGACAGTGATAGATAGTGAGAGAGGACAGAGATAGATAGTGAGAGGACAGTGATAGATAGTGAGAGGACAGTGATAGATAGTGAGAGGACAGTGATAGATAGTGAGAGAGGACAGTGATAGATAGTGAAAGGACAGTGATAGATAGTGAGAGAGGACAGTGATAGATAGTGAGAGGACAGTGATAGATAGTGAGAGGACAGTGATAGATAGTGAGAGGACAGTGATAGATAGTGAGAGGACAGTGATAAATAGTGAGAGGACAGTGATAGATAGTGAGAGAGGACAGTGATAGATAGTGAGAGAGGACAGTGATAGTGAGAGAGGACAGTGATAAATAGTGAGAGGACAGTGATAGATAGTGAGAGAGGACAGTGATAGATAGTGAGAGGACAGTGATAGATAGTGAGAGAGAAGAGTGATAGATAGTGAGAGGCCAGTGATAGTGAGAGGACAGTGATAGATAGTGAGAGGCCAGTGATAGATAGTGAGAGGACAGTGATAGATAGTGAGAGGACAGTGATAGATAGTGAGAGAGACGAGTGATAGATAGTGAGAGGCCAGAGATAGATAGTGAGAGGAAAGTGATAGATAGTGAGAGGACAGTGATAGTGAGAGAGGACAGTGATAGATAGTGAGAGGACAGTGATAGATAGTGAGAGGACAGTGATAGATATTGAGAGAGGACAGAGATAGATAGTGAGAGGACAGAGATAGATAGTGAGAGGACAGTGATAGATAGTGAGAGGACAGTGATAGATAGTGAGAGGACAGTGATAGATAGTGAGAGAGGAGAGTGATAGATAGTGAGAGGACAGTGATAGATAGTGAGAGAGGATAGTGATAGATAGTGAGAGGACAGTGATAGATAGTGAGAGAGGACAGAGATAGATAGTGAGAGAGGACAGTGATAGATAGTGAGAGAGGACAGTGATAGATGGTGAGAGGACAGTGATAGATAGTGAGAGGACAGTGATAGATAGTGAGAGAGGACAGTGATAGATAGTGAGAGGACAGTGATAGATAAGATAGTGAGAGGACAGTGATAGATAGTGAGAGAGGACAGTGATAGATAGTGAGAGAGGACAGTGATAGATAGTGAGAGGACAGTGATAGATAGTGAGAGGACAGTGATAGATAGTGAGAGGACAGTGATAGTGAGAGAGGACAGTGATAGATAGTGAGAGGACAGTGATAGATAGTGAGAGGACAGTGATAGATAGTGAGAGGACAGGGATAGATAGTGAGAGGACAGTGATAGATAGTGAGAGGACAGTCATAGATAGTGAGAGAGGAGAGTGATAGATAGTGAGAGGACAGTGATAGTGAGAGAGGAGAGTGATAGATAGTGAAAGAGGACAGTGATAGATAGTGAGAGGACAGTGATAGATGGTGAGAGGACAGTGATAGATAGTGAGAGGACAGTGATAGATAGTGAGAGGACAGTGATAGATAGTGAGAGGACAGTGATAGTGAGAGGACAGTGATAGTGAGAGGACAGTGATAGATAGTGAGAGAGGACAGTGATAGATAGTGAAAGGACAGTGATAGATAGTGAGAGGACAGTGATAAATAGTGAGAGGACAGTGATAGATAGTGAGAGGACAGTGATAAATAGTGAGAGGACAGTGATAGATAGTGAGAGGACAGTGATAGATAGTGAGAGGACAGTGATAGATAGTGAGAGAGGAGAGTGATAGATAGTGAGAGAGGACAGTGATAGATAGTGAGAGAGGACAGTGATAGATAGTGAGAGAGGACAGTGATAGATAGTGAGAGGACAGTGATAGTGAGAGAGGACAGTGATAGATAGTGAAAGAGGACAGTGATAGATAGTGAGAGAGGACAGTGATAGATAGTGAGAGGACAGTGATAGATAGTGAGAGGACAGTGATAGATAGTGAGAGAGGACAGTGATAGATAGTGAGAGGACAGGGATAGATAGTGAGAGGACAGTGATAGATAGTGAGAGAGGACAGTGATAGATAGTGAAAGGACAGTGATAGATAGTGAGAGGACAGTGATAAATAGTGAGAGGACAGTGACAGATAGTGAGAGAACAGTGATAAATAGTGAGAGGACAGTGATAGATAGTGAAAGAGGACAGTGATAGATAGTGAGAGAGGACAGAGATAGATAGTGAGAGGACAGTGATAGATAGTGAGAGGACAGTGATAGATAGTGAGAGGACAGTGATAGATAGTGAGAGAGGACAGTGATAGATAGTGAAAGGACAGTGATAGATAGTGAGAGAGGACAGTGATAGATAGTGAGAGGACAGTGATAGATAGTGAGAGGACAGTGATAGATAGTGAGAGAGGACAGTGATAGATAGTGAGAGGACAGTGATAAATAGTGAGAGGACAGTGATAGATAGTGAGAGAGGACAGTGATAGATAGTGAGAGAGGACAGTGATAGTGAGAGAGGACAGTGATAAATAGTGAGAGGACAGTGATAGATAGTGAGAGAGGACAGTGATAGATAGTGAGAGGACAGTGATAGATAGTGAGAGAGGACAGTGATAGATAGTGAGAGGACAGTGATAGATAGTGAGAGAGGACAGTGATAGTGAGAGGACAGTGATAGATAGTGAGAGAGGACAGTGATACATAGTGAGAGGACAGTGATAGATAGTGAGAGGACAGTGATAAATAGTGAGAGGACAGTGATAGATAGTGAGAGGACAGTGATAGATAAGATAGTGAGAGGACAGTGATAGATAGTGAGAGAGGACAGTGACAGATAGTGAGAGGACAGTGATAGATAGTGAGAGGACAGTGATAGATAGTGAGAGAGGACAGTGATAGATAGTGAGAGAGGACAGTGATAGATAGTGAGAGGACAGTGATAGATAGTGAGAGAGGACAGTGATAGACAGTGAGAGAGGACAGTGATAGTGAGAGAGGACAGTGATAGATAGTGAGAGGACAGTGATAGATAGTGAGAGAGGACAGTGATAGATAGTGAGAGGACAGTGATAGTGAGAGAGGACAGTGATAAATAGTGAGAGGACAGTCATAGATAGTGAGAGGACAGTGATAGATAGTGAGAGGACAGTGACAGATAGTGAGAGGACAGTGATAGATAGTGAGAGGACAGTGATAGATAGTGAGAGAGGACAGTGATAGATAGTGAGAGGACAGTGATAGTGAGAGAGGACAGTGATAGATAGTGAGAGGACAGTGATAGATAGTGAGAGAGGACAGTGATAGATAGTGAGAGGACAGTGATAGATAGTGAGAGGACAGTGATAGATAGTGAGAGAGACCAGTGATAAATAGTGAGAGAGGACAGTGATAGATAGTGAGAGGAGAGTGATAGATAGTGAGAGGACAGTGATAGATAGTGAGAGAGGACAGTGATAGATAGTGAGAGGACAGTGATAGATAAGATAGTGAGAGGACAGTGATAGATAGTGAGAGAGGACAGTGATAGATAGTGAGAGGACAGTGATAGATAGTGAGAGACGACAGTGATACATAGTGAAAGGACAGTGATAGATAGTGAGAGGACAGTGATAGATAGTGAGAGGACAGTGATAGATAGTGAGAGAGGACAGTGACAGATGCTGAGAGGACAGTGATAGATAAGATAGTGAGATGACAGTGATAGATAGTGAGAGGACAGTGATAGATAGTGAGAGGACAGTGATAGATAAGATAGTGAGAGGACAGTGATAGATAGTGAGAGAGGACAGTGATAGATAGTGAGAGGTCAGTGATAGATAGTGAGAGGACAGTGATAGATAGTGAGAGAACAGTGATAGATAGTGAGAGAGGACAGTGATAGATAGTGAGAGGACAGAGATAGATAGTGAGAGGACAGTGATAGATAAGATAGTGAGAGAGGACAGTGATAGATAGTGAGAGAGGACAGTGATAGATAGTGAGAGAGGACAGTGATAGATAGTGAGAGGACAGTGATAGATAGTGAGAGGACAGTGATAGATAAGATAGTGAGAGGACAGTGATAGATAGTGAGAGAGGACAGTGATAGATAGTGAGAGGACAGTGATAGATAGTGAGAGGACAGTGATAGATAGTGAGAGAGGACAGTGATAGATAGTGAGAGGACAGTGATAGATAGTGAGAGAGGACAGTGATAGATAGTGAGAGAGGACAGTGATAGATAGTGAGAGGACAGTGATAGATAGTGAGAGAGGACAGTGATAGATAGTGAGAGGACAGTGATAGATAGTGAGAGATGACAGTGATAGATAGTGAGAGGACAGTGATAGATAGTGAGAGGACAGTGATAGATAGTGAGAGGACAGTGATAGATAGTGAGAGAGGACAGTGATAGATAGTGAGAGGACAGTGATAGATAAGATAGTGAGAGGACAGTGACAGATAGTGAGAGGACAGTGATAGATAGTGAGAGGACAGTGATAAATAGTGAGAGGACAGTGATAGATAGTGAGAGGACAGTGATAGATAGTGAGAGAGGACAGTGATAGATAGTGAGAGGACAGTGATAGATAGTGAGAGGACAGTCATAGATAGTGAGAGAGGAGAGTGATAGATAGTGAGAGGACAGTGATAGTGAGAGAGGAGAGTGATAGATAGTGAAAGAGGACAGTGATAGATAGTGAGAGAACAGTGATAGATGGTGAGATGACAGTGATAGATAGTGAGAGGACAGTGATAGATAGTGAGAGGACAGTGATAGTGAGAGGACAGTGATAGATAGTGAGAGGACAGTGATAGTGAGAGGACAGTGATAGTGAGAGGACAGTGATAGATAGTGAGAGAGGACAGTGATAGATAGTGAAAGGACAGTGATAGATAGTGAGAGGACAGTGATAAATAGTGAGAGGACAGTGATAGATAGTGAGAGGACAGTGATAAATAGTGAGAGGACAGTGATAGATAGTGAGAGGACAGTGATAGATAGTGAGAGAACAGTGATAGATAGTGAGAGAGGAGAGTGATAGATAGTGAGAGAGGACAGTGATAGATAGTGAGAGAGGACAGTGATAGATAGTGAGAGAGGACAGTGATAGATAGTGAGAGGACAGTGATAGTGAGAGAGGACAGTGATAGATAGTGAAAGAGGACAGTGATAGATAGTGAGAGAGGACAGTGATAGATAGTGAGAGGACAGTGATAGATAGTGAGAGGACAGTGATAGATAGTGAGAGAGGACAGTGATAGATAGTGAGAGGACAGGGATAGATAGTGAGAGGACAGTGATAGATAGTGAGAGAGGACAGTGATAGATAGTGAAAGGACAGTGATAGATAGTGAGAGGACAGTGATAAATAGTGAGAGGACAGTGACAGATAGTGAGAGAACAGTGATAAATAGTGAGAGGACAGTGATAGATAGTGAAAGAGGACAGTGATAGATAGTGAGAGAGGACAGAGATAGATAGTGAGAGGACAGTGATAGATAGTGAGAGGACAGTGATAGATAGTGAGAGGACAGTGATAGATAGTGAGAGAGGACAGTGATAGATAGTGAAAGGACAGTGATAGATAGTGAGAGAGGACAGTGATAGATAGTGAGAGGACAGTGATAGATAGTGAGAGGACAGTGATAGATAGTGAGAGAGGACAGTGATAGATAGTGAGAGGACAGTGATAAATAGTGAGAGGACAGTGATAGATAGTGAGAGAGGACAGTGATAGATAGTGAGAGAGGACAGTGATAGTGAGAGAGGACAGTGATAAATAGTGAGAGGACAGTGATAGATAGTGAGAGAGGACAGTGATAGATAGTGAGAGGACAGTGATAGATAGTGAGAGAGAAGAGTGATAGATAGTGAGAGGCCAGTGATAGATAGTGAGAGGACAGTGATAGATAGTGAGAGGCCAGTGATAGATAGTGAGAGAGGACAGTGATAGATAGTGAGAGGACAGGGATAGATAGTGAGAGGACAGTGATAGATAGTGAGAGAGGACAGTGATAGATAGTGAAAGGACAGTGATAGATAGTGAGAGGACAGTGATAAATAGTGAGAGGACAGTGACAGATAGTGAGAGGACAGTGATAAATAGTGAGAGGACAGTGATAGATAGTGAAAGAGGACAGTGATAGATAGTGAGAGAGGACAGAGATAGATAGTGAGAGGACAGTGATAGATAGTGAGAGGACAGTGATAGATAGTGAGAGGACAGTGATAGATAGTGAGAGAGGACAGTGATAGATAGTGAAAGGACAGTGATAGATAGTGAGAGAGGACAGTGATAGATAGTGAGAGGACAGTGATAGATAGTGAGAGGACAGTGATAGATAGTGAGAGGACAGTGATAGATAGTGAGAGGACAGTGATAAATAGTGAGAGGACAGTGATAGATAGTGAGAGAGGACAGTGATAGATAGTGAGAGAGGACAGTGATAGTGAGAGAGGACAGTGATAAATAGTGAGAGGACAGTGATAGATAGTGAGAGAGGACAGTGATAGATAGTGAGAGGACAGTGATAGATAGTGAGAGAGAAGAGTGATAGATAGTGAGAGGCCAGTGATAGTGAGAGGACAGTGATAGATAGTGAGAGGCCAGTGATAGATAGTGAGAGGACAGTGATAGATAGTGAGAGGACAGTGATAGATAGTGAGAGAGACGAGTGATAGATAGTGAGAGGCCAGAGATAGATAGTGAGAGGAAAGTGATAGATAGTGAGAGGACAGTGATAGTGAGAGAGGACAGTGATAGATAGTGAGAGGACAGTGATAGATAGTGAGAGGACAGTGATAGATATTGAGAGAGGACAGAGATAGATAGTGAGAGGACAGAGATAGATAGTGAGAGGACAGTGATAGATAGTGAGAGGACAGTGATAGATAGTGAGAGGACAGTGATAGATAGTGAGAGAGGAGAGTGATAGATAGTGAGAGGACAGTGATAGATAGTGAGAGAGGATAGTGATAGATAGTGAGAGGACAGTGATAGATAGTGAGAGAGGACAGAGATAGATAGTGAGAGAGGACAGTGATAGATAGTGAGAGAGGACAGTGATAGATGGTGAGAGGACAGTGATAGATAGTGAGAGGACAGTGATAGATAGTGAGAGAGGACAGTGATAGATAGTGAGAGGACAGTGATAGATAAGATAGTGAGAGGACAGTGATAGATAGTGAGAGAGGACAGTGATAGATAGTGAGAGAGGACAGTGATAGATAGTGAGAGGACAGTGATAGATAGTGAGAGGACAGTGATAGATAGTGAGAGGACAGTGATAGTGAGAGAGGACAGTGATAGATAGTGAGAGGACAGTGATAGATAGTGAGAGGACAGTGATAGATAGTGAGAGGACAGGGATAGATAGTGAGAGGACAGTGATAGATAGTGAGAGGACAGTCATAGATAGTGAGAGAGGAGAGTGATAGATAGTGAGAGGACAGTGATAGTGAGAGAGGAGAGTGATAGATAGTGAAAGAGGACAGTGATAGATAGTGAGAGGACAGTGATAGATAGTGAGAGGACAGTGATAGTGAGAGGACAGTGATAGTGAGAGGACAGTGATAGATAGTGAGAGAGGACAGTGATAGATAGTGAAAGGACAGTGATAGATAGTGAGAGGACAGTGATAAATAGTGAGAGGACAGTGATAGATAGTGAGAGGACAGTGATAAATAGTGAGAGGACAGTGATAGATAGTGAGAGGACAGTGATAGATAGTGAGACGACAGTGATAGATAGTGAGAGAGGAGAGTGATAGATAGTGAGAGAGGACAGTGATAGATAGTGAGAGAGGACAGTGATAGATAGTGAGAGAGGACAGTGATAGATAGTGAGAGGACAGTGATAGTGAGAGAGGACAGTGATAGATAGTGAAAGAGGACAGTGATAGATAGTGAGAGAGGACAGTGATAGATAGTGAGAGGACAGTGATAGATAGTGAGAGGACAGTGATAGATAGTGAGAGAGGACAGTGATAGATAGTGAGAGGACAGGGATAGATAGTGAGAGGACAGTGATAGATAGTGAGAGAGGACAGTGATAGATAGTGAGAGGACAGTGATAGATGGTGAGATGACAGTGATAGATAGTGAGAGGACAGTGATAGATAGTGAGAGGACAGTGATAGATAGTGAGAGGACAGTGATAGTGAGAGGACAGTGATAGTGAGAGGACAGTGATAGATAGTGAGAGAGGACAGTGATAGATAGTGAAAGGACAGTGATAGATAGTGAGAGGACAGTGATAAATAGTGAGAGGACAGTGATAGATAGTGAGAGGACAGTGATAAATAGTGAGAGGACAGTGATAGATAGTGAGAGGACAGTGATAGATAGTGAGAGGACAGTGATAGATAGTGAGAGAGGAGAGTGATAGATAGTGAGAGAGGACAGTGATAGATAGTGAGAGAGGACAGTGATAGATAGTGAGAGAGGACAGTGATAGATAGTGAGAGGACAGTGATAGTGAGAGAGGACAGTGATAGATAGTGAAAGAGGACAGTGATAGATAGTGAGAGAGGACAGTGATAGATAGTGAGAGGACAGTGATAGATAGTGAGAGGACAGTGATAGATAGTGAGAGAGGACAGTGATAGATAGTGAGAGGACAGGGATAGATAGTGAGAGGACAGTGATAGATAGTGAGAGAGGACAGTGATAGATAGTGAAAGGACAGTGATAGATAGTGAGAGGACAGTGATAAATAGTGAGAGGACAGTGACAGATAGTGAGAGAACAGTGATAAATAGTGAGAGGACAGTGATAGATAGTGAAAGAGGACAGTGATAGATAGTGAGAGAGGACAGAGATAGATAGTGAGAGGACAGTGATAGATAGTGAGAGGACAGTGATAGATAGTGAGAGGACAGTGATAGATAGTGAGAGAGGACAGTGATAGATAGTGAAAGGACAGTGATAGATAGTGAGAGAGGACAGTGATAGATAGTGAGAGGACAGTGATAGATAGTGAGAGGACAGTGATAGATAGTGAGAGAGGACAGTGATAGATAGTGAGAGGACAGTGATAAATAGTGAGAGGACAGTGATAGATAGTGAGAGAGGACAGTGATAGATAGTGAGAGAGGACAGTGATAGTGAGAGAGGACAGTGATAAATAGTGAGAGGACAGTGATAGATAGTGAGAGAGGACAGTGATAGATAGTGAGAGGACAGTGATAGATAGTGAGAGAGAAGAGTGATAGATAGTGAGAGGCCAGTGATAGATAGTGAGAGGACAGTGATAGATAGTGAGAGGCCAGTGATAGATAGTGAGAGAGGACAGTGATAGATAGTGAGAGGACAGGGATAGATAGTGAGAGGACAGTGATAGATAGTGAGAGAGGACAGTGATAGATAGTGAAAGGACAGTGATAGATAGTGAGAGGACAGTGATAAATAGTGAGAGGACAGTGACAGATAGTGAGAGGACAGTGATAAATAGTGAGAGGACAGTGATAGATAGTGAAAGAGGACAGTGATAGATAGTGAGAGAGGACAGAGATAGATAGTGAGAGGACAGTGATAGATAGTGAGAGGACAGTGATAGATAGTGAGAGGACAGTGATAGATAGTGAGAGAGGACAGTGATAGATAGTGAAAGGACAGTGATAGATAGTGAGAGAGGACAGTGATAGATAGTGAGAGGACAGTGATAGATAGTGAGAGGACAGTGATAGATAGTGAGAGGACAGTGATAGATAGTGAGAGGACAGTGATAAATAGTGAGAGGACAGTGATAGATAGTGAGAGAGGACAGTGATAGATAGTGAGAGAGGACAGTGATAGTGAGAGAGGACAGTGATAAATAGTGAGAGGACAGTGATAGATAGTGAGAGAGGACAGTGATAGATAGTGAGAGGACAGTGATAGATAGTGAGAGAGAAGAGTGATAGATAGTGAGAGGCCAGTGATAGTGAGAGGACAGTGATAGATAGTGAGAGGCCAGTGATAGATAGTGAGAGGACAGTGATAGATAGTGAGAGGACAGTGATAGATAGTGAGAGAGACGAGTGATAGATAGTGAGAGGCCAGAGATAGATAGTGAGAGGAAAGTGATAGATAGTGAGAGGACAGTGATAGTGAGAGAGGACAGTGATAGATAGTGAGAGGACAGTGATAGATAGTGAGAGGACAGTGATAGATATTGAGAGAGGACAGAGATAGATAGTGAGAGGACAGAGATAGATAGTGAGAGGACAGTGATAGATAGTGAGAGGACAGTGATAGATAGTGAGAGGACAGTGATAGATAGTGAGAGAGGAGAGTGATAGATAGTGAGAGGACAGTGATAGATAGTGAGAGAGGATAGTGATAGATAGTGAGAGGACAGTGATAGATAGTGAGAGAGGACAGAGATAGATAGTGAGAGAGGACAGTGATAGATAGTGAGAGAGGACAGTGATAGATGGTGAGAGGACAGTGATAGATAGTGAGAGGACAGTGATAGATAGTGAGAGAGGACAGTGATAGATAGTGAGAGGACAGTGATAGATAAGATAGTGAGAGGACAGTGATAGATAGTGAGAGAGGACAGTGATAGATAGTGAGAGAGGACAGTGATAGATAGTGAGAGGACAGTGATAGATAGTGAGAGGACAGTGATAGATAGTGAGAGGACAGTGATAGTGAGAGAGGACAGTGATAGATAGTGAGAGGACAGTGATAGATAGTGAGAGGACAGTGATAGATAGTGAGAGGACAGTGATAGATAGTGAGAGGACAGTGATAGTGAGAGAGGACAGTGATAGATAGTGAGAGGACAGTGATAGATAGTGAGAGAGGACAGTGATAGATAGTGAGAGGACAGTGATAGATAGTGAGAGAGGAGAGTGATAGATAGTGAGAGGACAGTGTAGACAGTGAGAGAAGACAGTGAGAGATAGTGAGAGAGGACAGTGATAGATAGTGAGAGGACAGTGATAGTGAGAGAGGACAGTGATAGATAGAGAGAGAGGACAGTGATAGTGAGAGAGGACAGTGATAGATAGAGAGAGGACAGTGATAGTGGGAGGACAGTTATAGTGAGAGGACAGTGATAGTGAGAGAGGACAGTGATAGATAGTGAGAGGACAGTGATAGATAGTGAGAGAGGACAGTGATAGATAGTGAGAGAGGACAGTGATAGATAGTGAGAGGACAGTGATAGATAGTGAGAGGACAGTGATAGATAGTGAGAGAGGACAGTGATAGATAGTGAGAGGACAGTGATAGATAGTGAGAGGACAGTGATAGATAGTGAGAGAGGACAGTGATAGATAGTGAGAGAGGACAGTGATAGATAGAGAGAGAGGACAGTGATAGATAGTGAGAGGACAGTGATAGTGAGAGAGGACAGTGATAGTGAGAGAGGACAGTGATAGTGAGAGGACAGTGACAGTGAGAGAGGACAGTGATAGACAGTGAGAGAGGACAGTGATAGTGAGAGGACAGTGATAGATAGTGAGAGAGGACAGTGATAGATAGTGAGAGGACAGTGATAGATACTGAGAGGACAGTGATAGATACTGAGAGGACAGTGATAGATAGTGAGAGGACAGTGATAGATAGTGAGAGAGGACAGTGATAGATAGTGAGAGGACAGTGATAGTGAGAGGACAGTGATAGATAGTGAGAGAGGACAGTGATAGATAGTGAGAGGACAGTGATAGATAGTGAGAGGACAGTGATAGATAGTGAGAGGACAGTGATAGATAGTGAGAGGACAGTGATATATAGTGAGAGAGGACAGTGATAGATAGTGAGAGAGGACAGTGATAGATAGTGAGAGGACAGTGATAGATAGTGAGAGGACAGTGATAGATAGTGAAAGAGGACAGTGATAGATAGTGAGAGAGGACAGTGATAGTGAGAGGACAGTGATAGATAGTGAGAGAGGACAGTGATAGATAGTGAGAGGACAGTGATAGATAGTGAGAGAGGACAGTGATAGATAGTGAGAGAGGACAGTGATAGATAGTGAGAGAGGACAGTGATAGTGAGAGAGGACAGCGATAGATAGTGAGAGGACAGTGATAGATAGTGAGAGAGGACAGTGATAGATAGTGAGAGGACAGTGATAGTGAGAGAGGGCAGTGATACATAGTGAGAGGACAGTGATAGATAGTGAGAGGACAGTGATAGTGAGAGAGGGCAGTGATACATAGTGAGAGGACAGTGATAGATAGTGAGAGGACAGTGATAGTGAGAGAGGGCAGTGATACATAGTGAGAGGACAGTGATAGATAGTGAGAGAGTGGTTGGCATGCAGGTACACACTTGCACTCACACAGCTTATAGCAAAGCTGGTTAACCCTTTCAGTGGCAGAAGGGTGCACAACTGCAACTGAAAAGGTTAAGTCAAGTAATAACATATATTGACCATTGTTTTCCATCTGCCCTTTACACCTACCACCCTTCCTATCTTCTCATATGTTCTCTTTCTCCCCAACACCTATCTTACATCTTACTCACCCTCCCTTACACACACATCCTGTTTGTTTCCTACCACCCCCCCTTCATATCAGCCCTCCAGTGACAGAGGTATATACCTATGTTTGTGTGTATGTATGTATGTGTGCGTGTTTGTATGTTTGTGTTTCTATGTATAATACTTATCTGTATCTATATATAATAATATGTATGTTTGTATACCTGTCTATATATAATAATATGTATGTGTGTGTACCTGTCTATGTATAATAATATGTATGTGTGTGTACTTGTCTATGTATAATAATATGTATGTGTGTGTACCTGTCTATATATAATAATTTGTATGTGTGTGTACCTATGTATAATAATATGTATGTGTGTGTGTACCTGTCTATCTATAATAATATTTATGTGTGTGTACCTGTCTATGTATAATGATATGTATGGGTGTGTACCTGTCTATGTATAATAATATTTATGTGTTTGTACCTGTCTATGTATAATAATATGTATGTGTGTGTACCTGTCTATGTATAATAATATGTATGTGTGTGTGTACCTGTCTATGTATAATAATATGTATGGGTGTGTACCTGTCTATGTATAATGATATGTATGTATGTGTATATATGTATATGTGTATGTAAATGTCTGTGTATGCATTTGTGTGTTTTACTGAAGCCACAGAACTATGGAAGATATTGGAAATGTCTCTGCCACTGTAAGGGTTAACCTTCAGCGCCACACACCTATTGCACTGCATTCCTCTTTGCCACTCTGAGTTGTTTTTTAAACCCTTTCATTGGCAAAAAGGTCTCCACCACCTTGCCATGCCTGGCACAACTCTTTCCCACTTACAGAGTTAACACTTTCATTGGCAGGGCCATATGGCATTCCATACATCTTTGCCACTGACAGGATGCATTGCACATATCTCTGTCATTCAAGGGGTTAAGCCTTTGAGTGGCAGTGGGGTGAGCAATGCATTGCTTTGCAATGCTTGCATACACCTCTGGCACTGAAACAGTTAACAGAACACTTCCACTCAATAGGAAACTGGGAATGTTATAAAAAGCCTCTAAGACGCACTTTATTTCCCCAAAAATTCCGCCTCTTCACCTTCCAGTCTAATAACACAATACAATTATATTTTATATAACTAAAATATAAAAAAAAAGATGGACAACGCCGTCCCACACTACTAGTCCTATATAATAATTCCCAGTACAGACTGCCTGTGACGCGGCTGATACGGAGCGGAGCGCTCCGAACTCTGACCTGAGTCCTCTCTGCGCACCATCCCCAGTCTGAATTCAGGGCGCCCCGCTCCGTATCCGCCGTGGCATGGGCAGTCTCTACTGGGCATGACTGCACTGCGACTGGCTGGCACTGTGGTCCGTGTATGCAGGCTCTTCAATTAGTTCATTAATAATTAAAAAAAAACCTATTAAGATAAATTAAACTCTGGGTGAATGTAGAGTAATGAGTGTCATGTTTTACTAAGTCTGCACATAAAAAAAGTCTTTTTTTTTTTCATTTTATCTTTTTTTTACATTTTTGCCCACTCTCTCAGCTTTCACCGTCCCACACAGAAAGCTCACTAGAAACAAACAGAGGAAGATTAAAATAATATTGATACTAATAATACGTATAGGAAATTTGGCATTACATATTATCTACTTCAAGAAACAGTCAAAAAGCGGTTGACTGTCACTTTAATAAGACGATAATAAGTTATAATAAGAGAATCCGCCGCTCTACCTTTCGCAGCTCCCAGGAGACAGAAGATTACAGTCCAAATCCCCAACATCTAGAGAAGAACAAGAAGGCAGTCAGTATAAATACTGCACACTGTGATTAACCCTTTGGGTACCAGAGAGGTACAAAATGCATTGCCCTGCAATGCGTTCTGTACCCCCCGACACTCAGATGGTTAAAGGGCCAGGTAACAGATTTTATTACATTTACAAAGCTTTAGATGTGCAGTTATTTACAAATCCACTTCGCGTAGGGTTAAAATGAATATTCAGTATATTCCCAACAAGTTAAATGAGGCTGTTATCCCCTTCAATGCTAGAGAGGTTGCTGAAATGGGGGTTAACCCTTTGTGTGCCAGAGCGTGAGTAACCCTAGTGTAAATAGCTTGCTGTCAGAATGGCACCACTTTTGCATGGTACATCAGCCTTCATCCTCACCACAGCAAACTGGACATTATAATAAGGATCCTAGAGCAAACCAACTGCTCCATTAGGGGGGGGAGGATGAAAATACTGGACATTCACATTGATTGTTATTGTTTTGGACTATTAACATCTGAATGATACAGTAGTCTGCAGGGTATTGTGAAACATTGGGGAGATACAGACACATACAGACATATATATGTGTGGGTCTGTACCAACCAGTGGGACAAGGCTGGCATGTCAGACAGTGTATGTGTGGGTCTGTGCCAACCAGTGGTACAAGGCTGGTCTGTCAGACAGTGTATGTGTGATACTGTGACTATCAGTGTGACAAGGCTGGGGTGTCAGACAGTGTATGAGTGGTGCAATGGCTACCAGTGGAACAAGTCTGTGGTGTCTGACAGTGTATGTGTAGGTCTGTGACTACCAGTGGAACAAGGCTGGGGTGTCAGACAGTGTATGTGTGGGTCTGTGACTACTAGTGGAACAAGTCTGTGGTGTCTGACAGTGTATGTGTGGGTCTGTGACTACCAGTGGAACAAGGCAGGTGTGTCAGACAGTGTATGTGTGGGTCTGTGACTACCAGTGGAACAAGGCAGGTGTGTCAGACAGTGTATGTGTGGTACTGTGACTACCAGTGGAACAAGGCTGTGGTGTCTGACAGTGTATATGTGGGTCTGTGACTACCAGTGGACAGTGGAACAAAGCTCTCTCTCTTGCACACTCTCTTGCTCTCATTCACATACACAGATATACTATCTTTGTGCCCTCAATCATTCCCTGTCACAAGCATTTCCTCTCCTCTCCTTCAGTCTCTTTATCTCACACACTGTGCATCTCTTCTCATCTACTGTCTCTCTTTCCTCTTTCTCATCCTCACTCTCTCACTCTCTCTCTCTCTCTCTCTCTCTGACAGAGAAGGAACTTACCTTTTGGCAGTAGTGTTGCAATCAGTTGTCCCTGTGCACCTTCTCACACATTATATACTATCAGAAAGTTGGAATGTGTCAGGAGGTGTAACTATTCTTAAACCTTTACAGTAGGTTTGTCATAGGTTTGTTAAAAGGCCAACTGATTTAATGACGCAAACTGTCTGTGTGCACTGGTAAGATGCCTATATTTACCAGTGTATAAAAATTATTCATTACATAACACATCATTTTGAATGATGTAATGTTAATGCAGAAAGAAACTCTACAATTCTATTGATCAGTAAGCCATTTAAAAGGAATATATCATTACATTATTCCATATAATTGTGGTTTTGGGAGATAAAAGACACAGATTAATCTGTCTGTGTTCCCAACTCAAGCATATCTAATATCCCCTCCATTAGATCCAGTTCATATACTGAGCTGGATTCCTTCAATTACTGTGTAAATATTCATCTCTAAGGAGAATCTTTACATCGAACAACACAGCATCTAGTTTATTGCGCCTGGTGATCTCGCCAGATAAACGCTCAAGTCTAAGCACCCACAACTACACTTTCATAGGGTGATAACATTTGTAGTACAGAACCCCCTTCCTAAAAAAGGACATATGGAAAGTATGAACATACACCATTCATTCCTTTTATTCAGTCCCTATTTATAATTTACTTATGATGGGAAAGCCTATAATTTTTTTTCTGTTTTTACATTTTACCAAAAGAAATGGTGGATTATTCATATAAATTTGGCATCAAAATAAAGCCCTACTTATTCTAAAAAAATGGTGTATAATTTATGTGGACGGACTAAACACATTAAAGAGAAAGGACAGTTGAACAAGTGCACAGTAAAAAGTCCAAAATTGTTCTTGTCCTCAAATGTCAAAAAGCCCTCTTCACTAAGGGGTCAACATTATGAGAGTGATGTAGCACTGTTTTCCACCCCCTTTTCTAATGTTTATCCCAGAATTGCACCACCAATGGCTTTGTGAATATGGTTTGTGGTAATTTTAGGTGCAGATATATTTGGGAGATGAACATTCTCAGCTGGAGAAGGCTGTACATTTGAAGGGAAAAGGTAGGTAGCCACTGTTGATCCATAGTTACTTTATTCAGTAATTTATAAAATAGACACAGAAGCACATTATGTAACAGCTCCCTCCAGTGGTATAACTAGTCTGGTGTAAACTTTTATCTGGAAAATATTTTCAGTCAGCTACAGAACTATTAGATCCTATTAGATTTTGGGGCAGCTGGAACCCCCCTTGGATGCTAGACACTAATATAACGGCACCCTCCCTGTAGTTATGGCCATGACCATCCCCACCTGTTGCTATATTTCAGTGGCTATAGAACTTGTGTGTTTCATGCTGCTAAGGTTACGTTGTCAGAGGATTCATGATTGTGGACTTCAGTCAGGGGTCTGTGCTTATTGAAGGAGTGGAGAGAAGAGATGTGTCAAGCTCGCCCATGCCAGAAACATCCTTCTTTCTTTCTTCACCATGCTCTTTCTAGCCCACTAATCAGGTCTTTCATGTGTAAGGCAAAACTCATAGCAATATGAAAGTATTGTTCCCAGGAAGGAGGCATTGAGATTTTCTCACATTTTAACTATGTCCTGGGTGGTAGATGTTATTACCTAATTTAAGGGCACTCATTTTAGCCACCTCGGAAGAGTGGAAGGCTGACTTGGCCTTGCCGCAACTAGAACCTACAAAAATTTTAACCTAACTTGCTGAATATTAATACTTATAGTTTGTATTTGTTGGTGGAACTCAAACTCTTCCTCCCGTATGCATCCCTTTGTAATGACCAACCCATTGCCTCACAATGCATTCAATGCCCCCCCAGCACTGATATAGAGGGTTCACTAATCAAACCAGCCTATCATGTTTAACCACTTGCATGCATTGGAGGTTTACAACCGTAGGAGTATAAACATACAGAATGTGAGGGGCTTCTGGGAATGAACAACAGCACAATGGCCTGTTCTCCGGCTAGTCACCACCCAGAAGCATCACGTTTTAGCTCTTTAGTGCCACTACAGAGGAGAAATTTCCACATACATATTAGACTAATCCCGCCCAAAAGGGCAGTCCAGTTCCAAAATGACAGGCAAGTCCCCCCTCCACGGGAACACCAGCTAACCCCTAACGTATGTTTTGGCCTAGTTGGGCCTCGTCAGGGTGGTGCAGATGGATTCCCTAGGCATTGAGAGCAAGGGGTCCACGGCTGGATTTCCCTTCACACTTAGGGGGACCACCTAAGTGTATTCAAAATAAGCATAGAGAATGTGAGAGGCTTCTGGGAATGAACAACAGCACAATGGCCTGTTCTACGGCTAGTCACCGCCCAGAAGCATCACATTTAAGCTCTCTAGTGCCATTACAGAGGAGAAATTTCAACATACCTATTAGACTAATCCCACCCAAAAGGGTGGTCCAGTTCCAAAATGACAGGCAAGTACCCATTGTACAAGAACACCAACTAACAACCAACATACATTTCAGCCTAGTTAGACCTCATTAGGAGGGTGCAGTTGGATTGTCTAGGCACTGAGAGCAAGGGGTCCATGTCTGGATTACCCTTCACACTTAGTGAGACCCCCTAAGTGTATTCAAAATAAATATACAGAATGTGAGAGGCTTCTGGGAATGAACAACAGCACAACGGCCTGTTCAATGCCTAGTCACTGCCCAGAAGCATCACGTAGCAGTATGCAAAACATTTCACATGCCTTTGGTCCTTAAAGGGATAGTAATACTTCGTTTTAAATTTATTTTATTTTGTAGGCATTAAAAAAACATGAAGAACGATATAAGTCTTATCTCTCAGACCTTTATGGTTTAAGAGATATTCACAAACAAAGTATCCCCCCCTGTTCAACCAGATCAGAAGGGAGGTGCCCAGGTAGACTGCAGAGAGGGACAATCTTCAATTAAGATAAGGGAAAAAGCTGAAAAACTTGTCAAAGGGGGAAGGGCTTTCATTGTTTTCATACAAAGAAAATTGTCCCATTTTGTTATCTGTCCTGTCATACAACCTGATCCACATCTGAGAAGAGATTCCTTACACTAGGTAAAAGGGGCGGGAGGGGAACTTTGCTTGTGAATATCTCATAAACCATAAAGGATTGAGAGATAAGACTTATATCATTCTTCATGTTTTTTTAATGCCTACAAAATAAAATAAAGTTAAAATGAAGTATTACTATCCTTTTAAGACACAACACAAACCTTGTGTGGTCTAGTAGGTTAGTCCTGATGAAGATATAATGGACCAGTATAATTACATCTTGTTGTCCTACCAACATCGATACATGGGCTAAAAAGCTGAGAAACACATTCATAGACCAGGACTAAAACCATAAAATCACAGGTCAAACAAGTGATGGATGCTTGATGCATTTAACTTTTTCTAATTGGCAGCCAACCTGATGAAATACAAATTTAATATGTTAAATCCTAGTATCTTACTAGTTCAATGCTGCAACTCTTACCTTTGCCATTATCAGTCATTATTACTTAAAGGTACAGGTCTTAACTGCTCTTCTCCTCCACAGAGCCAGCGCTGTTCGCTCCAGAGAGGCAGCTGATAATTCCTCTTAGCTGCTATGTCCCACCCACCTGCTCAACCAATAAGAATGAGGTTGACACTCCTATTCCCACATATCACAGTAGCTTCCCTCCGTAAACAGGGCCTGTCATGACTGACTAGGCCAGTGAATCTCAGCTCCAGTCCTCGGGCACACCAACAGGTCATGTTTTCACGATATCCCTAATTAACCACAGGTGAATCAATCACAATGACTGAGCCACTAATTACTCACCTGTGATTAAGTGGGAACAACATGAAAACCTGCACTGTTGGTGTGTCCCAAGGACTGACGTTGAGAAACACTGGACTAGGCCTTCAAGGATGTTGGATGCTGGACCTGCAGGGCAGAGGAGCAATGATAATGATACCGACCACTGGAAATGGAGCACGGATCCTGGTTGGCCAAATGTTGCCTTTTGAAATCTAGGGACACAGGTTTCATCACTTTAGGATTAAATTTGGGTTTTGGGTTTTGGGACACTTAAGAAAAAATGCATGTTGCAGGGATTATATACACTAATTCACCATGTAGACCACAGTGCAGTATTCTGTGGCCTTTCTCCCAGGCCTGTAACTTGCTATAAGCACTGCTCTCTATAGCCATGCCCCCATACGGTGCTGAACAGTGGTAACTGCAGTCCTGAGCAAACAGATGACACCTTGTCGCTTTTCCCTGTACATTTTGTGTAACTGCAGGAGACCCAGACAGTGCATTTGTGATGGGGTCAGGCATCCAAGGGGCCCTGTTTGTTCCAGGTCCCAGAAGGTTCCAGATAAACCCCTGAAAGAATGTTTGGGTTAGAGCATTGCATTTGGCACCAGGGCCCTCTAATGACATTGCTGGATGTGTATATTAACCCTGTGTTTGTATTGTCAGATACCCACCCTCAGTCTGTTTAGTCTGGTGCTTAATCTGCTTAAAGCTGCCAGCCAGAAGGGAGGATACTGAAGGTGAAGTGGCGAGAATGAATTGGTGACAAAAACAGCTTTGACAGAGAGATTATGACTACCAAGGTACTTAGCTGATGCTGATCAAAGTCCTGAGTACTGTCTGTAAAAAGCCGCAGAGCAGAAGATAAAAAAACATGCTTGAATAGACTTGGCTAAGGCAGCTGGATTTAGACACAGGTTGACATTAAGTCTTGTGCTGGTACTGATGAATAAACTTGGCCAGCATCTCTGACACTTAGCTGGAAAGCTATAGACCGAAAGATAGTCTTTAGCTGAGAACACTGGGATTCAGGAATCAGAGGTTGTTTGTATCAAAGCTGACGTCACTGGGCTGGTGGCAGACATACTGGTAGTCAGTATCAGGGCTGGGAATAGTTAACATGCTGAAGACAGAGTGGTAGCCAGTGTCAGAACCAGGGTCTGTTGGCAATTAGCAAACAGAGTGGTAGCCAGTGTCAGAACTGTGGTCTCTTGGCAGGCAGCAGACAGAGTGGTAGTTAGTTTCAGAACTGTGGTCTCTTGACAGGCAGCAGACACAGAGGTAGACAGTGTTAGAACCAGGGTCCCTTGGCAGGCAGCAGATGGAGCTATCCAGTATCAGAACTGGGGTCCCTTGGCAGGCAACAGATGGAGGTAGTCAGTATCAGGACTCTGGTATCTTGGCAGTTAGCAAACAGAGTGGTAGTCAGTGTCAGAACTGTGGTCTCTTGGCAGACAGCAGACAGAGTGGTAGCCAGTGTCAGAACTGTGGTCTCTTGGCAGGCAGCAGACAGAGTGGTAGTTAGTGTCAGAACTGTGGTATCTTTGACAGGCAGCAGACACAGAGGTAGACAGTGTCAGAACCAGGGTCCCTTGGCAGGCAGCAGATGGAGGTATCCAGGATCAGAACTGGGGTCCCTTGGCAAGCAACAGATGGAGGTAGTCAGTATCAGGACTCTGGTGTCTTGGCAGTTAGCAAACAGAGTGGTAGTCAGTGTCAGAACTCTGGTCTCTTGGCAGGCAGCAGACAGAGTGGTAGCCAGTGTCAGAACTGTGGTCTCTTGGCAGGCAGCAGACATAGTGGTAGTCAGTGTCAGAACTGTGGTCTCTTGGCAGGCAGCAGAGTGGTAGTCAGTGTCAGAACTGTGGTCTCTTGACAGGCAGCAGACACAGAGGTAGACAGTGTCAGAACCAGGGTCCCTTGGCAAGCAGCAGATGGAGGTATCCAGTATCAGAACTGGGGTTCCTTGGCAGGCAACAGATGGAGGTAGTCAGTATCAGAACCCTGGTATCTTGGCAGGCGGCAGACAGAGTGGTAGTCAGTGTCAGAGCTGGGGTCCCTTAGCAGGTAACAGATGGAGGTATCAGTTATGATTAAGTGACTTTGTCATGAAACGCGTAGGTGATATGTGTTCATGTTAATCAGAACTGCCTCTGTATGGAATCTTTGCTTTTAAAAAGTGTTTCAATAAATGTTTGAATTTGAAACTGGCTGTGGTTTGTGGAGCGGTTCTGAGAGTGCCCCCGTCCTGTGTCTTCTTGTTTGCTAAAACCTGGCCAAGGTTGACGGGAGCTGCACCGGATCTGCGAGGCATGATTGCCGGGTGAGTGAAAAAGATTTTTTTAGGAGGGTTGATAGTAGCAGCCTGAATATACACATTGTGTTAACAGATGGAAGTAGTAGGTATCAGAACTGGGGTCCCTTGGCAGGTGGCAGACAGAGAGGAAGTCATTGTCAGAACTGGGGTCTCTTGGCAGGTGGCAGACAGAGAGGTAGTCAGTATCAGAGCTGCAGTCATTTTGCAGGCCGCATACTGAGCGGTAGTCAGTCAGTTTCAAATCAGGGATCACTCAGCAGGTGGAAAACAGAATAATAATCAGTATCAGAAGAGATATCGTTTGGCTGGTGGTAGAGAGAACAGCGGACAATAACAAAGCAGGAGACAATGCAGGATACATGTGTAACTAGAGCAAAACCGGATGCTATCTAGTATTTGAACATGCACTAAGGTGCTGTAGGTGTTGGTTTAAAGGAATACAAACCCCTGCTAATAATATCCCGTCAATTACATTATTACAGGTCAAACAGTCTAATGACCACTATGGATTTGGCCTTTAGGTTACCTGGAGGGGGAGCAAGGGGGCAGCATTTGCCCCCTCCATATTAACATAAGGGCTGAGTGGGGTGGCCTGGGGTTATATTATGTATCTCCCCCCTCAAAAATTGATGCGGACACCCTTGCCTTTTGCCTTGGTTCAAGACATAATATCAGTTCTGGTTGCTATGTCCACAGAGGAGGACATGACAGTTGCTATTGTTTCTTTTTTTAATTATTATTATTTTTTTAACTAAAGCGGGCAGAGTGCATGGCCTACTTAAATCTTTAAGGACGGGGGAGGGATGCTTGGCACACCCCTCTGGTTCTTCAAGGGTTAAGATTAGCATATGCCATGAGTATAGTTTTTGTCCTGTGGTCTGTCTAGCACCTGTCATGTCCGTCACCATGGACCTGACATCCAGAAGGGACTGAAGAATTTATATCTTGAACAAGAACACAAGACTAAAATGAACATGGCCGTCAGGGTTTTTTGGCCACAATAAGGTGAGTGCAGATGTTTATTAGGACTGGAGGTGTTAATCTTTCTTTTAATAAGACTGTGAGGTATGTCCAGTAAAACATCTTACAGCAAAGTGGTCTGCTGAGACTTGTGGCGGTGGTGGGGGGACCCCTTGCTCTCAGTGCCTAGGGAATCCAGCAGCACCTTCCTGACAAAGCCCAACAAGGTTGAAACATATGTCAGAGGTAGCTGGTGTTCCCATGCAGAGGGGACTTACCTGTCATTTTGGAACTGGTCTGCCCTTTTGGGTGGGATTAGTTTAATATCTTTGCAACAGAAACCTCTCACATTTTGTATGCTGATTTTAAATACTCTTAGGGGGTCTCCCTAAGAGTGAAGGGTAATCCAGATGTGGACCCCTTGCTCTCAGTGCCTAGGGAATCCAGCAGCACTTTCCTGACAAGGCCCAAAAATGTTGAAACATACGTCGGGGCTAGCTATGTTCCTGTGCAGAGGGGACTTGCCTGTCAATTTGGAACTGGACTGCCCTTTTGGGTGGGTTTAGTCTAACATGTATGCAGAAATTTCTGCTCTGCAATGCCTGTAGAGACAGTGGCGTAACAATAGGGGTCACAGGAGTCACACCTGCGACCGGGCCCGTCACTCCAGGGGCCCAGCCTCCCTCTACAACCCCACCTCCTGGAGTCCTCAACATTCTGATATCTGATCGCTCTCTGGCACTCTAGTAATGCAGAGCACTGGGAGTTGACATCTCCCAGTGCTTTGCATAATGAGAGGACCGCGCGGGAGCTCCATCTGCATAGAGGTCTGTGCGAAAGGAGGCACAGACCTCTCCTGACTCCTGCCACGCCACTGGACCACCAGGGAGGTAGGAGATGGGCAATGTGGAGATGGGGGTCAGAATGGTGGCAATGTGGAGATGGGAGGCAATGCGGATATTGGTGGCAATGTGGAGATGGGGGGCACTGTGGAGATTGCAATGTAGAGATGTGGGCAATGTGGAGATGGGGGGCACTGTGGAGATGGGGCAATGTGGAGCCAATGTGGAGATGGGGGACAATGTGGAAATTGGGGGCAATGTGGAGAAGGGGGGCAGTGTGATGGCAATGTAGATATGGGGGGCAATGTGGAGACTGGAGCAATGTGGAGATTGCAATGTAGAGATGTGGGCAATGTGGAGACTGGGGGCAATGTGTAGATTGCAATGTAGAGATGTTGGCAATGTGGAGATGGGGGGCAATGTGGAGACTGCAATGTAGTGTTGTGGGCAATGTGGAGATGGGGGGCAGTGTGGAGATGGGGCAATGTGGAGCCAATGTGGAGATGGGGGACAATGTGGAAATTGGGGGCAATGTGGAGATGGGGGGCACTGTGGTGGCAATGTGGAGATGGGGGCAATGTGGAGACTGGGGGCAAAGTGGAGATTGCAATGTAGAGATCTGGGCAATGTGGAGACTGGGGGCAATGTGAGATTGCAATGTAGAGATGTGGGCAATGTGGAGACTGGGGGCAATGTGGAGATTGCAATGTAGAGATGTGGGCAATGTGGAGACTGGGGCAATGTGGAGATTGCAATGTAGAGATCTGGGCAATGTGGAGACTGGGGGCAATGTGGAGATTGCAATGTAGAGATCTGGGCAATGTGGAGACTGGGGGCAATGTGGAGATTGCAATGTAGAGATCTGGGCAATGTGGAGACTGGGGGCAATGTGGAGATTGCAATGTAGAGATGTGGGCAATGTGGAGACTGGGGGCAATGTGGAGATTGCAATGTAGAGATCTGGGCAATGTGGAGACTGGGGCAATGTGGAGATTGCAATGTAAAGATCTGGGCAATGTGGAGACTGGGGCAATGTGGAGATTGCAATGTAGAGATGTGGGCAATGTGGAGATGGGGGGCAGTGTGGTGGCAATGTAGAGATGTGGGCAATGTGGAGATGGGGGGCAGTGTGGTGGCAATGTAGAGATGTGGGCAATGTGGAGATGGGGGGCAATGTGGAGATGGGGGGCAGTGTGGTGGCAATGTAGAGATGTGGGCAATGTAGAGATGTGGGCAATGTGGAGATGGGGGGCAGTGTGGAGATGGGGCAATGAAGAGCCAATGTGGAGATGGGGGACAATGTGGAGATTGGGTGCAATGTTGAGGTGGCCAGTGGAGATGACCAATGGAAGGGCCAATATGGCTGGGGGGGATGTCATGGGGGAGGCATGGCAGTTCTTGCACCTGGGCCCAGTGGCTTCTAGTTACACCTTTGACTAGAGAGCTAAAACGTGATCTTCTGAGCGGCGACTAGACATAGAACAGGCGATTGTGCTGTTGTTCATCCTCAGAAGCCTCTCACATTTTGAATGCTAATTATTGGGGAGCACTTTATTTAGGGTTATAGTTCCGCTTTAACATAATTTTTTTAAATTAATCTTCCTGAATGCTCTGGAATGTATTGAGTAACCTTCTGGCACTGAAACGATTAAAAAAATGTGCTTTGCCATCAGCAGTTCTCTAATAGAAATACAGACAGCTTCAGTATACCTTTTCTTTAGAAGCCAATGAGTATTCTCATTAGCTCACTTTTCCGGAAGTAATGCTGATTTAAACTAGAAATTCAAATGTTTTTTACAGACACAAAATTGCTTTATATCGTCATTAACCATTTAAGGACCTGGGGGTGGGCAAAGCGCTGCTTCTTCATGTGTTGCTCACACCTGAGGTTCTTAAAGGGTTGAATATGACTTATGCAATCATAATTGCTGTTTGTTTGTCTCTTCTCTTTACAAGAGCAATTATATAAAATGGATTGTGAAGACTTTATTAGCTAGACTAAAAGCCTGTCGCTCCGCAAAAAATGCTGGACCGCTTTTGTCGGCGTGTTTCTTTACAGAGCTGCCAGGCATGGCACGAATGTATGAACAGCAAACAGTAATTTCTGCAAAACAGGAAGCAATGGACAGAAACAGGGAACTTTTCCTCTCGCTGTTTAACGCTTTGAGTGCATTGTTCTGCAGTGTGTTGCACAGCTCTCTGGCAATCAAAGTGTTAGCGCATAAGGGTCCAAAAACAAACCATTCATCGTTAACCCCACTTGTATGTGACCCTGTGTAATCAATTTGCATAATAACTACAGGAAATTCCATAAATTGAATTCTTGGACAAAATGTAAATAAAATAAAATGTAGCTTTTCCTAAAAATAACCCCCACCCCCAGTGACGATACTATGGTCCTCTAAAAATTTGACCTACGTCCAAGAGTTAACATCTTCTCATCAGCCGTGATATCCTCCCCATTAAGCGCTCATGACATTTGCTAACAGTTTTCTCCAAATTGAAGCAGGCAGAGAGCATGACCCTACTTAATCCTTCAACCCTTTGAGTGCCACAGAGGTATCCAACTCATTACAACTCATTGCTTGAGGACCCACTTCTGTTGCTGACCGTATCTGGCTTAGGACCCACTTCCGTTGCTGACCATATCTGGGTGAGCACCCGCTCTGTGCAGATCATAGCTGGCTGCTGCCTGCTCCACTACTGACCATTCCTGGCTGTCTCGCTGTTCCGTTGCCACCAGGGTGTAGCGTATTGTCAGTGCATCTAGCCTACCGCTAGACTTCCTGTGGCCTTGATGTTATCTAGTCGGTGGTGCTGCGTGGCTCTATTACTTTGTCGACCGGCTGCTAGGCATTCGTGCTGTAGCTACTCTCTGACAGCCGCTGGCGGTGTGCACACGTGAAGTACCGGTACAGTGTTCTTGCACTAACTGAGTTACTCTGATCTCGCTGTGTCCACCTCCCTACAGCGCTGGGCTCACTCCCTTTGGGAGTTGCAGATATCATTGGGCATTACCTGTTGACCCTTTGCGTGCCTGGTCTCTCCAGGTAAAGTCATGCATATTCCACTCTGCAGTAGCCTTGGGCTCTAGAGCCAGCGTTGTGCCATTACCACCCTCTGTGGAGGGGACACTGGTTGCCTATATATATTCCACACTGTGTTACGATCCACCCCTAGCATTCTAGGGCCTGCTTCAGAGTTGTCCCGGTCCATCGGCATCCAGTGCCAGGGTCAGTGTTGCCTCGATCCATTGAGTTCAGTGTCGCCTAGGCGTCTGGGCTGTGCCAGCAGTGTTGCCTCGCTCCTCTGGGTTTCGTTCCTCCCAGGCGTCTGGGTGGTGCCAATCACTTCCTCCTGGACCATCTGTGCCAAGGTCCTGTGGTCAGTGCTCGGACTGTGTTACTTGCCGCCTGCTCAGTTCCAGTCAGAACCTTCTTATCAGTGATTGTATCATTCATACAGTTGTTCTTATCAATACTTGCTATTTCTGTAAAACCTGCCTATATTGCTATACTGTTGGTTTGGGCCTAAGAACAAATTACGCGTGTGACCTTATTCTTAATAAAGTCATTTTAACCTTATCTTTCTGGTCTGAGTGTTCATCAAAAAACTGTGACAGGGATGTATAAAAATGGATTACTGAGACAGGCGGTGTAATAATGACATTAAAGGGATAGTAATACTTCGTTTTATCTTTATTTTATTTTATAGACATTAAAAAAACATGAAGAACGATATAAATCTTATCTCTCAAACCTTTATGGTTTGAGAGATATTCACAAGCAAAGTTTCCCCTCCCTGACCAAAACAGTCAAGTCTGCCATCTAGCTGTCAGATATGAAATCAACCGGTGGCTCTACAGCAGAGCCGAGATCGCAAGATATCTGCGTACCGGATTCCAAATCTGACAGCTAGATGGCAGACTTGACCGTTTTGGTCAGTGAGGGGAAACTGTGCCTCAAACCATAAAGGTTTGAGAGATAAGACTTATATCTTTCTTCATGTTTTTTTAATGCCTACAAAATAAAATAAAGATAAAATGAAGTATTACTATCCCTTTTAGTTCAGCATTTGAAAAGAGACAAACGCTCCTTTTTTCAGCATGCAGCTGTGCAGGAGTCCTGAAATCCATGATGTGCCAGGACCTCCATTGTTCCTTCAGGGAAGTTTTCCCATGATGCTCCTGGCATGCCATGGATTTCAGGGCTCCCTGTATGGCTGCACACCGATTGGGGAGCCTCGAATTGGATCCAGTAAATAAAATTACATAAAATGCTCGTGGTCCTTGAAGCGGAGCATTCACATTAGACAGACTTGTGTCCATTGGCTTTAATTTGTAAAACTAAGTTAACGTTTTTTTTTTTTTTTTTTTTTTTTTAATCTTACCTAGTATTGAAGATCTGAAGACTTAGAATTGGACACTTCTGCTTTGCGCGGAGACAGTGTGTCCAGTAAAACGCCGCAGGACTTCCCACCTCCCTCCCAGCTGCCCCAGGGAGCGCGTTCACGCTTCCCTTTATAGTGGCATTTATGTGGGCTAACGTTACAGCAAGCTCTGTGTACCATGCTACTAAATGCCACTATGAAGGGAAGCGTGAACGCGCCCCCTGGGGCAGCTGGGAGGGAGATGGGAAGTCCTGCAGCGTTATGACTCATGTAATGTGTGCCACACAATGGAGAAGTGCCTGATTATAAGACTTCAGATCTTCAATACTAGGTAAGATTAAAAAAAAACAACGTTAACTTAGTTTTACTAATTAAAGCCAATGGACACAAGTCTGTCTAATGTGAATGTTCCCCTTTAAAGAGGAACTACCATCCAATAATAAGAAAGCATCACATCATTGCCCATCTGGGGACTAGCTGCTCAGTAGCGCTATTCACCAGAATTCTTACCGGATTAAAGAGAAATCTCTATTCTTCCTGGACTGACAGCAGGATGGAGCGCTGACATCTTGCCCTAGTGATGTCCGCCCGTCTGCGCTGTCAGTCCCTTTTGGAGCCGACTGGCTCCTAGCAATGTCTTCTAGACCCAGCTGGGACTGACAGCTCAGGCACGTGGACGTCACTAGGGCAAAATTCCTCGTTCAGCTGATTCATTCCCCAGACTCCACCCACCAACACAGACACCCTCCTCAGACCCATTTTATACCATCTTATGTGTTTTTTTATTTGTATTTAGGATTTATTTTTTTTAGTAACTGCCCCCTAATCCCAGTAAACAAACCCCCTCAAAACAAAATTTCCTGTTCAACTGATTCTTTCTCCACACCCCACCAACACATGCACCGTCATGCCCCATTTATACTATGCCTTTGGAAATAAAATAATATGTGTTATGTGTTAAGAAAAGATAATACTTGCGCAAAAAATAGTATTCTAAAAATCTATGATTCACAATTCCTCTGATAAATAAAAAATGAATGAATAAATAATACTAAAACAGATCGAGTTCTTGTATCAACTGAAATCAACATAAAAATATTAATGTCCCATAGTTCAACTACATAAAATAATAAAATAATATTGATGACCGTTTGTCCGGTTAATAAATACTACAGTACCTTCTTGTTTTCAAATGATGAAAAGCAATGATGAAAATGAATGAAATGATGGAAATGATCGATGACTGATGAATATGAAATAATGTTGGAGATGAAATGGGATGCTGATGAGACAATTCCTCCCACTTGAAATGCAGCTTACCGACTTCAAAGGCCTTGTCAACCAATGTGTATAAATATCTAAAGCTTGTCAGTGCACACAAACAAGAAAGGAGAGAAATCGTAAAATAATATCTAAGCGTAATATTTATTTGAGAAAGAACAATAAAAACAGGATAAATATGCGCAAGTGAGTGCATATAGGTAGGTGTATGATCATCAATTCAAAGTGGAACTATTATCAAAATTAAATTACCCCCATATCCTTATTAACACAATAATATGCATATACTTACTTTTATTATGCTGAATAATTCCGGCATTACTAAGAAATACAATTCGTTCGGCAGGCAGCAGCAGGCAACAGTGCAGACATCTTGGAGAAAGGGTCTCTGTGAGTCTGCGCTGTCCGTCCCATTCACCTCCATGATTGGTGAGTGGAGTTCCTTGGTACCTTAAGGTACCGGAAGGGACTGATGGTGCAGACACACAGAGCGTCTCTTGTAAGATCTCTGCCGGTGATGACTGTCGAACAAGTTGTTTTCATCAATAATGCTGGACTTATTCAGCATAATAAAAGTATGTATATGCATATCGTTATTTTAATAAGGATTTGGGGGGCAATTTCATTTTTATGATAGTTCTGCTTTAATATGTGGGTTGAAACACAATCATTAATTGAAACAGAAACAGCTGTGTAGGAGGAATAAAACTGGGTAAGGAAAAGCCAAACTCAGCTAACAAGGTGAGGTTGCTGATGACAGTTTAATGGCAACAGTCATACACCATGGCAAGACTGAGCACAGCAACAAGACACAAGGTAGTTATACTGCATCAGCAAGGTCTCTCACAGCAGAAAATTCAAGACAGACAGAAGTTTTCAAATGTGCTGTCCAAGCTCTTTTGAAGAAGCACAAAGAAACTGGCAATGTTGAGGACCATATACGCAGTGGTTGGTCAAGGAAACTTAGTGCAGCTGATGAAAGACACATCATGCTTATTTCCCTGCACAATCAGAAGATGTCCAGCAGTGCCATCAGCTCAGAAATGGCAGAAAACAGTGGAATACTAGTACACTCATCTACTGTCCAGATAAGTCTGGTGAGAAGTGGTCTTTACAGAAGATGTGCGGCCAAAAAGCCATACCTCTGACATGGAAATTACACCAAGCAATTCAACTATGCATGAAAACATAGGAACTGGGATGCAGAAAAATGGTAGCAGGTACTTTGGACTGATTAGTAAAAATTTGAAATATTTGGCTGTAGAAGAAGGCAGTTTGTTCACCGAAAGCTGGAGAGTGGTACACGAGTGAGTGTCTGCAGGAAACTTTGAAGTATAGTGGAGGTTCCCAGGAAGTATGGGGCTGCATTTCTGCAAATGGAGCTGGGGATTTGGTCAGAATTATTGGCCTCCTCAATGCTGAGAAGTATAGGCAGATACTTATCCATCATGCAATACCATCAGGGAGGCATCTGTTTTGCCCCAAATGTATTCTTCAGCATGAAAATGACCCCAAACATACAGCCAAACTCATTAAGAACTATATTCAGTGTAAAGAACAAAGAGTCCTGGAAGTGATAATATGGCCCCCACAGAACCTTGATACCAAGATCATTGAGTCTGTCTGGGATTACATGAAGGGAGAGAAGCAACTGAGGTGCCTAAATCCAAGATGTTTGGAACAACCTACCTTAACAAACTATGTGCAAGTGTATCTAGAAGAATTGATTCTCTTTGGAAGGCAAATGGTGGTCACACCAAACATTGATTTTATTTAGATTTTTCTTCTGCTCACTCACTATGCATTTTGTTAATTGATAAAAATAAACTATTAACATGTCTATTTTTTTGGATCACACCTTCCTAAGACTTTTGCACAGTACTGTTAGTATGTGTGTGTATATATGTGTGTATAATGTATATGATATATATATGAGAGAGATAATAAAAAATCAGCACTCACAGGACTTGTCAAAGACCAAAATTCAATTGTATTGTGGTTCAATGTTTTGATCACCTTCTGTGATCTTTATCACAATGTTCAAGTATAGCGTGTGTGTGTGTTTGTATATGTGTGCTCATGTGTGTTGAGATTTGTTACAAATCAGTTTGGCCAAAACAGAAATTTTAACATTATGTGAAGAACGGATTTGCAAACCAGATAAAGACATTTCTATTTGGATAGACAATGGCTCTCTAATATTGTCATGTTTATGTTTTGAAAACACCTGGGGCTCAACTTTTAACAGTTAACTGGGTTGTTTTTAGCTAACACTTTTTGTCAAAGTACATCTTTTTTAAGTACTGGACATGGAAATTATGTATCCAGTATGTTGCTTTAGCTGTATGATGACAATTTTCCTTACCATATTCATCTTTTCCATTGATAGGCATGTGATCACTGTTCCATCTAAAATCTTGCTTCAGTCTCCATATTGTATGCTTCCCTGTGTCTGATTAATATCATATATTTTATGGGTTGTACCTATCCTATATGATAATTCACTAAAACGTGTGTAACAACGCAGTCATGCACAGTAGAGACAGCAACGCGTGCTGCAGTCATGCACAGTAGAGACAGCAACACGTGCTGCAGTCATGCGCAGTAGAGACTGCCCGTGCCGCGGCTGATACAGAGCTGGATGCTCCAAAGAGCGTCTAGCTCTGTTTCAGCCATGGTGCGGGCAGTCTCTACTGGGCATGACTGTCCCGTGACCGGCTGGCAGTGGCACTGTGACCCGTGTAACAGGCTCTTCAACTAGTATAAAATAATCTGATTGGCCTCACCATGTAAATCAGTTCTGGAAGGGATTACTAGTTACTTTACATTTAGTCACAGTTAGGGGAGTCAGACAAGAGGGGTACACAGGAGAGGGGACAGGAGAGAACAGCTGCAGCACAAGCACCTAAAGACAACAGGCAAAGGAAGGATGGAGTGAAATAGGAGGGAAGAAATAAAAAGGTGTTACGGATGCAAAATAGTACACTTTTTTTAGGAGAAAACAACAACACTGAGCGAAGCACTCCCAAAAGCAGATTAGTCTCTGGAATGGATGTCCAGGTGATAATGTCTCGCCAAGGTGGTACTAGATGACCAGGTTGCTGCCCTACAGATGTCATCCGGGGATATCCTGAAAGGGCTTGGAGTTCGGAAACTCACCTGGCGGAGGTGATAGTGGTGAGCAAGGTAATCTTTAGGGAGAGACGCCCCAGTGAGGTGGTGGCCAGAGTCTCAAATTGGTCTGTCAATAGGGCATTCAGCACCAAGGGCAGGTCCCAGGAAGGGGCGAGGTTCCTGACTGAAGGACGTAGTTGCAGTATAACTCTGAAAAAGCAAATGATCAGGTCCTGTTGTGCCCATCTGGTTCCTGTAATTGCAGAGACCTGTACTGTAAGAGTCCAGTGCCTGCTGGAAACCTTCTGAGAGGAAGTCTAAGATATGGACCAGGGATGGAGAGGTTGGAGATAATCCCTCCTGAGAAGCCCAAGTGGAGAAGGTAGACCAGATCCTATAATAGGAGTTGGAAGGGGAAAACTTTTGGAATTTCAAGAGGAGAGAAAGAGTGGCCTCAGAACTACCTTGACCTAACAAGGTTTGCCGCTCAATCGCCAGGCTGTCAGGCATATTTTGGAGGGATCCAGTGAAGGATGGTCCCTGAAAGAGCAGGTCTTTCAAGTTGGGTAGGATCCAGGGTATCACGGTGCCCGTGCTATTTGGTGACATTCTGTCAGTTTCCATTCCTGCCTAACGCCTATTGGCTGCACTGTTATTGTCCCGCCCAGTATTTGTCTTAAGTACTGGGTTCTGGCACTTCTCCAGTGCCCTTTCGTGGTGTTTCAGTACCAGCGCTTGTTCCTGTTATTTGTGTGATCTCAGTGTATCGACCCGGCCTGCCTTACGACTCTGCATCTTGTTCCTGCCTGTGTACCGACCCGGACTGTCTGACCATTCTGCATCTCACTTCTGCCTGTGTACCGATCTGGATTGGCTGACATTCCTGCTCCATGTACTGACCCGGCCCGGCTGACATTCCTGCTCTGTGTACCGACTCGGACTGGCTGACGTTCCTGCTCTGTGTACCGACTTGTATCGGCTGAAGTTCCTGCCCTGTGTACTGACCCGGCCTGGCTTACTTTCCTGCGTGGTGTACCGACTCGGATTGGCCTTCGTTCCTGCTCTATGTGTGGATCCAGCCTGGCTGGGCTACTGTGGTGGCTTACCTCCACTGCCTGCCTTATCCGGTCTCCGGTTAGGGTGGTGTCAAGATCTTCACTGTCTCCGGACAGCTCGCTGCAGTCTGGTCTCTGTTGCCTCAGTGTCGCACAGGCGACATTACTGTGCGTCCGCACTCCCGTGCAGTCCCCAGCTGTGTGCCTCTCAGGGCAAGTTGCTCAGTCTCCGTTACTGCTACGGCAGTGCCCAGTTGCTCAGTCTCCATTACTGCTATGGCAGTGCTCAAGTTGCTCAGTTTCCGTTACTGCTACGGCAGTGCTAAAATTGCTCAGTTTCCATTACTGCTACGGCAGTGCTCAGTTGCTCAGTCTCCATTACTGCTATGGCAGTGCTCGAGTTGCTCAGTCTCCATTACTGCTATGGCAGTGCTCCATTGCTCAGTCTCCGTTACTGCTACGGCAGTGCTCAAGTTGCTCAGTCTCCGTTACTGCTACGGCAGTCCACAAGTTGTCTGGTCTCCATTATCTTTGGGCGTTACTCCATTTGGTGCTCTGACCTTTGTTTGAGCTTCTTAAAGGGCCTTGCACTATTAGGGCCTGTCAGAATTCTCAGCCTAATAGTAACCCATTCAGTACTGTCCAACTGAGATTCACACAAGAACTGCCTGAGCTGTGTCAGTATATTGATCTCTGGAATATCTGCATATACTGGACCTGTGTGGGCTTACTCAAACTATACTAGAGCGCACAGCTCACTTTGATAAACCAGCTCAAGCACCAGTGGTCACCTCCATTTCGAAACCGGAAGCTCAATCCATGACGCAAGTGGCCTCGTGTAAAGGGTTAACCGCCTCAGCTCAATTACCGTTTAGATACGATGGCGAACCCACACTGTGCAGAGGGTTTATTAATCAATTGAAGATTTTTTTGGAATTAACCCCCCCCATGCCTTTCCTAATGGCCGCAGCAAGGTGGGCTTCATGATATCATTGCTGATGGGCAAGCAGCGGGCCAGAAATTTTAGACAAGCCGGTGTAAATGTCCCACCCATGCCTCCCTTGCTGCCCATGCCTCCTGAGCGTACCCAAGACACCAGTGAACCTATGCAGCTTGGGTTCACCAAATTGTCTAAGGAGGAATGGGCGCATCGCCGAAGGCAGGGCTTATGTCTGTATTGTGGCAAAGCCGAACACCTGTTGCGTACCTGTCCTGTACGGCCTGGAAATGAACGCACCTAGGTTACCTTGGGGAACAGGCCCTAGGTGGTGTTCAGCAGTCCGTAGACCCTATTAAGCAGAAACCCACAATCCAGGTGGCATTTTCATGGGCAGAATGCTCGGTAGAGGTTCTGGCCCTGGTTGATTCCGGCGCAGCCAGATACTTTATGGACAATTCATTTGCTGCTCTACATCAGATTCCATTGATCAAGAGGGAATCCCCTTTAGCTATTGAAGCCATTGATGGCAGACCGTTAGAACCAGCTCAGATCACTATGGAAACGATACTGCTGTCCATGACTATTGGGGCTCTCCACACTGAGAAACAGCAGTTCCAGATTATCCATTCTCCCCACCATGCGGTCATTCTGGGGTTCCCATGACTACATTTGCATAATCCCCAGTTTGACTGGCAGACTTATGAGATCACGTCTTGGTCTGAGTATTGTATGGGGTATTGTGTTACTCATCCGATAATGATCATATGTACCTCTCCCTCCGTGCCAACTGAGTATCATCAATTCAGTGACGTTTTTAGTAAGGGAGAGGCTAGCACTTTGCCTCAGCATAGGGCTTACGATTACGCTATTGATTTGCCGCCTGGCGCAGTGCCTCCTAGGGGTCGCACCTACCCATTGTTGTGCGAGGAGAATCGGGCCATGGAGGAATATATTGATGATGCCCTCAAGAGAGGTATTATTAGGAAATCTTCCTCGCCCATGGGGGCTGGTTTCTTTTTTGTTAAAAAGAAGATTGGTGAGTTGAGACCCTGCATCGATTACCGGGGATTGAATAAACTGATGTCCAAAAATGCCTATCCTATACCATTCATTACTGAACTGTTTGACAGGTTGAAAGGTTCCACTATTTTCACTAAGTTGGACCTACGGGCCGCATATAACCTGATCAGAATAAGAGCTGGAGATGAGTGGAAAACGGTATTTAATACCAGATCTGGATACTACGAATAACTAGTAATGCCTTTTGGCCTATGTAACGCACCTGCAGTATTCCAAGAATTTATTAATGATATCCTCCGTGATATGCTACAGTCTTGCGTAGTAGTCTACCTAGATGATATACTGATACACTCTTCTAGTTTGTCTCAACACATCAAGGATGTGTCCGAAGTTATGCTCAGATTATGCAAGAATAAACTCTTCTGTAAGATCGAATCATTTGAATTTCACAAGTCCATGGGGCCTTTTTTGGGCTTCGTGATTTCTAGAGATGGCATTGCTATGGATCAGGAAAATCTCACAGCAGTATTGCAATGGCCACGACCCAAAGGGTTAAAAGCAATTCAGCGCTTTCTTGGGTTTGCTAATTATTATAGGAAGTTTATTCAAAACTTCTCCACTATTGTGAAACCACTGTCTGACCTCACGCATAAGGGTGCCAATCCATCCCAATGGTCCGAGGCAGATGATCGAGCTTTTGAGGCAAGTCCGCTTTCACATCCGCTCCTGTACTGTTCCACCCAACCCTTCCCTTCCATTTACGTTGGAAGTTGATGCCTCTGAAAATGGGGTAGGGGCAGTACTGTCACAGCGTCCGGTCGCTGGGAGTACTCTGAGACCATGTGGGTTGTTCTCAAAAAAGCCGTCTAGTGCCCAGAGTCACTATGAGATTGGGGACAAATAACTCCTGGCTATTATTCTTGCTCTTAAAGAATGGCGTCACTTGCTAGAGAGTACTAGGACTCCTGTGTTAATCCTGACAGACCACAAAAATCTGACGTACCTTTCGGAGGCTAAGAGATTGTCCTCAAGACAAGCCAGATGGGCCTTGTTTCTGTCCCGCTTTAATTTTATTGTATCCTACTTGCCCGGCTCCAAGAATATTAGGGCAGATGCCCTGTCCAGGCAATTTGGGTGTTACGGTTTTCTGACACACAGACCAGGTTATGCAGTAAAAACACAGTTTTATTGAACAGGATTGTAAAATAGTGCCCCTAAGGGCCAGCACAGGAATAACAGTAATAGCAATACTGACAAGTGAATGCGCACAATGGTATGAAGGAGAGCAAGGTATAAATGGGGAATAACCCCTAAGGGTTAATAGGTGCACAATGCGAGATGGAATCTGGATTGGCCAACGCCCAGGATATATAACAGTCTCAGGAACACAGTCTCTAGTAAATGAAGTTGAA
The DNA here is from genome assembly GCA_037306005.1 of Rhinophrynus dorsalis. Lineage (NCBI taxonomy): Eukaryota > Metazoa > Chordata > Amphibia > Anura > Rhinophrynidae > Rhinophrynus > Rhinophrynus dorsalis. Next base: position 11,357,146 of record CM074724.1, read on the forward strand.
AAATGTCTGCACTGAATCCACTCACATGTTTGAATAGTAATGCGTCTTATGACCAAAGCTGAGCCAATACCACCTCCGTGGGCTAGTTGGGAATGCTACTGCCAGTGCTGGAGTGACCAGAACCTGAAACGCCCTTAACTGGAAATCGTAATAACCCTGCGAGTGCCAAAAGGATAGTGCCCTGACACCCCTTGGGTGCCAATACTGGTGGTTACTGCACAAGCTGTAACGAGCCGGCGCACTGGAAGTGCGGAGGAAAGCGTACCCTCTAACGTGAGTAGGCCGGAGCCAGAACACCCCTCCGGTGTCGCTACGGAAGGAGCGAGCAAACTACAGACACCGAACACCGGATGACAGTGCTCAGAGGGAGCTTGTAATAGCTAGAGAGGTACACAGATAAACGGCTCAACGGGTAACCATATGCTTGGCGATATAGGAGGCACACAACGGAGACTACAGGCACTGCACAGGTTAAGTGGTTTGGTAAGAAAGGAAGCACCAGCAATCAGCATAAGGCAAAGCAACCTCGGGCTACAGCTTAACGCTAGTGAGAGGAACAGTGAGTCACTTATACAGTTCAGAATGTCGCCGGAGCGACCGCAGAGTACTGGAACACCGGAACAGGAACCACAGCAACGGACTCCACGAACGCAGAAGCAGGTCAATCATGGAGCAGGGTCGCCAGCCAGAATCGGGTCGGATCACGGAGCAGGGTCGTCAACCAGAACCGGGTCAGATCACGGAGCAGGGTCGTCAGCCAGAATCGGGTCAGATCACGGAGCAGGGTCGTCAGCCAGAATCGGGTCAGATCACGGAGCAGGATCAGCAGAGTAGTCAGGCAAGCCGGGTTGGTACACAGGAGATACAGAAACTAGCAACGAAGCGCAGGAACAGGAACACCACGAAAGGGCAACTGACAAGTGCCCAAACTCCAGCATATAAAGGAACATCCTGGGCGGGCCAATCAGCCTCCTCCAATGCATAGGTATTACAGCCAAGATTGACAGTAAAACACGGGGACCGTGATATTGGGCCAGAGATGGATAAAGATGAGGTTCCCGTACCCATCATGCAGCCTGATCGCATTTTGGCTACTTTACGTACTAGCATCACTTCGCCACTGGGGGAGGAAATTCTTGCTACCCAGGCTGCAGCTCCCCCAGATACACCAGTAGGCAAGTGCTTTGTAAATGAGCCATTTTGTACCCGCTTACATGAAACCTAACATGCATCTTGGGCTGCTGGGCATATTGGGAGGGATCAATTAATTTGGTCTCTTTCACAAATATCTTGGTGGCCTTCCCTATGGGCCAACTGCACCGCATTCACTGCAGCCTGTACCACCTGTGCTCGTGCCAAATCCCCTAGACACCTCTCGGTGGGCTTACTCCAACCAGTACCTAATGGTGAGCGCCCTTGGTCCCACATGTCTATTGATTTTCTGGGAGAACTGCCAGTGTCTAAGGGTTACTTGTTCATCCTAATGGTGGTTAATAGATTTTCTAAGATGGGTCACTTTGTGCCCCTTCCTGGCCTTCCCTTGGCCCAGGAGTTGGCTGTTGTCTTTGCGAGAGAGGTGTTCCGGTTGCATGGGGTACCTAGAGTACTGTGTCAAACCGTGGGGGCCAATTTGTGTCCAGGTTTTGGGGAGTATTATGTAACCAGATGGGCATACAGCTGTCCTTTTCATCTGCCTACCACCCCAGACCAATGGAGCCGCTGAGCATGCCAATCAAGGATTGGAGCAATTCCTATGCTGTTTCGTGTCCGATCATCATGATAATTGGGCTGACCTGTTGCCATGGGCAGAGTTTGCCAGGAACTGTGCGGTTAATTCATCATCCGGGAGCTCCCCGTTTCTCATCAACTACGGGTTTCATCCATGCTTGCTCCCGGACTCATTCCAGACGCAGTAGATTCCAGCTATGGACGAGCATATTGAGCAACTCCGCTCCACTTGGGCACAGGTTCAGAGGGCCCTCAGTAATTTGTTCCAGCGTTATCAGCGCCACGCTAACCATAGACGGCTGCCAGCGGTCTCCTTCCAGGTTGGGGACAGGGTATGGCTTTCCTCCAGAAACCTCAATTTGCAAGTTCCGTGTAATAAGTTGGCTCCCCGGTTTATTGGTCCCTTCAAGGTGATCCGCAAAATTAACCCTGTTTCGTATGCTCTGGACCTTCCAGCATCCATGCGGATTCATAATGTATTCCACATATCCCTTGTATGTATTCCACCGTTACACTACCATTCCGGCGGTCCCCGGTCCTGTGCAAGTTCAGGGTCAGGAGGAGTCTGAAGTCCAAAGTATAATGGACTCACGTAGATTTAGAGGAAAATTGCAATATCTGGTCCTTTAGAAGGGTTATGACCCTGAGGAGACTTCCTGGGTTGATCAGAGTGATCTTCTTGCTCCTAGATTGCTGCGCAATTTTCACTCCAAATATCCGCAGAAACCAGGTCCCTCTTCTAGGAGAGGGGGTATTTGAGAGGGGGGTACTATCACGGTGCCCGTGCTATTTGGTGACATTCTGTCAGTTTCCATTCCTGCCTAACGCCTATTGGCTGCACTGTTATTGTCCCACCCAGCATTTGCCTTTAAATACTGGGTTCTGGCACTTCTCCAGTGCCCTTTCATAGTGTTTCAGTACCAGCGCTTGTTCCTGTTATTTGTGTGATCTCAGTGTATCGACCCGGCCTGCCTTACGACTCTGCATCTTGTTCCTGTCTGTGTACCAACCTGGACTGTCTGACCATTCTGCATCTCTCTTCTGCCTGTGTACCGACCTGGATTGGCTGATGTTCCTGCTCCGTGTACTGACCCGGCCCGGCTGACGTTGCTGCTCTGTGTACCGACTTGTACTGGCTGACGTTCCTGCTCTGTGTACCGACTTGGATTGGCTGAAGTTCCTGCCCTGTGTACTGACCCGGCCTGGCTTACTTTCCTGCGTGGTGTACCGATTCGGATTGGCCTTCGTTCCTGCTCTGTGTGTGGATCCTGTCCGGCTGGGCTACTGTGGTGGCGTACCTCCGCTGCTCGCTTTATCCGGTCTCCGGTTAGGGTAGTGTCAAGACCTTCGCTGTCTCCGGACAGCTCGCTGCAGTCTGGTCTCTGTTGCCTCAGTGTCGCCCACGCAACATTTCTGTGCATCCACACTCCCGCGCACTCCCCGGTTGGGTGCCTCTCAGGGCAAGTTTCTCAGTCTCCGTTACTGCTACGGCAGTGTTCAAGTTGCTCAGTCTCTGTTACTGCTATGGCAGTGCCCAGTTGCTCAGTCTCCATTACTGCTACGGCAGTGCTCAAGTTGCTCAGTTTCCGTTACTGTTACGGCAGTGATAAAGCTGCTCAGTCTCCATTACTGCTACGGCAGTGCTCAGTTGCTCAGTCTCCGTTACTGCTATGGCAGTGCTCGAGTTGCTCAGTCTCCATTACTGCTACGGCAGTGCTCCATTGCTCAGTCTCCGTTACTGCTACGGCAGTGCTCAAGTTGCTCAGTCTCCGTTACTGCTACGGCAGTGCTCAAGTTGCTCAGTCTCCGTTACTGCTACGGCAGTCCATAAGTTGTCTGGTCTCCATTATCTTTGGGCTTTACTCGATTTGGTGCTCTCACATTTGTTTGAGCTTCTTAAAGGGCCTTGCCCTATTAGGGCCTGTCAGAACGCTCAGCCTAATAGTAACCCATTCAGTACTGTCCAACTGAGATTCACACAAGAACTGCCCGACCTGTGTCAGTATATTGATCTCTGGACTATCTGCATATACTGGATCTGTGTGGGCCTACCTCTGTATAACCTGTCTTGTGTCTGTACTATATTGCATATATATTGCAGCACCCGTGAGGGTTATTGTTATTATCATTGTTCAATAAAATTGTGTTTTATCCAAACCTACTGTGTCTGTGTGTCAAACAACCCATTACACAGGGTTTGCAGATCACGAGCATCTGCAGTTCTGGGAACCATGGTCTCCTGGGCCAGAAGGGGATAATCGCATTGGCCTCTGCTCATTACATCTGAAGCTTTTTGAGAACTCTGGGAATCAGTGATAAAGGAGGGAAGATGTAGCTGAGACCCTTTTGCCATGGGTGACATAGAGCATCCACTCCTTGGGCTGCCAGATACTAGCTTTCTCTGTAAAACTTCTGGACTTTCTTGTTTTGGGGAGAAGCCATGAGGTCTATGTCTGGGTGACCTGACTTCTGAATGATCATACCAAATATCTCCTAGTTCAAGGCCCAAGAATTGCTAGTTAAAAGATGTTTTATGAAGAAATCTGCATGATCGTTGCATTCCCCTATGAATAGACTGCTGTAAGATCCAGGGCATTGGGCACTGCTGTCACGGTTTGTTAAGACTCTCAGACGTAAGGTTAGGTAAAAACACAACTTTATTGAAAAGTTTAAGACAATCCCATAGGGTTTTATACACATACAGACATACATAGAATAGGCAAATGTCCATAACAGTAGCAATGCAGGTTATACCGGCCTTGCCAATATACCAGGCAAGGCAACCTGGATTAATACGAATAGGTGGCTCTACCGGCCCTGCCAATAACCGGGCAAGGCAGCCTAACGGAATACCAAGGTAATAGGCTCTACCAGCCTTGCCAATACCGGGTAAGGCAACCTCAAGGGAGAGGAATGGAAGGTTCTACCGGCCTTACAAATATACCGGGCAAGGCAGCCAGACGGAATACCAATGTAATGGGCTCTACCGGCCTTGCCAATACCGGGTAAGGCAACCTTAAGATGGAATAATAAAAGGTTCTACCGGCCTTACCAAAATACCGGGCAAGGCAGCCCCAAGGGAGGGTGACAACCACAATGACCTCAGTGACTGTCAGATGGTCAATGACAGTAGCGATGAAATCAGAGACTACCGGGTCAGTGGTTTCACTAGCTGTCTGACACTCAGTACCCGTGTACTATCAGAATAGTTAGCTGTCTAGGACTGGACAGCGCACTGAGATCCGTCAAGTGCATGAGCAAGAGACAAGGAGTAAACCAGTGCCCTTACGTTGGGAAACATCAAGCATAGTATTGAGTAGACACACAGGTCATGGAGCGAACCAACGCCCGCGCGTTGGTAACCAACAGACAAATAAATATTGCACTAGGTAGTGGAGCAAACCAGCGACTGCACGCTGGAAGGAACAGGCTAGTAAGAGCACAGCCGTAAGGTCAAGGAGCAACCAGCGTCCGCATACTGGTACCAACAGGCTGTAGAGTGTAACCGCAAGGCTCATGGAGTGAACCAGCATCTGCACGCTGGGAACCAACAATCTTGTGAATAGGCCACAAGGCCAAGGAGCAAACCAGCGCCCGTGCACTGGAACGAACAGGCTGTCAATGTAGCCACAAGGCTTAATGGCATGAACCAGCATCCGCACGCTGGGAACCAACAGTGCTGTGTATAGGCCGCAAGGCCAAGGAGCAAACCAGCGCCCGCACGCTGGAACCAACAGGCTGAAATGTAGCCACAAGGCGTAATGGAGTGAACCAGCGTCTGCACGCTGAGAGCCAACAATATTGTGAATAGACTGCAAGGCCATGGAGCAAACCAGTGCCCGCGCACGGGAACCAACAGGCTGTAATGTAGCCGCAAGGCTTAATGGAGCGAACCAGCATCCGCACGCTGGGAACCAACAGTGTTGTGTATAGGCCGCAAGGCCAAGGAGCAAACCAGCGCCCGCATGCTGGAACCAACAATGCTGTACTAGGAGCCGCGAGGCTAATGGAGCAAACCAGCGTCCGCACGCTGGGAACCAACAGTGCGAATGTCGCTGAAGCGACCGATGACAATGTCGCCACGGATGCAGGAACTGGCAGCAGGAAACAAACAGGAACCAGCCGAGATGGTCAACTGGATCAGGAACGGCAATAGAAGACTGGCAGCAGGAACAGCAATCTCTCACGATGATAACTGTAACCGGGCTGGAACAGGCACAGCAGGCAGGAACTCGGAACAGGACAACTCAGCAAATCAGGAACACAGCAACAGGCCCAAATAGCTACAGGAGCAAGGTGAAAGTGGATGCTGTCAGAGACACCACGAAAGGGCAACCAAAGGGTGCCCAGACTGAGTTTAAAAAGACAATGTGAGGCGGGCTGACAGCCAATGGGAGCCCCCTACAGGTAATAGACACATGAATGCAGCAATTACGGGCTCTGTGATAACTGCCCATGAGAGAATCGGAGACCGATCCATCAGGAGTGATCGGCTTCTGGTTCCCCCCTGTTTTTTGACAAAAAATATGTCTGGGCGATTGCCAATCCGGATCTTGATGGCTCGACTCTTTAGTTGTGGTGCGAAATGGAGGATTGCCTAAGCAGCTGCTTGTAGCATTAGTACATTTGAGGGCAAGCTTGACTAATGCGAGGGCCATGATCCTTGTGCTAGATCATCTCCGAGATGTGCTTACCAACCTATTCTGCTGGCATCTGTAGTCAGAATGGTCCACTCTTTGTCTTTCAGGTTTTTCCCTTGTGTCAGGTTGTGGATATCCTCCCACCACCGTAGACTGATCTTGACGTGGTGCGGGATGAAGACTAAGTCTTCTAAGTGGTCGAAGTGACTGTCCCATTAATGCAGAAATTATGTTTGGAAGGGTCTCATGAACCAATGACCTCACCACTGGGATGGTAGAGGACAATAATCTCAGGATGTGCATGCATTTCCGTGCTGGGATGAGAGACTGATAACCGTGGGACCGGATCTGGTGCGATATGTTCTGGGCCTTTCCCAGTGGTGGAAAAACATTCTCCTGTGAGGTGCTGAAGAGAAACACCATATGCTGGGTGGGAGTCAGGTGACTTTTCTCAAAATTTACAAGCCAACTGAGTTCAGACAGGAATAAGATCATTTTCTCTGTGATAAAGTAAAGAATCCAGGTCTTGAGAAACGATTACGATGTCGTCCAAGTAATGATAGATCCTGATGCCTTGAAGCCTGAGCTCCGCAATTAAAGGTAGGAGAAGCTTGGAGCATTTGAAATTATGAATGGCAGGAAGGTGAATTGGAAATGGTGGTCGTCCAGGGGGATCTATAGAAACTTTTAATGGTCCTGGGACACTGGAATATGGAGATATGTATCCCTTAAATCCATGGATATCATCCAGCGTTCTTGGAGGACTACTTGATTATGGTCTGGATGGATTCCATCTTGAATTTTTGAATGTGCTAGTGGTGATTCAAAGCTTTGAGATCCAGGATGGGAAGCAAATCTCCTGAGGTTCTTTGTACAAAGAATAGAATGGAATAAACTCCCTGGAATCTCTTTTCCTGAGTGATGGCACCTTCTGTGAGAAGGAAAGAGATGAATTCTTGCAGAATTGTTTTCATTAAAGGGTTCCTGGGAAGCTTTGATGGTCTGAAAATGGCTTCTCTGGGTTGAGATTTGAATTCCATGAATACTCTTTGGAGACCACTTGAAGTTCTCACTGGCCTGAAACAACTTTGGTCCAGGCCTTGTGGAAGTGATGCAAATGACCTCTGACTCCCCAAGACCGGACCTGAAAACCATCAGAATTTTCAGACTGGTTTGGAAGTGGGATTTGTCGGACTTATTCCTGCAGTGCTGGTTCTGGTGGGACAAAAGGAAAAAGGCTGACCCCTTTTCCAGGAGTGTGACCTGGCAGAGTTCTTCCCTGGACTATAGGAGTGGGTATCCCAACAGTTATTTCTGTATTGTTGGTTTCTTCGAGATGGAGCAAAATCAATCTGTCTATTTTTCCTTTCCTGGGGCAAAAAGAGGCTTTTGCCCCTGGAGGTTTTCTTGAGAGGTAGTGCAACTTTTTTCAACAGCATAGTGCAGGTAAAGGAAGGCAGCAGAGGTCCAACTTGTAGATGCTGTCTGCATTCCAGGGATGGAGCCAATGTGCTCGCCTGGTGGAGACGGACAGGAACATAGCCTTGGATGAGAGTTGAACCCGATCCCTGGAGGATTCAATAATAAAATCGATAGCTGACTTGATGTCCAAAAAAGACTCCGCTATAGATGTGTGGGATTCACCTTGAAGAAGGGCTTGTTCAGTCTGGTCCAACCAAATTCTTCTGGCTCTAGAAACGGAGGTTAGAGCCACCTCTGGTCTTGAAGCCAGGCAAGTTGAAAGGAAAACCCTTCTTAGGTCATTCTCAAGACAAGGGATTCTTAAAAGAAGCAGCATCATCTAAGAGTAGTGTGGTCTTGCAGGTCAAGTGTACCACAGCTGCATCTATCTTTGGCGGGGTTTCCCACATCTCACAGTCCTTTTCAGAGAAAGGGTACATCTTTAACAGACATTAGTGATGATCGGCCGAGCACCCGAGCCCCATTGAAGTCAATGGGAGGACTCGAGCATTACACCAGGCACCCCCTGCTCTGATGAGGGGAGGGTGCCTGGTCCATAGGAAAAGGTCAGAAAATGATGGAAACACCACAGAAATGGTTCAGGGACAGCATAGGGAGGATGTCTGGATGCATCTTGGACTCCAACGTCGCTGCTGGGAACGATGTTTCGCCCGTAGTACGCCATTTTTACAGACTGACCGTAAAACACACAAAAAGGAAGATAAAAACGACTTTAGGCGAAAAATTGTTACCAAACAGTATTTGCTGTATATTTACTTGTATATCATTTGCAAATTCTGCAAAAAATTTCATCGATTTTTCGGAACTGGGGCCATGATTAAGAGGGAAACGTGCGCAGAGGCAAATTCTGCAAAAAATTTCCTCGATTTTTCGGAACTGGGGCCATGATTAAGAGGGAAACGTGCGCAGAGGCAAATTCTGCAAAAAATTTCCTCGATTTTTCGGAACTGGGGCCATGATTAAGAGGGAAACGTGCGCAGAGGCAAATTCTGCAAAAAATGTCCTCGATTTTTCTGAACTGGGGCCATGATTAAGAGGGAAACGTGCGCTGAGCCGACCATCTAAAACATTATGGGTGAGGGTCTGCTGCGGAGCTGACCATCCTAAACATTATATGCGAAGGCCCGCTAGTGAGCTGACGCTATAAAACATTATATGAGAGGGCCCGCTAGAGAGCTGACCCAATAAAACATTATATGAGAAGGCCCGCTGGTGAGCTGACCTATACAAAAATTGTCAAACAGCGCCCGCTGGTGAGATGGCCCTATATAAAAATTGTATCACAGGGCCCGCTGGTGAGCTGGCCCTATATAAAAATTATATCCCAGGGTATATGGAAGAGAGTCAACCATATACCCATTTTTTGGGTGGAAGGGGTGAATGGGAATACAGAGTATTCCCATCATTGTAAATAACATATCTAAAGTGACTTTATGTTCCCCCGGGGCTTTCCTCCAGTGGAGTGGAGAAGTCAGGGGAAATCCAGGCCTTGTTCATTTTTATAAGTGTCAACCTATCAGCATTTTCGGTGGAAAGGCGGATACCCTTATCTGTTATGATGCCACCAGCAGCACTAAATACCAGCTCAGACAGAACGCTGGCGGCAGGGCAGGCCAGCACCTCCAAGGCGTAGAGTGCCAGTTCATACCACGTGTCCAGCTTGGACACCCAGTAGTTGTAAGGCACAGAGGGATCATTGAGGACGCTGACACGGTCTGCTACGTACTCCTTCACCATCTTCCAAAACTTTTCCCTCCTTGTGACACTAGGCTGCGCATCAGGGTGAGGGTGCTGGCGGGGTGTCATGAAGGTGTCCCACGCCTTGGAGAGTGTTGCCCTGCCTTTGTCGGAACTGCTGTGTGCTCCCCTTTTCTCCCCTTCTCTGTTGGCCAAGGTAGCACGTACTCTGCCGCCAGCGTTGTCAGATGGAAAATTTTGGAGCAATTTTTCGACAAGAACCTTCTGGTATTGCACCATTTTGCTTGTCCTCTCCACCGGAGGAATGAGAGATGAGAAATTCTCTTTGTAGCGGGGGTCCAGAAGGGTGAACACCCAGTAATCCGTGTTGTCTAAAATGCGTATAACGCGTGGGTCACGGGAAAGGCAGCCTAACATAAAGTCAGCCATGTGTGCCAGAGTACCAACAGGCAAGATTTCGCTGTCCTCACCAGGAGGATGACTCTCAATCTCCTCATCCTCTTCCTCCTCTTCTGCCCACCCACGCTGAAGAGATGGAACTAAAGTTCCATGGCTACCCTCTGTAGCGGAGGCAACCGTGTCTTCCTCCTCCTCCTCCTCCTCCTCCGCCTCCTCCAATTGTCGCTGAGAAGACGAAGTGAGGGTGCTCTGGCTATCACCTTGTGTAAGCTCTTCCTCCCGCATTTCCACCTCTTCCACATGCAAAGCGTCGGTTTTAATTGTGAGCAGCGAGCGTTTCAGTAGACACAGAAGTGGGATGGTTACACTGATAATAGCGTTATCGCCGCTCACCATCTGTGTCGATTCCTCAAAATTGCGTAAAACCTCACAGAGGTCTGACATCCATTCCCACTCCTCACTTCTGATTAGAGGAAGTTGAACGGAGAGGCGACGACGGTATAACAGCTGGTACTCCACTACTGCCCTCTGCTGCTCACAAAGCCGGGCCAACATGTGGAAGGTGGAGTTCCAGCGCGTGCTCACGTCACACAGCAGCCGGTGAGCTGGCAATTGTAAGCGCTGCTGCAGCTTCAACAGGCCGGCTGAAGCTGTTGATGACTTACGGAAATGTGCACACACGCGGCGCACCTTGGTCAAGAGATCATGCACATTGGGGTAGGTTTTTAGAAATCGCTGAACCACTAAATTAAATACATGCGCTAGGCATGGTACGTGTGTGAGCTTGCCGAGCTCCAAAGCCGCCACCAAGTTACGCCCATTATCACACACAACCATGCCTGGTTGCAGGTTGAGTGGCGAGAGCCACTGCTCGGTCTGGTGACTAATCCCCTGCAACAGCTCTGAGGCCGTGTGCTGTTTGTCCCCAAGGCAGATCAGCTTCAGCACGGCCTGTTGACGCTTCCCCACTGCAGTGCTACACTGCTTCCAGCTACCGGCTGATGGGTGAGTGGCGCTGCGCGCAGAGAATTCGGAGGTGGAAACGGAGGAGGAGGAGCCAATAACGTAGGTGCTGGCGGAAACCCTGATGGAGGTAGGGCCCGCAATCCTCGGCGTGGGTAGCACCTGTGCCATCCCAGGGTCCGAGTCGCTCCCAGCCTCCACGACATTCACCCAGTGTGCCATCAGGGAAATGTAGCGTCCCTGGCCACAAGCACTTGTCCATGTGTCAGTCGTTAAGTGGACCTTCCCAGTAACTGCGTTGGTCAGGGCACGGGTGATGTTACGGGACACATGGTGGTGTAAGGCGGGGACGGCACACCGGGAAAAGTAGTGGCGGCTGGGGACTGCGTACCGAGGGACAGCTGCTGCCATCAGGCTGCGGAAGGACTCAGTCTCCACAAGCCTAAATGGCAGCATTTCGATGGCCAGTAATTTGGAAAGGTGTGAGGTTAGTGCTATGGCCTGTGGGTGGGTGGCTGGGTATTTTCGCTTGCGCTCAAATGCCTGGAGTAACGACATTTGGACGCTGCGCTGGGACAGGGAAGTGGATGTGGTCGCTGATGGTGCTTCAGATGGTACAGGTGCAGGGCGGGAGGTATGCGGGCCTGCGCCTTCGACAGGCGATTGGCCGGCACCGAAAACAGGGGAAGAGGAGGCAGTGGTGTGGCCTGCAGACACAGATTGGCGATCCTGGCGTTCCTCCCACTTATTACGGTGCTTGGATGCCATGTGTCGGATCATGCTGGTGGTGGTGAGGTTTCTAGTGTTCATGCCTCGGCTCATTCTGGTGTGGCACAGGTTGCAAACTACAATTTTTTTGTCGTCCGCACTTTCCTTAAAAAAACGCCATACCGCGGAACACCTAGCCCTTGGCAAGGGAGATTTACGCAAGGGGGTGCTCCGTGGAACATTTGCGGGCCGGTTTGGTGCGGTCCGCCTTCTTTCTGTAGCCACACCACTGCCTCTTCCAGCCTGTTGCGGTGCTGCAGATGGCTAACCCTCAGGACTGCTGTCATCGCTCGGCTCTCCACCTTCCCAGGTGGGGTCAGTCACCTCATCGTCCACCAAGTCCTCCTCCACTTCCTCACTCTGATCATCCTCCTCATTTCTTGATCCCACCACATACTCAGTCATTGACAACTGTATATCATCCTCCTCATCAAGGTCTTGAGACAGTAATAGTGGTTGATTTGATGGCAACTGTGTCTCATCATCATCATCCACTTCCTTTGACCTTAAATGCCGTTCCCCTCTGTCATCTTTTTGTGATTGGGTACCCTCTAGAGGTTGTGAATCAGGGCACAAGATTTCATGTTCCTCTGCAAGCGTGCTTGGAGAGAGGTTCAAATGAAGGATTGGTGATGAGACGAGCTCCTCACTATATCCCAGTGTGGGATCACTTCTTTGACCAGACCCTCTATGGTGGGAGGAAGGATGATCAGGGTGAGGATTATGTTGACCAGACTCTTGGCTACTGAGAGTGGACTTGGTGGAAGACAGGGTGGTGCTTAACCGACTGGAAGCAGTATCACCTGAAATCCAACCGACCACCTGTTCGCAGTGGTCTGACCTCGAGAGTGATGTCCTGCGACGCCCTGTAAACTGAGACATGAAGCTAGGTATGGTGGATGTCTTTCTGTCTTGTGCTCTGGCACCAGGCACAGTTTCTACGCGTCCTGACCCGCGCCCTGAACTATCAGGATCACGTCCACTTCCCTGTCCCTTTTTACCCGCCTTCTTCATATTACACGGAATATGTGCTGCTAATCTGCAACTTTGCACACTAAACAGAATGTGCTGCTTATCTGCGGCTAGGCACAGTGAACGGAATAAGTGACTTTTAATTTTTAACACTTTGCACACTAAACAGAATGTGCTGCTAATCTGCAACTTTGCACACTAAACAGAATGTGCTGCTTATCTGCGGCTAGGCACAGTGAACGGAATATGTGACTTTTATTTTTTACACTTTGCACACTAAACAGAATGTGCTGCTAATCTGCAACTTTGCACACTAAACAGAATGTGCTGCTTATCTGCGGCTAGGCACAGTGAACGGAATATGTGACTTTTATTTTTTACACTTTGCACACTAAACAGAATGTGCTGCTAATCTGCAACTTTGCACACTAAACAGAATGTGCTGCTAATCTGCGGCTAGGCACAGTGAACGGAATATGTGACTTTTATTTTTTACACTGCACACTAAAGAGAATGTGCTGCAAATCTGCAACTTTGCACACTAAACAGAATGTGCTGCTTATTTGCGGCTAGGCACAGTGAACGGAATATGTGACTTTTATTTTTTACACTTTGCACACTTAACAGAATGTGCTGCTAATCTTCAACTTTGCACACTAAACAAAATGTGCTGCTAATCTGCGACTAGGCACAGTGAACGGAATATGTGACTTTTATTTTTTACACTTTGCACACTAAACAGAATGTGCTGCAAATCTGCAACTTTGCACACTAAACAGAATGTGCTGCTTATCTGCGGCTAGGCACCGTGAACGGAATATGTGACGTTTATTTTTTAAACTTTGCACACTAAACAATATGTGCCGCTAATCTGCGGCTAGGCACAGTGAACGGAATATGTGACTTTTATTTTTTACACTTTGCACACTAAACAGAATGTGCTGCTAATCTGCAACTTTGCACACTAAACAGAATGTGCTGCTAATCTGCAACTTTGCACACTAAACAGAATGTGCTGCTAATCTGCGGCTAGGCACAGTGAACGGAATATGTGACTTTTATTTTTTACACTTTGCACACTAAACAGAATGTGCTGCAAATCTGCAACTTTGCACACTAAACAGAATGTGCTGCTTATCTGCGGCTAGGCACAGTGAACGGAATATGTGACTTTTATTTTTAACACTTTGCACACTAAACAGAATGTGCTGCTAATCTGCAACTTTGCACACTAAACAGAATGTGCTGCTTATCTGCGGCTAGGCACAGTGAACAGAATATGTGACTTTTATTTTTAACACTTTGCACACTAAACAGAATGTGCTGCTAATCTGCAACTTTGCACACTAAACAGAATGTGCTGCTTATCTGCGGCTAGGCACAGTGAACGGAGTAAGTGACTTTTATTTTTTACACTTTGCACACTAAACAGAATGTGCTGCTAATCTGCAACTTTGCACACTAAACAGAATGTGCTGCTTATCTGCGGCTAGGCACAGTGAACAGAATATGTGACTTTTATTTTTTACACTTTGCACACTAAACAGAATGTTCTGCTAATCTGCAACTTTGCACACTAAACAGAATGTGCTGCTTATCTGCGGCTAGGCACAGTGAACAGAATATGTGACTTTTATTTTTAACACTTTGCACACTAAACAGAATGTGCTGCTAATCTGCAACTTTGCACACTAAACAGATTGTGCTGCTTATCTGCGGCTAGGCACAGTGAACGGAATATGTGACTTTTATTTTTTACACTTTGCACACTAAACAGAATGTGCTGCTAATCTGCAACTTTGCACACTAAACAGAATGTGCTGCTTATCTGCGGCTAGGCACAGTGAACGGAATAAGTGACTTTTATTTTTTACACTTTGCACACTAAACAGAATGTGTTACTAATCTGCAACTTTGCACACTAAAAAGAATGTGCTGCTAATCTGCAACTTTGCACACTAAACAGAATGTGCTGCTAATCTGCAACTTTGCACACTAAACAGAATGTGCTGCAAATCTGCAACTTTGCACACTAAACAGAATGTGCTGCTTATCTGCGGCTAGGCACAGTGAACGGAATATGTGACGTTTATTTTTTAAACTTTGCACACTAAACAATATGTGCCGCTAATCTGCGGCTAGGCACAGTGAACGGAATATGTGACTTTTATTTTTTACACTTTGCACACTAAACAGAATGTGCTGCTAATCTGCAACTTTGCACACTAAACAGAATGTGCTGCTAATCTGCAACTTTGCACACTAAACAGAATGTGCTGCTAATCTGCGGCTAGGCACAGTGAACGGAATATGTGACTTTTATTTTTTACACTTTGCACACTAAACAGAATGTGCTGCAAATCTGCAACTTTGCACACTAAACAGAATGTGCTGCTTATCTGCGGCTAGGCACAGTGAACGGAATATGTGACTTTTATTTTTAACACTTTGCACACTAAACAGAATGTGCTGCTAATCTGCAACTTTGCACACTAAACAGAATGTGCTGCTTATCTGCGGCTAGGCACAGTGAACAGAATATGTGACTTTTATTTTTTACACTTTGCACACTAAACAGAATGTGCTGCTAATCTGCAACTTTGCACACTAAACAGAATGTGCTGCTTATCTGCGGCTAGGCACAGTGAACAGAATATGTGACTTTTATTTTTTACACTTTGCACACTAAACAGAATGTTCTGCTAATCTGCAACTTTGCACACTAAACAGAATGTGCTGCTTATCTGCGGCTAGGCACAGTGAACAGAATATGTGACTTTTATTTTTAACACTTTGCACACTAAACAGAATGTGCTGCTAATCTGCAACTTTGCACACTAAACAGAATGTGCTGCTTATCTGCGGCTAGGCACAGTGAACAGAATATGTGACTTTTATTTTTAACACTTTGCACACTAAACAGAATGTGCTACTAATCTGCAACTTTGCACACTAAACAGAATGTGCTGCTTATCTGCGGCTAGGCACAGTGAATGGAATATGTGACTTTTATTTTTTACACTTTGCACACTAAACAGAATGTGCTTCTTATCTGCGGCTCGGCACAGTGAACGGAATATGTGACTTTTATTTTTTACACTTTGCACACTAAACAGAATGTGCTGCTAATCTGCAACTTTGCACACTAAACAGAATGTGCTGCTTATCTGCGGCTAGGCACAGTGAACGGAATAAGTGACTTTTATTTTTTACACTTTGCACACTAAACAGAATGTGTTACTAATCTGCAACTTTGCACACTAAACAGAATGTGCTGCTAATCTGCAACTTTGCACACTAAACAGAATGTGCTGCTAATCTGCAACTTTGCACACTAAACAGAATGTGCTGCTAATCTGCAACTTTGCACACTAAAAAGAATGTGCTGCTAATCTGCAACTTTGCACACTAAACAGAATGTGCTGCTAATCTGCAACTTTGCACACTAAAAAGAATGTGCTGCTAATCTCCAACTTTGCACACTAAACAGAATGTGCTGCTAATCTGCAACTTTGCACACTAAACAGAATGTGCTGCTAATCTGCGGCTAGGCACAGTGAACGGAATATGTGACGTTTTTTTTTTAAACTCTGCCCCCCAAAACAAAATATAACTGCTGCCCCCACACACAATAGTCCTAAAAAGGACTTTTGGGTCTTTTTGTTGTTCAAACGCACTTTTATTCTCCCTACACTGACTTTCCCTTCCTATCCTCATCTCTCCCTGGCTAAGACTGAGCCGAACTCGCTGGTCAGGTGCTATACAGCACCCGATCACGGGTTCTGGCCAGCCAATCAGTGTAATGCCAGCAGCCAACATGGCTGCTAGCATTACACTGATGTCAGAGCCTCCCTGCACGTTTATTGGCTGCGCAGCAGCCGCGAAACGTGCGGGGAGGAGACCCGAACATGGCGGGCGAGCACATGCGGTACTCGTACGAGTACCGCCATGTGCCGAGCAGAGCGATGCTCGAGCCGATCCGAGCTTCGGCCGACCATGCTCGCTCAACACTAATAGACATGTAGTGGGTTTGCATCTTCTGTCAGACTTCTTCAATTCTTCAAAGATCAGATCTCTGATAATGAAATGTAAAGGAAAGGAGGATATCTTCTTTTTGAGGATAGAAAACATGCGGTCAATGGGCTGTTTGTCCTGGGATTTTTGTATCCCTAAGGTCTGTCAGACTAATTTGATTAGAGGTTTCACCACGACAGTATCAAACCCTGTGAGGTCTCCTAGATCCTCTTCTTGTTCTGCTGAATCTGCAGAGTCCCTAGTTGCCGGAGCTCCAGGTCAGAGTCGCCTGAAAACGAATTGTCCTCTTTGTCCCTGTGCCTTTTGCGGGGAAGAAAGGAAGAGGCTTCTTGGAAACCCTGAACCACTGCCTGTCTAATGACTTAAAATATGTCTGCAGAAGTGAAAGGCGAGTTTTGCACAAGCTGTAGCCAGCACAATCTACAGATCTTCTTCCCCTCCAGAGCCTTATTGTTACTAGGGATGGGAGAAAGTTGTCGGCGTGTGAGAAATTCCATGAAAACCACTTTATTGTCTGCTTTTTCGTGAGAAATTCTGGTTTTAAAACAGCGAGTAAAATTTCTGCATTTTTTGTCCATTGACCAAAATTCCCCACCAATTTTTCAGTGGTTAGAAAGTTTCTGCCCGTTGATTTACGTTGTTTTCGCTATTAAAACAAGACGTATTCCAGGAAGTGAAGCACAATAGAAGCAGCTACAGATCGAGGTAGATGTGTTGTGCAGTTCTGCTGTGAATTATTTATGATAGCAGTCACTATGAGCAGCAAAAGGAGGAACTGGACCCTTACTGTGTGTTCACTGAGTCTGAGGAGGACGAGGAGGAGGAAGAAGTGACTAGTAGTACTGAACCAATGCTGTCCAGTCCCCCTAAATCACCCCAAGGGATCTTGGGGAATTTATTGGGCATGGAGGGAGAAAAGGGTAGTATTACTGAGAGGGGAACAGGTCAGCTGCCTGTGCCTGCTGCAAGACGTGCTGTCCCTGCTGCAAGACGTGCTGTCCCTGCTGCCAGTGCAACCAGTGCTGTACCTGCAACCACTAGTGTTGTACCTGCTGCCAGAATGGCTGCCCCTGATGCCACCAGTGCTGTACCTGCTGCCAGTGCTGAACCTGCTACTACCAATACTTTGCCTGCTGCTAGTGTTTCTTGTAGTACTCTGAGGGGAAGGAGAAAATGATGCCAAGTGTGACAGCAAATCACACTTGCCATCCCCAAGCAGTCCTGCCAGTGCTAGTACTACTACTACTAAGGTACAGCAGTTTGTTAGCATTAGGAGTGAAGGAGGGGGGTAAGCAACAATATCCTCATATTACTAGTGACTGTGAGACTGAGGAGGAAGACTCTGGGGCTGAACTTGATGTGGTTGGTGTTAGTAGTAGCAGTAATGGTGAAGCAGCTGGAGTGGTAGTGGAAACATTTGAGAACATCCAGACTAGCAGTCAAGGGAGCCCACACCATTCCTCTGACCCTGCGAGTCCTCCCCTTCAATAAAGTGTCTAAATGGAACAGGATCCTGGGGGAGAGTAGGCACACAATACCACCATCAGCAGGAGCACAGATCAGCTGCCTGTCCCTGAATCTAGTGCTGCCACTGTCAGTCTGCCTTCTTCATGGCACCAAGAAATGCTGTGTGACATTAGGGGACCCTCTGTCACATTGCTCGTCACCTCCTCCAAGCAGCAGTGAGAAGTCTGAAATAGAGTAGCAGGACATAGGGACTAGTGGTGGTGGTGATGATGCTGGAGAAGCTGTGGTGGAGACATTGATGGACTTTTTAGCAGAAACTGAGAAGGAATGGGAGACAGGGATGAGGATGGGCATCACCAACTCCACTAGTAGTGAATTTTTGGAATCTGAGGAATTTACAACTGCTCTAATTCCTTCTCACGCTGAGTTACAAGGGCAGCAGGATGCTGAGGAGCAGGTTGGTGTGCCACAGACCACCGTGGACACAGCGGGAATGGGGTCAACAAGTGATGCAGGACTAGTACAGGTTCCACTTGCCAATGGCAGAAATACTCTTAGTCCTAGTTGCAGTGCTGAATCTGAGGCAGTAGCATCAATAGCAGCAACATCATCCGCTGCCACAGACAGGAAAGGGGAAGGTGGAGGACAAGATGAAAGAGGCCGTTCTTCTCCACCTGTTCCCTCCCCCCTGAAGTCATGGGTGTGGGGCTATTTTTCTCTTGGGGCAGACACAATGCAGTCATCAGCAATGGTACTGTGTGCAATTTGTGAAAAGTCAATGAGAAGAGGAAAGGAGGGAATACACCTCGGCACAAGCGCCCTGATAGCACACATGAAACACAGACACCATGACATTTATGTCAAACACATTAAAGCCAAACATCCATGTCACGGTTTTTGATGAACACTCAACAAGACTAGTAAGGTTAAAATAACTTTATTAAAATAAAGTACAGACAGCAATAAAGTAAGGCACACTAGTCCAAAAGGACAGTACAGATATAATACAATACACAATGGTGGGAAACGCACACTCTGAGGAGATGTACTAAAAGTAGCCTGTCCCCTAGTGGGCTAGGGAGAAGAGGAGGCAGTGACTGGCAGATGGTGGTACTGAGACTAGAACTCAAAGGAAATCGCAGGCCCACGATAGAATACTGGCAACAAGGACCCTAGATAACTAGGTATATACGGAGGCAACACAGCACAGGCACTGGCAACAAGGACCCTAGAACGCTAGGAGTCCAGCGGAAGACAACTGGCACACAAACCCAGGAGCTCTGGGTCCCACGGGACCCAGTAGAGGGCAAGGCAGCTCTGGCCCTAGGACACTAGGGTCACCGAAGCACCTAGGCAACCGCTACTGGTAATAGAGACCCTAGAATGCTAGGATCAAGGCAACAGAACATGGAAGGCAACCAGTGTCCCAGCAATTAAAGTACCTGGATGGTATGACACGCAACAGCTGGCTCCTGAGCCTAGCGGCTACTGCAGATGGCAAGACGAGCAATGAACCTGCCTAGAGGATCTAGGTACAGAAAGGTTCCAGAGGTAATGCGCCCAGAGGAATATCTGCAACTCCCACAGGGAGAGAGCCCAGCTAGTGGTAAGCGGAGTAGGGGACACGTACAGAACAAAAGTAACTCAGTCAGAGCTGAGACAGCACTGAACCGGTACTTCGCATGTGCACACCGCCAGAGGCGGTTAACCAGTATAAGCGGCTTCAGCAACAAGTGCTCAGCCTAAGGTCGACAAATAAGCAAAGCGCCAACCCAGCGCCACTACAGTGGGAGCGCAACAAGATGTCAGCAGTGAATCGGGTTCGCTAGCCAGATCAGTCGGCAGTGTATCGGTTATTAGCCAGGCCAGTTAGCAAGGAAGAGAGTACACAGCCAGGTAGTCAGCAACAGAGCAGGTTCTCAGCCAGATCAGTCAGCAACGGAGCAGGTTCTCAGCCAGATCAGTCAGCAACCGAGTGGGTTCTCAGCCAGATCGGTCAGCAAGAGAGCGGGTTCTCAGCCAGATCGGTCAGCAACGGAGCGGGTTCTCAGCCAGAACAGTCAGCAATGGAAATCAGCAAATCAGGATACACAGGAATATCATTAGGCAGGCCAGGTCATAAATGAACAGAGCATAAACAGGAACTAACGTCAGGAACAGGTACACCACGAAAGGGCGCCCAAGTACTGACATAACCAGGTATATAAAGGCTGGCCCTGGGTGGAGTCAAGCTCAATGACCAATAAAAGTGAGGCAGTGAAAACCAGGAAGTGATAATGACGCCTCCTGCAGCCAGGAGCATGTGCACCTTGATAGTACCCCCCTCTGAATGACCCCCTCCCCGCGGAGGAGGACCAGGCTTAGAGGGAAACAGCATGGAATCTTAATAATAATAAAGGTGCATGGATATCAGAATGTTTGACCCAAGTATGATCCTCTGATCCATAGCCCTTCCAATGAATTAGGTACTGGAGTTGACCACGAACCTTACGTGAGTCTAAAATACTTTGAAACTCATACTCAACATGGTTTTGTATACGAACTGGGCCGGGAACCACTGGAGCAGAGGTATAGCGGTTAAAAACCAGAGGTTTAAGCAGAGATACGTGAAACACATTATGAATCCGCATGCTTGCGGGGAGTTCCAAGGCATAAGAAACGAGATTGACCCTACGGAGGACTTTGAATGGCCCAACAAATCATGGGGCAAATTTGTTGCAAGGGGTTTGCAGATTCAGGTTTCCAGAAGAAAGGCACACACAGTCCCCAACCTGAAAAACAAGGGAGCAATCTCCTGTTATTAGCATGCCATTGGTAGCGTTGGAAGGACTCACGTAGTGAGGTTTGTACTTGCGCCCAATTGGAGTGGAGTTGCCGGATATGTTTATCAAGGGCTGGAATCTGCTGTGCCTGAAACGAATCCGGGAGCAAAGATGGTTGAAACCTGTAGTTGACCAGAAAGGGTGAGCTCCCGGATGAGGTATTGATGGCACAGTTTCTGGCAAACTCTGCCCAAGGCAGTAACTCGGCCCAGTTGTCATGATGATTGGACACAAAACAACAAATTAATTGTTCTAGACCTTGGTTAGAGAGCTCTACGGACCCATTCATCTGTGGTTGATGAGCAGACGAGTATGACAATTGAATGGCCATCCGATTGCAAAATGCCCACTAAAATCTGGATATAAATTGACTGCCATGATCCGATACAAGCACTCTGGGTACACTATGGAGTCGGAATACCTCTTTGGCCAATATTACCGCCAGCTCCTTGGCAAAAGGCAGAGCAGGGAGTGGCACAAAATGAGCCATTTTCAAAAACCTGTCAACCACCACCAAAATATACGTGCAGCCATTTGAGACAGGTAATTCACCCAAAAAATCAATCGATACATGAGACCATGGTTGATCTCCATTTGGAACGGGCTGCAGAAGACCCCCCGGTAGATGCTTCAGTGACTTAGAATGAGCGCACACAGTACAAGCGGACGTAAAGTTAGCACAATCAGTTCTTAGGGTGGGCCACCAGAATAGCGACCAGAATAATTGATTTCTGCCCACATGTCCCGCAGCCCGTGAAGCATGATATGTCTCTAGTAATCTGGTCCAAAAAGGTTCAGCCATGAAACATTTTCCCATAGGTTTTTCAGGAGAAGACTCAGCCTGTGTTGCCAAGATCTCCTGGCCAAGAGGAGAAGTGATGCTGGTCCGTAACGTAGCCAGAATGCAATCATGGGGAATAATTGGTACCGGATGCGCATCAGAATCTAATTCCGGCCCATGCTGCCTGGACAGTGCATCAGCGTGTACATTCTTGGACCCTGGCAAGTAGGACACTATAAAATTGAAACATGAATGAAAGAGTGCCCATCTCACCTGTCTTGGTGATACTCTCTTAGCCTCCGATAAGTACAATAAATTTTTGTGATCGGTCAGAATAAGAATCGGCGCCCTCAAACAAGTGGCGCCATTTGCATAGCGTGAGGATAATGGCCAACAGTTCTTGGATTTTATTCATATTTGTTTATACAAAGTAGTGTATTGTTTGATTGGGCTCTTTTTTGAGTTCTAGCATATATTTAATTCAAGCCATGTGTGAATATATTGCCATTGGCACCTGACTGTCTGCGATCCATTATGTTGGAAATTTTTTTTAAGTGTAGATTAATGTTGTCCGGAGTGGTCTCTTGTAATCACTATTGGAGTGTGATATGAAGAGGTTTTACTTCGGGCACTGAAGAGGTTAACATTTCTAGTTAAATCCTCTTTTGACATGACTTTTACGTTTGCTGATTGCTTGCATTTGGATCGCAGCGGGATTGGTGATAGATAAATGGTTTAATGGTTTGATTGGCTGGAATGGATTTAAAATTCCTAACGAACAACATTGTAGTTTATGGTCATGATTAAGCGCATATAGCGCGAAACGTGTTGATCTGTGAAGGATTGTGTGTGGCACCAATTGCTGGGAATATTTGAACATCTCCAAAAAGTCTCTCCTCCTTTTCTTCAAGATATCGAATTGTGAAGGTATCTGGAATTTTACATTGTATCGCAATAAAGGAAACAATGTTTTTACTTTCAAATTGCAAGTGTATCTATGTGAGCGGTTTTGTTTGTATGTTTCAACAGTTCTCGGTGGCCAATCTCGTAGACTGATTGCGCCTTGGTGAGCTTTTTCGAAAAAAAAAAACGCATGGCTTAAGTACCTGACCAGGACCAGACCTTTGTGACAGTACGGCCCCAACCCCCATGTCAGAAGCATCCACCTCCAGGGTATAGGGTAGATCGGTTTTGGGGCGGGACAGAACCGCTGCAGAGGCAAATGCAGCTTTTAGTGCCTCTTCCGCCTCTTCTGACCACTCGGAAGCCTTATGTGTCAAATCTGTGAGAGGCTTAACAATTCTGGAAAAGTCACGAATGAACTTTCGATAATAATTGGCAAAGCCAAGAAACCTTTGGATGGCTTTGAGACCATTGAGGCATGGCCATTGCAACACAGCAGACCACTTTTCTTTATCCATGGCTATGCCCTGTTTGGAAATGACGTAACCCAGGAAGGGCACCATGGACTTGTGAAATTCACAATTTTTGATTTTGCAGAATAGTTTATTCTCCCTGAGCTTCTGAAGCACTGTTGCAACATGAATATGATGTATATCCAAATCAGGTGAATAAATTAAAATATTGTCTAGATAGACCACTAAACAGGACTGCAACAAGTCTCAAAGCACATCATTAATAAGTTCTTGAAACACAGCTGGGGCATTACACAACCAGAACGGCATTACCAGGTATTTATAGTGCCCACTGTGAGTATTAAAAGCGTTTTTCCACTCATCACCTTCTTTAATACGGATGAGATTATATGCAGCTCTCAAATCCAATTTAGTAAATATGGTAGCGCCCTTAAGATGGTCAAACAACTCTGTGATGAGTGGAATAGGATAGGCACTTTTGATCATTAGCTTATTAAGACCTCTATAGTCAATACATGGCCTCAGTTCTCCAGATTTCTTTTTTACGAAAAAGAATCCAACCCCTACGTGCGAGGATGATCTGCGGATGATGCCACGTTGCAAAGCGTCCGCAATATATTCTTCAATAGCACGATTCTCCTCACAGGAGAGGGGATAAGTTCTGTCTCTCGGGGGCACAGAACCAGGTGCAATATCAATAGCACAGTCACATGGTCGGTGTGGTGGCAATGTGCTAGCCTCTCCCTTACTGAACACATCGCTGAAAGACTGGTATTCATGCAGTAGGGAGTGAGCGGTACACAAAATCCTAGTAGGCTGTCGTAAACAATGAATCAGACAGTACTCAAATATCTCACAAGATCCCCAATCAATTCTTGGATTATGCGTCCGCACCAAGAGAAGCCTAAAATGACTGCATAATGTGGAGACTGTATGATTTGAAAGGATAGAGTCTCAAAATGCAGTGCTCCAATCTGCACAGATAGTGGGCACGTCTCGTGGGTAACCTGAGGAGGCACCAAAGGTCGTCCATCAATTGCTTCAATAGCCATTGAATTGACCAGTTCGACCAATGGAATGCTGTGTAGAGCGGCAAACTCCTTGTCCATAAAATACCCTGCCGCTCCAGAATCTATCAGGACTGATGTATTAAACGAGAGCAAGAAATCACCACATCAACTCATACTCATTATTTGCTTAGCAGCCAAGATGTTACACCCAGGTACTTCAAACACTGCAAAAGGCCCTCACAAATTCATTAAAATTGGAATTAATGGGTTTAGCCGTCTCCCATATAGTTAAAAAAAAATTTCGAGCTGATTGAGAAATCCCCTGCATAGGGTGTGTTCCCCATTGTATCTCGGCAGGAGTGGTGCGGTGGAGGACAACCCTTTACAGGGTAGGTTTACACCTAAAGTTTGGACCTTCGGTGCTTGAACTGGGGTGGCCACCGACATTTGAGCAGGTCTGTCCAGATGTGCGGTCCGCTCCAGAATAGTTTGCACGGCCACTGACAACTGATTGAGGCGTTGTTCATACATACCCATTCTCCAGGGGATATTCACAAAGCTTCCTTCACCAGAACTGTCTGAGGTCATTGGCCCTTTCGTACTATCACGGTTTTTGATGAACACTCAGACAAGACTAGTAAGGTTAAAATAACTTTATTAAAATAAAGAACAGACAGCATTAAAGTAAGGCACACTAGTCCAGAAGGACAGTACAGATATAGTACAATACACAATGGCAGGAAGCGCACACTGTGAGGAGATGTACTGAGAGTAGCCTGTCCCCTAGTGGGCTAGGGAGAAGAGGACGCAGTGACTGACAGATGGTGGTACCAATACTAGAACCCAAAGAAAATCGGAGGCCCATGATAGACTACTGGCAACAAGAACCCTAGATAACTAGAGATATAAGGAGGCAACACAGCACAGGCACTGGCAACAAGGACCCTAGAATGCAAGGAGTCCAGCGGAAGACAACTGGCACACAAACCCAGGAGCTCTGGGTCACACGGGACCCGGTAGAGAGCAAGGCAGCTCTGGCCCTAGGACACTAGGGTCACGGAAGGACCTAGGAAACCGCTACTGGTAATAGAGACACTAGAATGCTAGGGGTGGATCGAGGCAACAGAATATGGAAGGCAACTGGTGTCCCAGCACTTAAAGTGCCTAGATGGCAACAGCTGGCTCTTGAGCATAGCGGCTACTGCAGATGACAAGACGAGCAACGAACCTGCCTAGAGGATCTAGGTACAGATAGGTTCCAGAGGTAATGCGCCCAGAGGAATATCTGCAACTCCCACAGGGAGAGAGCCCAGCTAGTGGTAAGTGGAGTAGGGGACACTTACAGAACAAGAGTAACTCAGTCAGAGCTGAGACAGCACTGAACTGGTACTTTGCATGTGCACACCGCCAGAGGCGGATAACCAGAAGCGGCTTCAGCAACAAGTGCTCAGCCTAAGGTCGACAAATAAGTAAAGTGCCAACTCGGCACCACTACAGTGGGAGCGCAACCAGATGTCAGCAGTGAAGCGGGTTCACTAGCCAGATCAGTCGGCAGGGTAGCTGTTATCAGCCAGGCCAGTTAGCAAAGGAGAGAGTACACAGCCAGGTAGTCAGCAACAGAGCAAGTTCTCAGCCAGATGAGTCAGCAACGGAGCGGGTTCTCAGCCAGATCAGTCAGCAACAGAGCAGGTTCTCAGCCAGATCAGTCAGCAACAGAGCGGGTTCTCAGCCATATCGGTCAGCAACGGAGTGGTTTCTCAGCCAGAACAGTCAGCAATGGAATCAGCAAATCAGGATACACAGGAATGTCGACAGACAGAACAAGGTCACACACGAACAGAGCATAAATAGGAACTAAAGTCAGGAACAGGTACACCACAACAGGGTGCCCAAGTACTGTCATGACAAGGTATATAAAGGCTGGCCCTGGGTGGAGTCGAGCTCAGTGACCAATAAAACTGAGGCAGTGAAAACCAGGAAGTGATAATGTCGCCGCCAGGAGCACGGGCACCGTGATAATCCACCACAGAAATGAAGCACCACTTTTACTTTACTCCCTGACTCTCCAGAAAGGCAACAAGAAGGGAGGCAAAGATCAAAGAGGAGGAAGAATAGAGTAAAGCAGGTACTGGTTGCTCCCCAATGAGTAAAACAACTAGCTCATCATCACCTTCTTGGGTAACTACATCTTTTGCCAATTTGGGCCCCATTGCTCCCCCAAACTTTGAGAAAGCTATGCATATGGGGTATTTCCGTGCTCAGAAGAAGGAGCTGAACACTAAACAATGCATTTTTAAAAATCTTCACCTACTCTGTGCTTGAAATTCACATCAACATTGAAGTCAAAGAGTGAAAAACGCTGTTTTTTAACTTACAGCAATATTTATGTGTGATTGGTGGTAAAAAGTGCCTTTTTTCTCCGATTTTAGTTTCACCCATCCCTAGATATATCCTTCACCTTTCTTGCCTAGTTTATAACCACTTCCCTGGAAAGCTTTCAGACTACCTGAGCAGAATGATCACTCCAGATCTCCATACTAACTATAACCTCCGATCTACTGCTAACAACTCACTGACTATTCCACTCTACCTGAGCCGTATTATCACTCCAGTTCTCAATACTAACTATAACCTCTGCTCTACTACCAACAACTCACTGACTATTCCACACTACCTGAGCAGTATGATCACTCCAGATCTCCATAATAACTATAACCTCCACTCTACTGCTAACAACTCACTGACTATTCCACATTACCTGAGCAGTATGATCACTCCAGTTCTCCATACTAACTATAACCTCCACTGCTAACAACTCACTGACTATTCCACACTACCTGAGAGGTATGATCACTCCATTTCTCAATACTAACTATAACCTCTGCTCCACTGCTAACAACTCACTGAATATTCCTGAGCAGTATGATCACTCCAGATCGCCATACTAACTATCACCTCCACTCCTTTGCTAACAACTCACTGACTATTCCACACAACCTGAGCAGTATGATCACTCCATCTCTTCATAATAACTATAACCTCCACTACTAACAACTCACTGACTATTCCACACCACCTGAGCAGTATGATCACTTCAGCTCTTCCTACTATTACCTCCACTCCACTGCTAAGAACTCATTGACTATTCCACACTACCTGAGCAGTATGATCACTCCAGATCTCCATACTAACTATAACATCCACTCCACTGCTAACAACTCACTGACTTTTCCACGCTACCTGAGCAGTATGATCCCTCCACATCTCCATACTAACTATAACCTCCATTCCACTGCTAACAACTCACTGACTATTCCACATTACCTGAGCAGTATGACCACTCCAGATCTCCATACTAACGATAACCTCTGCTCCACTGCTAACAACTCACTGACTATTCCACACTACCTAAGCTGTATGATCACTCCAGTTCTCAATACTAACTATAACCTCTGCTCCACTGCTAACAACTCACTGAATATTCCTCAATACCTGAGCAGTATGATCACTCCAGATCGCCATACTATCACCTCCACTCCTTTGCTAACAACTCACTGACTATTCCACATTACCTGAGCAGTATGATCACTCCAGATCTCCATACTAACTATAACATCCACTCCACTGCTAACAACTCACTGACTATTCCACGCTACCTGAGAAGTATGATCCCTCCAGATCTCCATACTAACTATAGCCTCCACTACTAACAACTCACTGACTACTCCACACTACCTGAGCAGTATGATCACTCCAGATCTCCATACTAACTATAACCTCCACTACTAACAACTCACTGACTATTACACACTACCTGAGCAGTATGATCACTCCAGATCTCCATACTAACTATAATCTCCACTACACTACTAACAACTCACTGACTACTCCACACTACCTGAGCAGTATGATCACTCCAGATCTCCATAATAACTATAACCTCCACTCCACTGCTAACAACTCACTGACTATTCTACACTACCTGAGCACTATGATCACTCCAGCTCTCCATACTAACTATAACCTCCACTCCACTGCTAACAACTCACTGACTATTCTACACTACCTGAGCACTATGATCACTCCAGATCTCCATAATAACTATAACCTCCACTCCACTGCTAACAACTCACTGACTATTCTACACTACCTGAGCACTATGATCACTCCAGATCTCCATAATAACTATAACCTCCACTCCACTGCTAACAACTCACTGACTATCCCACACTACCTGAGCACTATGATCACTCCAGCTCTCCATACTAACTATAACCTCCACTCCACTGCTAACAACTCCCTGACAATTCCACATTATCTGAGCAGTATGATCACTCCAGCTCTCCATACTAACTATAACCTCCGCTCCACTGCTAATAACTCACTGACTATTCCACACTACCTGAGCAGTATGATCACTCCAGTTCTCAATACTAACTATAACCTCCACTCCACTGCTAACAACTCATTGCCTATTCCACAATACCTGAGCCTTATTACCACTCCAGATCTTCATAATAACTATAACCTCTGCTCTACTACCAACAACTCACTGACTATTCCACACTATCTGAGCAGTATGATCACTCCAGATCTCCATACTAACTATAACCTCCGCTCCACTGCTAACAACTCACTGACTATTCCACACTACCTGAGCAGTATGATCACTCCAGATCTCCATACTAACTATAACCTCCACTACTAACAACTCACTGACTATTCCACACTACCTGAGCAGTATGATCACTCCAGATCTCCATACTAACTATAACCTCCACTGCTAACAACTCACTGACTATTCCACACTACCTGAGCAGTATGATCACTCCAGTTCTCAATACTAACTATAACCTCCACTCCACTGCTAACAACTCATTGCCTATTCCACAATACCTGAGCCTTATTACCACTCCAGATCTTCATAATAACTATAACCTCTGCTCTACTACCAACAACTCACTGACTATTCCACACTATCTGAGCAGTATGATCACTCCAGATCTCCATACTAACTATAACCTCCACTCCACTGCTAACAACTCACTGACTATTCCACACTACCTGAGCAGTATGATCACTCCAGATCTCCATACTAACTATAACCTCCACTACTAACAACTCACTGACTATTCCACACTACCTGACCAGTATGATCACTCCAGATCTCCATACTAACTATATCCTCCACTGCTAACAACTCACTGACTATTCCACACTACCTGAGTAGTATGATCACTACAGATCTCCATATTAACTATAACCTCCACTGCTAACAACTCACTGACTATTCCACACTACCTGAGCAGTATGATCACTCCAGATCTCCATACTAACTATAACCTCCACTGCTAACAACTCACTGACTATTCCACACTACCTGAGCAGTATGATCACTCCAGTTCTCAATACTAACTATAACCTCCACTCCACTGCTAACAACTCATTGCCTATTCCACAATACCTGAGCCTTATTACCACTCCAGATCTTCATAATAACTATAACCTCTGCTCTACTACCAACAACTCACTGACTATTCCACACTACCTGAGCAGTATGATCACTCCAGATCTCCATACTAACTATAACCTCTGTTCCACTGCTAACAACTCACTGACTATTCCACACTACCTGAGCAGTATGATCACTCCAGATCTCTATACTAACTATAACCTACACTGCTAACAACTCACTGACTATTCCACACTACCTGAGCAGGATGATCACTCCAGTTCTCCATACTAACTATAACCTCCACTACTAACAACTCACTGACTATTCCACATTACCTGAGCAGTATGATCACTCCAGATCTCCATACTAACTATAACCTCCACTACTAACAACTCTCTGACTATTCCACACTACCTGAGCAGTATGATCACTCCAGATCTCCATACTAACTATAACCTCCACTACTAACAACTCACTGACTATTCCACACTACCTGAGCAGTATGATCACTCCAGTTCTCCATACTAACTATAACCTCCACTACTAACAACTCTCTGACTATTCCACACTACCTGAGCAGTATGATCACTCCAGATCTCCATACTAACTATAACCTCCACTACTAACAACTCACTGACTATTCCACACTACCTGAGCAGTATGATCACTCCAGATCTCCATACTATCTATAACCTCCACTACTAACAACTCTCTGACTATTCCACACTACCTGAGCAGTATGATCACTCCAGATCTCCATACTAACTATAACCTCCACTACTAACAACTCACTGACTATTCCACACTACCTGAGCAGTATGATCACTCCAGATCTCCATACTATCTATAACCTCCACTACTAACAACTCACTGACTATTCCACACTACCTGAGCACTATGATCACTCCAGATCTCCATACTATCTATAACCTCCACTGCTAACAACTCACTGACTATTCCACACTACCTGAGCAGTATGATCACTCCAGATCTCCATACTAACTATAACCTCTGTTCCACTGCTAACAACTCACTGACTATTCCACACTACCTGAGCAGTATGATCACTACAGATCTCCATTATAACTATAACATCCACTACTAACAACTCACTGATTATTCCACACTACCTGAGCAGTATGATCACTCCAGATCTCCATACTAACTATAACCTCCACTACTAACAACTCACTGACTATTCCACACTACCTGAGCAGTATGATCACTACAGATCTCCATACTAACTATAACCTCTGTTCCACTGCTAACAACTCACTCAGTATCCCACACTACAAGAAAAAGTTGATCTGCCTTCACCTTCAGAGATCCAAAAGTCTGAAATAACCTACCTGAAAAAAATCAGATCTTCTTCCAGTCTAAAATCTCTAAAATTGACTGCTTCTTTGTATCGAATAAATATGTAGATGTATATAATTTTTATATTGTTTCTCTGTTTGATGTAAATATGTAACTTCTTACTGTTAAAGCTCTCCAGGACGGACTTGAAAATGAGGGAAATCTCAGGTTATTCTTACAGGTAAAACATTTTATAAGTAATAAATAAATAAATACATTCCTGTCTGCACGTGCAGGAAGAAGCTATTTGAGGACACCCTAATCTGGATCTGTCACTAAAGTAAATATTTTGACTCCTAACTACTATAAAGCTAAGAACTCAGTAGCTTCCTTCAACAAATGCCAAACTAAAAAAAACTATCTTGATCCAACAGTTAAAGGTATAGTAAACTCGAAAAAAAAAGTTAAGGCGAACTTATAGGTACAATTAAAACATACTTACTGCCCTCAATCCCATCTCTCAAACCGTTATGGTTTGAGACATGCAATAAAGTAAAGGTCTCCACTTCCTCCCACTTCTCATGTGTCCGCTGTACAGCCGACGTCATGAGTTCCTGCTTCCAGGACCAGAAGGCAGCTCTTCAGGAGAGCTGTCATCGAGCTATATAACTATAATTATTTAATTGGTATGGTCATCAGCGTGTGCCTGGCTTGCAAGCACACGTTGTAGACCATTCCGATGAAGTAACTATAGTTAGATATCCTGATGTCAGCACTCCTGAAGAGCCACCTAAAGTCAGGCGACCGATTTCTGGCTCTGACAGCTTTAGAGCTCGTCAGGCAGAAAGGGGAGGGAGTGGAGACCTTTATTTTATTACATCTCTCAAACCATAACGGTTTGAGAGATGGGAATGAGGGCAATAAGTATGTTTTAATTGTTCCTATAAATTCAACTGTACTTTTTTTTTAAGTTTACTATCCTTTCAAAGTCTTGCCATAGAGAACACTACAAACTGATTGCAAAATGCTTTAACATTTACTCTTGTGCTGCGTCCGTCTTTTGCCATAGCTTTGCAGAGTATCTGAAGCAGAGATGTGATGTCTGTATAACCGTCATACACCCTTTTGACGTGTCATTAAAATATTCATCACTACAAACAGTACGAATGTCTGTAGGTATACAGAACCAAGGAAGATGCTCACCAGTCAGCACTACATAATCTTCTCCTGCATCCCCCAGTCTGTTTTCTGGTTCAGTGGGAAGAGGAGATAATTTCCCTGTCACATCACACACAGACTAGTTTCAACCTAAAAAACAGCCCCGTCCTCATTTTGCCTCAGAACATAATTTCCCTCTACACTTGCACTGCACCACCATAAACACTTGGGTGCAAGAGAAGTCTTCAGTGCAATACAAAATCATTTTTTGGAAACCTCTGTAGCATCCAAGGAGTTAAACTACTTTCTTGAACTGCTGCTTAATATTACGTTATGGAATTCTCTCCAATTGTTGTGCTTGCACATACTGTAACTGCTTTCATACAAGGTAATGGATACCATTCTAGCTCAGAACCATATTGAGAATTATGACAGATGGTTTCAGTGCAGATAGGATGTTGATCCAGGGGAAATAGCTGACTGCCATTTGGAGTCAGGAAGGAATTTTTTTACCCACTTGGGACTTAATCGGAAATGGCTTCAATTGTATATTTGTTTAGCCTTCCTCTGGATTAACAGGGGTGATGTGGCATGGGCTGGATGGACACTTGTCTTTTTTATTCTCCGGCACAATCCCTTTTAAACTGCTGTTTGTCTATTTATTGGTGGTGTTCAGTCTAGAGTTCTTTGTGCATGTGCTAGGCTTATCTTTTGTAAATTGGAAGTTTTCACTTTCACTAGACAAAAGAAACAGCCTTCTGGGTGCGGCATCTATTTTAAATCAGTGGATTAACCCTTGGAGTGCCTATAGGTTTTATATATATTGCTATAGTCAGATTTAGGATATATGTTGCATGAAGTTGGCATACTTTCTAGACATATATTATTGGATTAATTCTAAGTAGATTCTTGGTATAATCTTTGATTGACTATATATTAAAGGGATTGTAACACCCCCCCAGGAAACTTCAAGCCAAAAGCTAGTAATAAGCACATCATACGTAACTCCCTTTTCTCTGTCATCCAATACAGGTTACTGGTAACTCTGGGAGGTGTCAGTCCCTTTAAGTAGGCAGGAACATTCTCAAAATGTATGCAGGGGGGTGGAGCCTCCCTTCCCTCTCAGGCTGCAGCCCAGTTAGCCACTTCCAGAATTGTTTGTTCCTTTGGTGCGACAACACCAGGTGGAGAACATTCGTAGTTAGTTTTAGTTTCTTTTTTCTTTTTCCGTCAGATATGGAATACCACCATTAGGCGGATTACCATGACTGACAAATGCCCTCCAATGTGGCTAGCTCAGTATCCAGGTGCTTTTTGTGGACCTTAAGCCCTGAGGGAGAATATCTTGGGTACAAGTGCTTCCCCATGGATTACCCACTGAGGTGATTCTCACTACATGGTAATCTGAAGACAGAAGATTGCAGGAAAGGTGAGCTACCTTTTGAGTGCTGCAGGTCCACTTGTCCCACAGTGCCCCTTTGCTGGGCTTGTATTTGGGAGTTCTCATTGTGCACTCCTGCACTCATTGGGTATATA
Organism: Rhinophrynus dorsalis; assembly: GCA_037306005.1. NCBI lineage: Eukaryota > Metazoa > Chordata > Amphibia > Anura > Rhinophrynidae > Rhinophrynus > Rhinophrynus dorsalis. The sequence goes on from CM074724.1 coordinate 11,390,732, forward strand.
TGTGTATGTCTGTGGGTATTTGGAGCAGGTTTATGTGGTAACTTAACCCTTTGTCTACTGGTTTGGCATGTTTTGAGGGGTTTCTGACACTTTCCTTACTGGGTTAGTGTTTTCTTAGTATCCACACATGTTCCCTGTATGTTTTTCATGTTTTTAACTTGTATTTTAACTTTTATTAAAATTGTGTACTGCGACCTTAAGGCGCGCTTTATTGCTTAGACGCTATTGCTCCATTTACTTTCTATGGGACAACACTGTTTCGGACGTATCTCTGCAACCGCTTCACACAGCAACTTCAGAGTGGGCTCATTTTATTTGTCTACCCTTGCTCTATCATCCGGTTTATAGTTCAAGTGTGTTGGGGGGCTTGGGGGGCTTCAGGCACTGTTTTGGGGTACTTTTTGGGAAAAACTACATTTCCCATGAGCGCTTGTTTCGTGCCTTTTTTCTGATTGGCTCCCGTCGCTGCAGCCATTTTGTGAGCTTTTCTCAACGAGTATCCTACGCAGGGCTTGGACTCTCCTTCTCTCCTCTGCAGATTAACCCTTCGCCTGCCAGATAAGTCTATATTTAGCATTTCTGGGGTGAAATATTAATCTTACACACTAGGGGCTAGACCTAAGACTAAGGAGGCTGGGGTATCAGTATCCCCCATTGCGCATTGCTCTTCCTGTCACGCAGGGCTACCTAGAGAGTTCTCTGGTCATTTATGCCCAGCATGTTCTGAAGTTCCTGACAGCAACCCAGGGACTTACAGCCATGCTATTGAGCCAGCTTGGGTGCAAGAGTTTAAGGCTGGGACTTTACAACTCTTTCCATCCCAGATACAGGGGGCACTTCAATTATGGCAGACCCCCTCTACTATCAGATCCTCCCTGCCTAAACAGCAGGGGGCACCTGATGTGTCAGATTCTTCTGAGGAGGAATTGTTGCAAGATTCGGATGTTGAGGATGGTACTATTTTGGAGTCTTCTAGGTCTCTTGGGGACCCATTTGAAGCTGATCCTGAACCCTCTGCTGAGGGCCTGATCAGGACTGTATTAACCACACTCAACATTCCCTTGGTTCAGGAGGTTCCTTCTGATTCCTCTGATGTTTTTCAGGAGCCTGCTAAGCCCCTTACTTATTTTCCTCCTAACCCAACTCTTGATTGTTTGGTTTCTGACGCATGAAAAAATCCAGACAAGTCTGTGTCTGTGTCCAGGAAATTTGCTAAGCTTTATCCCTTTTCTGAAGCTGAGCTGGCTAAATGGGTTCATCCCCCTAAGATGGATGCACCCATATCTAGACTGTCAAAATCTACTGCTTTACTTGTCTCTGATGATTCCGCACTGCAAGACTGGACTGACAAGTAACTTGAGGTTTCCCTCAAGTCCATTTTCGCTTCTATTGGCAACGCTATGCGTCCAGCATTTGCTGTTGCGTGGATTAACCGGGCTATTGCAGTCTGGACTGAACAACTCACTACGGCTGTCCGTCAGGATGCGCCTACTTCAGAAAAATTGCGTCTTCTTGCCAATATCTCTGAAGCGCAACACTATGTCTCTGCTGCTGCTTCTGATGCCGTCCCCATGATGGCAATGGCCTCTACTACCTCTGTGGTGGCCCCGGCGTGTGCTTTGGCTCAAGATTTGGTCTGCTGGCACTGCTTCCAAGAAAGCCTTGCTTTCTTTGCCTTTTCAGGGTGCTTCCTTGTTTGGGCCTGATCTTAAGGAACTAATTAGCGAGGCCACAGGGGGTAAGAGTACTCATCTACCCTTGAAGAAGTTGCTGTTTAAACGTAACCGGTCCTTTCGTTCCTTTCAGACAGAGACGCGTTCAATGAACCAGGCGGTTCCATCAGCTCTGCGTCCCTCCTCCAAGCCCAAGCAGCAATGGAAGCCCAAAGCTGCCTCCAAGCCCAAGGCCATCTGCGACTCTTTCGCAGGATTTGGGAGGATTCTGTGTTGGACCCGTGGGTTTTACAGGTGGTGACAGAGGGATACAAGATCCCTTTCTTTTCTTTTCCTCCTTTTCTCTTTCTCGTTCTCCTCAGGACATCAAGAAATGCTGTCTATTCGAAGGTGCTGTTCAGGCTCTTCTGGACAAAGATGTCCTGGAGCCGGTGCCTCCTTCAGACAGGGGTTTGGGGTTTTACTCGAACCTCTTTGTGGTGACCAAAAATGCCGCCAATGCCGCCCTGTTTTGGATTTGAAAGATCTAAACTACTTTGTGATCAAGATTCACTATCATCAGGAGTCTCTGCGCACAGTGATTGCTGCCATGTCTCCAGGGGAGTTCCTTGCTTCTCTGGACCTTCAGGATGCGTATTTGCACATCTCAATTAATCTGGAGAGCAGGCGGTACTTGTGGTTTGCCTGCGACAGGGGTCTTTTTCAGTTCTCAGCTCTTCTATTTGGTCTGACAACGGCCCCTCAGGTTTTCCAACGAGTTCTGGGGGCCTTGATATCCGTTCTCCATCGGGACAGCATCAGAGTGACTCCCTACATGGAAGACTTGCTGCTGAAAGCCTCCTCTGCGGACCTTCGTCATCAGCAGGTTCAGTCCTCACCCATCACGGTTGGATTGTCAACTTGGATAAGTCGGATCATGTCCAATCCCAGCAACTGATCTTCCTAGGTGTTCTATTTGATACTTAGAGGAGCATGGTGTTTCTACCGGACGAGGTAGCCCATCAAATTGCCCACAAGGTCTCAGCGATTCTATCTCAGGATCGGATCCCAGTTCAGAAGTTGTCTTCTCTGGTGGGAAAGTTCATTTCCACGATAGAGGCGGTTCCATTCACCATGGCAGACACCAGGGAACTTCAGAGGTTTGTGATACAGACGTGCAGGGATCGACCAGATAATCAGAAGCTGTCAGTGTCACTTCCTCCTCATGTCGAGCTGAGCTTGGAGTGGCGGCTGGACCTTTCCAATCTACTGAAAGGGAGATCCTTCCTGATTCCCTAGTGGACCACAGTCACGACGGATAACAGTCTCTTGGGTTGGGGAGCTGTTCTGGGTCGCTTCAGCGCTCAGGGGAAATGGTCCATGGAGGAGTCCCTTCTCCCAATCAACATCTTGGAACTTCGGCGATATTTCATGCCCTGTGTCATTGGGTATCTCAACTGGAGGACTGTCCAGTCTGAGTGGAGTCCGACAACGCCACGGCAGTGGCTTACATCAACAGACAAGGCGGAACAAGAAGTCTCGCCACTTGGTTAGAGGTCAAGGCCATTCTGTCCTGGGCAGAGCTTCATGTTCCTGTCATTTCCACAGTGCACATTCCAGGTATAGACGGCATCATGGCAGACTTCCTCAGTTGTCACACAGCCGACAGCGGTTCTTGGTGCATCCTTTACTGTTGAGCCCTGTTGGCTCTAGTTCAGTGTGCTGTGTAACTGTTCCAGGGGTGTTTTTGCCCATGTTTGGTGTCCGTTGACAATTTAGCTTTGTTGAGCCCTCTGACCGGTTGGTTCATGGGAGTTCTGGTGACTTTGTGGCCCTTGCGCCTGGTCCTTGCCTTCTTCCTGCCTCTGGGGAACTCAGTGGTTGGACATCCCAGAGTTACCAGTAGCATGTATTGGACGACAAAGAAAAGAGGATTTTAGTCTTACCTGTTAAATCCTTTTCTCTTAATCCATACAGGTTACTGGTCTCCCACCCTGTCAAAGGACCATGCTTGGCTCTCCTGTGGCAGTATGTGGGAGTCCTTCGGGGCATGCTCACAGTAGTCTTCTTCCCTTCTATTTTCTAGTCAGTAGTTATTGTCTCAAATCATTCTAGCTGACTAAGCTTCAGCCTAGGAGGGAAAGGAGGCTCCACCCCCTGCATACATTTAGAGAAATGTTTCTGCCTACTTAAAGGGGCGGATTGCCTCCCAGAGTTACCAGTAAGCTGTATGGACTAAGAGAAAAGGATTTAACAGGTAAGACTAAAATCCTCTTATACTCACCACACAGTCTGATCTTCTAAACACAGGAACACCAGGGTGATACACTTATATGCACACCATACAGTCTCATCACCTAAACACAGGGACACCAGGGTGATACACTTCTATACACACCACACAGTCTGATCTCCTAAACACAGGGACACCAGGGTGATACACTTATATACACACCAAACAGTGTGATCACCTAAAGACAGGGACACCAGGGTGATACACTTATATACACACCAAACAGTGTGATCACCTAAACACAGGGACACCAGGGTGATACACTTATATACACACCACACAGTCTGATCTCCTAAACACAGGGACACCAGGGTGATACACTTATATACACACCACACAGTCTGATCTCCTAAACACAAGGACACCAGGGTGCTACACTTATATACACACCACACAGTCTGATCTCCTAAACACAAGGACACCAGGGTGATACACTTATATACACACCACACAGTCGGATCTCCTAAACACAGGGACACCAGGGTGATACACTTATATACACACCACACAGTCTGATCGCCTAAACACAGGGACATAGGGGTGACACACTTCTATACACACCACACAGTCTAATCTCCTAAACACAGGGACACCAGAGTGATACACTTATATACACACCACACAGTCTTATCTCCAAAACATAGGGACACCAGGGTGATACACTTCTATACACACCACACAGTCTGATCTCCTAAACACAGGGACACCAGGGTGATACACTTATATACACACCACACAGTCTGATCTCCTAAACACAGGGACACCATGGTGATACACATATACACACCACACAGTTTGATCTCCTAAACACAGGGACACCAGGGTAATACACTTATATACACACCACACAGTCTGATCTCCTAAACACAGGGACACCATGGTGATACACTTATATACACACCACACAGTTTGATCTCCTAAACACAGGGACACCATGGTGATACACTTATATACACACCACACAGTTTGATCTCCTAAACACAGGTACACCAGGGTGATACACTTCTATACACACCACACAGTCTGATCTCCTAAACACAGGGACACCAGGGTGATACACTTATATACATACCACACAGTCTGATCTCCTAAACACAGGGACACCAGGGTGATACACTTCTATACACACCACACAGTCTGATCTCCTACACACAGGGACACCAGGGTGTTACACTTAAATACACACCACACAGTCTGATCTCCTAAACACAGGGACACCAGGGTGATACACTTCTATACACACCACACAGTGTGATCTCCTAAACACAGGGACACCAGGGTGATACACTTATATAAACACCACACAGTCTGATCTCCTAAACACAGGGACAGAGGGATTTGTGCCTAAAAGAGGGACACTTGGTATGTATGTATTAACCCTGTGTATAACAGTGAAGCCCAATAACACAATACTGTAGTAAGTATCAGAATATAATAATCCCTAATCTGTGTTCTTCTTTCAGGTATGAATTCTGTGGCAGCGGAACTGTGGAAGAAAACAATTTACAGACACTTCTTATTTGTAACATGGTGGCAAAATAAACATGATTTCTGGCTTTAGAACCAACAAATACTAATAAAACACCAGGGAAAAGAAACACAGGCATTTGTACTATTTAACCCTTTCTGTATCGTCTGCCTCTTTTCACTAACAATGTGAGTGCCAGGAGTTTCCGCTACAATGCACAACCCTGTGACACCGAGCGGATTAATAATGACAATGACAACGCCTGTACCTGGATTTTCTCTCAGTTGTTCCCCAGAATACCACCAGAGAATCCTAATATTAATTAATGTATAAAAACAAGTTGTTTTAACCCCTTAACGACTGTCTGATCCGGCACAAGTCAGCCGTTAAGGACCAGGGCACTTTCTTTTTATCGTATAATATTTTGGGATGGCAGAACAGCCCGCAATCCCAGAATTCCATGACATGCCAGGACCGTCATCGGTCCTTAAATGCAGGACTGGCGTGACGGTCCTGGCACGGAATGGGTTAATAACAATCCTGAACTTCCCTTACTTCGTTCAGTAAACCGACACATGAATTTTTCTTTTGCTCCTGGTTCAAGGGATAAGATCTTCATCCAGTCCTTGATGTTCTGTCCGTAAAGGCAGACATGCCAGGTCCACTGGACCTCAAACTCCACCCATTTCCAATGGCGATATTAACCCTTTAAGGACCAGTGGGGTCTGTAATGCATTGCAAAAGCAATGCTTTGTACACCCCTCTGGTCCTTAAAGGGATAGTAATGTTTCACAATAAAAGCAGCTCCAATTAATCATCATAGTATTTGATCCATGGAGAGTGTTATTTCAATACTGTCAGAGTTGTAGTACAAGAGTAATTCAATGATAAAGTGTCCCCCTCCCACCCCTTTTACCTAGTGTAAATCACCTCCCCTCAGATGTGGAATCTGGTCTCTTGACCGGACAGCTCACAGCAAGGGACAATCTTCTTACTGTGATCATAAGGAAACCCTGCCCCCTTGACAGGTTTTTCAGGTTTTTTCTTATGCTCACTGAAGATTGTCCCTTTCTGTGATCCAACCGGACAGTCTTGCTGTTAAAGGGGCGGGAGGGGGATACTTTACCATTCAATTACTCTTGAACTACAACTCTGACAGTATTGAAATAACACTCTCCATGGCACAAATACTATGAAGATTAATAGGAGCTGCTGTTTTTTGTGAAACATTACTATCCCTTTAAATGGTTAAGTAGGCTCTTGTAATTAGCCTGCTTCAGTTTGGAAAAAAAAAACTGTCATGTCAGTCTCCATGGACCAAACATTCAGTGTTGATTGAAAATGTTATTTATTGATCAGAGGCACGAGGGCAAAATCATGGGGGCCATAAGAATTTTCTGTCCATAGTAAGGTTATTCTTAGTAGGTGAGCAAAGCATTACTGTGCAATACAGCTCTCACATCTCCAACACTCAAAGGGCTGAATGAATATAGGGGTTAACCTATTAAGGAACCATGCCATGTCAGAACTGCCATGCCGGTACCACCACTTAAGGCCCAGTGACGTCCTGGCACATCATGGAATTAGGGGATGGTAGCATGTCTGCACTCCACTCTGCCAGAATACTACGCAATAAAAAAAATGCTTTGTGGTCCATAACGGCTGCCCGTGTCATTAAGGGGTTAAAAAGTGAAATTTATACCCTGAGTTTGTTAATGTGTAGCTTCCAGCACACAGAGTAGTTTACCTCTTAGATCAATAATATTCAACTCTCCATACCTGGGATCTTTCAAAATGAGTCAACCCTGAGATATTTGAAATATTAACCCAATACTTTTAACCCAAAACTTAGATTCTGGCTGATATGACTCTGCTTAAAACATACAAGACAGGCAGAACTTCTCCCTTTGCCTTTTGGTGCAACTTAGAGATCTCCCTGTTTCCACACACACAAATATAACAGGAATTCTCCCTCCGATTTTCTGTATAAATTAGAGATCTCACTGCTTGTACATGGAGATAAGCAGGACTTCTCCCTCTGCCTTTCTGTTTAAATTAGATATCACCCTGCTTGTACACACAGATAAGCAGGAATTCCCCCACTGGCTTTCTGTATAGAGACATCACCACATGTACACACAGATAGCAGGAATTCTCCTTCTGTATTCCTGTATAAATTAGAGGTATCACTGCTGGTACACACAGATAACAGGAATTCCCCTACTGCCTTTCTGTATTCATTAGGAATCGTCTTGCTTGTACACAGAGATAAGCAGGAATTATCTCTCTGCCTTTCTGAATAAATTAGAGATCTCACTGTTTTTACAAATAGACACCCAGAAATTCTCCCTCTGCCTTTCTGTATAAGTTAGATATATCACTGCAGGTATACTGAGATAAGCAGAAATTCTCCCTCTGTTTTTCTGTATAAATTACAAATTTCACTGCTTGTACACACAGATACAAGCAGGAATTCTCCCTCTGCCTTTCTGTATAATTTAGAGATCTCACTGTTTGTACACACAGACACCCAGAAATTCTCCTTCTGTCTTTCTGTATAAATTAGAGATATCACCACTTGTACACACAGATAACAGGAATTCTCCATCTGCGTTTCTGTATAAATTAGGAATTGCCTTGCTTGTACACAGAGATAAGCAGGAATTCTCTCTCTGCCTTTCTGTATAAATTAGATATATCACTGCCGGTACAACAAGATAATCAGGAATTCTCCTTCTGTCTTTCTGTATAAATTAGAGATATCACCACTTGTATACACAGATAACAGGAATTCTTCCTCTGCCTTTCTGAATAAATTAGAGATCTCACTGTTTGTACAAATAGACACCCAGAAATTCTCCCTCTGCCTTTCTGTATAAGTTAGATATATCACTGCAGGTACACTGAGATAAGCAGGAATTCCCCCTCTGCCTTTCTGTATAAATTATATATATCACTGCAGGTACACACAGATAAGCAGGAATACTCACTCTGCCTTTCTGTATAAATTAGATATACCACTGCTGATACACAGAGATAAGCAAAAATTATCACTGTCTTTCTGTATAAATTAGATATATCACTGCTGATACACAGAGACAAACAGGACTTCTCCCTCTGCCTTTCTGTATAAATTAGAGATACCAGTGCTTGTACACACACAGATATACAGGACTTCCCCCTCTGCCTTTCTGTACAATATAGAGATACCAGTGCTTGCACACACACAGATATACAGGACTTCTCCCTCTGCTTTTCTGTACAATATAAAGATACCAGTGGTTGCACACAGATATACAGGACTTCCCCTCTGCCTTTCTGTACAATATAGAGATACCAGTGGTTGCACACAGATATACAGGACTTCTCCCTCTGCCTTTCTGTACAATATAGAGATACCAGTGCTTGTACACACACAGATATACAGGACTTCTCCCTCTGCCGTTCTGTACAATATAGAGATACCAGTGGTTGCACACACAGATATACAGGACTTCTCCCTCTGCCTTTCTGTACAATATAGAGATACCAGTGCTTGTACACACACAGATATACAGGACTTCTCCCTCTGCCTTTCTGTACAATATAGAGATACCAGTGGTTGCACACACAGATATACAGGACTTCCCCTCTGCCTTTCTGTACAATATAGAGATACCAGTGCTTGTACACACACAGATATACAGGACTTCTCCCTCTGCCGTTCTGTACAATATAGAGATACCAGTGGTTGCACACAGATATACAGGACTTCTCCCTCTGCCTGTCTGTACAATATAGAGATACCAGTGCTTGCACACACACAGATATACAGGACACCCCCCTCTGCCTTTCTGTACAATATAGAGATACCAGTGCTTGTACACACACAGATATACAGGACTTCTCCCTCTGCCTTTCTGTACAATATAGAGATACCAGTGCTTGTACACACACAGATATACAGGACTTCCCCTCTGCCTTTCTGTACAATATAGAGATACCAGTGCTTGTACACACACAGATATACAGGACTTCTCCCTCTGCCGTTCTGTACAATATAGAGATACCAGTGGTTGCACACAGATATACAGGACTTCTCCCTCTGCCTGTCTGTACAATATAGAGATACCAGTGCTTGCACACACACAGATATACAGGACTTCTCCCTCTGCCTTTCTGTACAATATAGAGATACCAGTGGTTGCACACAGATATACAGGACTTCTCCCTCTGCCTGTCTGTACAATATAGAGATACCAGTGCTTGCACACACACAGATATACAGGACTTCCCCTCTGCCTTTCTGTACAATATAGAGATACCAGTGGTTGCACACAGATATACAGGACTTCCCCTCTGCCTGTCTGTACAATATAGAGATACCAGTGGTTGCACACACACAGATATGCAGGACTTCCCCTCTGCCTGTCTGTACAATATAGAGATACCAGTGGTTGCTCACACACATATATACAGGACTTCCCCTCTGCCTGTCTGTACAATATAGAGATACCAGTGGTTGCACACAGATATGCAGGACTTCCCCTCTGCCTGTCTGTACAATATAGAGATACCAGTGGTTGCTCACACACATATATACAGGACTTCCCCTCTGCCTGTCTGTACAATATAGAGATACCACTGCTTGCACACACACAGATATACAGGACTTCTCCCTCTGCCTTTCTGTATAAATTAGAAAGTTACTACCCTAGTCTTACACGTTCTGTTCAGCCAAGTCAGACAGTTCTCTGATTGGTGGATTTCCCTGCATCACTATCTTCTCCCTCTGGACAGCAAATTCTGAATCCAGTATGTATGTTCCAAATGTCTACAAAAACATCCTTGATAAGCAAATGTGTTTGTTTTTTGCCCTTTTCCAGTCAGTCTTTATCATTTTATAGGAACACTAAAAACTCCTAATAATAATAATTCTCCCCACTTAACCCTTTGAGCACCAGAGAGGTATCTGCAATGCATTGGATACGTCTCTGGCGCTCAAAGGGTTAAATCTGTCCAGATTATGCTAACATCCCCCTATGAGCCAATTGTACATGGACTGGTTCTCTAAAATGAATCTTTGAGTAGTATTTGATATCATGTCCATGGAGCTGCATGTAATTCTTTGTTTGCTGACCTTACATATCCGCCCTACGAAATTTAAAGGGACAGTAATGTCTATTTAAAAGTTGTTCGCCGAGTTTTCTTTATATTAAAAATAACACAATGCGCTATGTTTAAGATCTTACTGTTGTGTAGTTCAAAAGTTATGAAGCGATACAGAACCTCCTTCATTCTTTCTTTGTAATATTACACCACCACTAAACACTTGCAGACACTCGATGAACAATAGTGGATCGTACTGGTATCAGTGAGTTGTGTACAGTGGCAGCTTGCTCCCACCCCCTCACCTCGGCCATGTTGCGCAGTGTCCCGCAGGTCAGGCTATTGTATCGCACTGACAACATAGTAGACATGTAGTGGCAATGTGCAGACCTGTCCCCTCTTCCACAGTAGGCCAACTGTGTCCTCATGGTTTGTGTTTAGTCGTGAGTGTGTGAGTGAGGGACATGCAGCATCTACAGCAGGCAGATAGGTGGCTGAAGACAGGCAGGATACAGGTAGCAGGGATGGTGTGTGTGTGTGTGTGTCTGTGGTGTAGGAGCAAATGGCAGCCATTTTGTTTTTTTTCCTCAGTTGTATAGTGGTGGGCAGGCTGGATAGTGGGGGAGGGCCAAGTCCCTGCATCATTTTCATAGGAGTAGCAGTGGCCTTTGGCCACTGCAACTCCTATGAAAATCACACCCCCATTGAATCATCCAATGGGAGCAGTAACTCCTTCTTACTGCCGCCCCCGGGTGTGTTTTGCCAGACACAAAGTCTTCTTTTATATATATATATATATATATATATATATATATAGATAGATATATTTTCCTATTGAAGTCTATGGGGAAACCTGGAGATAAAAGCAGTGATAAAATTAGCACCTGCAATAGAATCCAGCCCTAGGTATTGTTATTATCATCACATACAGGATTTAAGAGACCCTGTAGCTTATGCCAATATCTTATTCTAGTAAAGCTCCACTCCCAGTGTACCCCGATAGGTAGATTTAGCTATAGATTAGGGCTAATGTCTCACGGGGCTGGTTTCATCTCCAGATGAAGGTATGGTCTTAGTGCCAAAACGAGTAGAGAATAAGAGCTGAAGCTCAGAGAAGAGTTTGCGGGAGAGACAGGCCAAGGGTGACTTTTTCAGTGGAACATCGCTGGCTGATAGTGAGATATGAGTGTGGACCACATCAGATGAGACTGAGAACTTTATCTGTCCTATTGAGGCAAGAAGTCATGAAATAAGCAATCTATACCTTTTATGGTTACGTGATGCGTATGTCTGGTACCTTCCACACACGATGTTCTTTATCCAGAACGTGATGTAAGAGGCCACTTGCACCACCACCCAGCCTAAGCCACAACTATAGCCCCCATGGTGGCTCCCTAACTCTATTGATGTGGCACCTATAGCCCACTTCCCACCAGTTTAGTTCCTGGACCATGTAAGATCCCTTTATGATCCATGTGATTTTAGCCTTTTGTTTTTGTGTTTAGTACCACTACTTACTGTTTTATATGTCTATGCTTTGTATTTTTATATGATTCATCTATTATTGATCCATTTTATATTTCACCAATAAAATTATACATATTTATTTTTACAATACTGCACTCAGAGGAGATTCTCTTTATGCTCTCCTCCTCTCCCTTACTTCCCAGTATGTACCTGACTCCAGGACCACAAACACCTATCACTAGGAGCAGATTTACATCACGGGTGCCCCTAGGCAAGGCACTCCAGGTGCCCTTAGCTCCACCCAAGGCCACACACTCACTCTGCACATGGCACCGCCCCCCAGTCCCATCCACTGTTTTGTGGCACAGAAAAATACCCTTGGCCAATCACAAGCAAGAATGAAAAAGCTTTAACCTTCGGATACTAGTGATCGCCATATCTAGCATCCAATGAGTTAAATAATAACCTGTAAACGGATATAAAACTGGTGTGGGGCACTGAGATTGGTCTGGACACACCCAGGATGCAGAATGTGGGTGTGGTCGGCACAACTCAGGCATCACCCCTCATAATTTGGCACTCTAGGCAGTTGCCTATTCTGTCTATTGGTAAATCCGGTCTACCACTTAGAATGGAAGGAAGACTTTAACTGCAGGCTTTAAATTCAGTAATAATTTAACCCTGTGAGTGCCCGAAAGGTTGCAATGCATTGGATACCTCTCTGGAACTCAAAGGGTTAAGGTTCGTTTTAAAGGGATAGTAATGTTTCATAATAAAATCAGCTCTAATTAATAATCATAGTATTTGGACTTTGGAGAGTGTTATTTCAATTCTGTCAGAGTTGTAGTACAAGAGTAATTCAGTGACAAAGTATCCCCCTCCCATCCCTTTTACTGATGTAACACTGCTCAGCCAGATCAGAAGGGAGGTGCCCAGGTAGACTGCAGAGAGGGACAATCTTCAATTAAGATAAGGGAAAAAGCTGAAAAACTTGTCAAGGGGGGGCAGGGCTTTCATTGTTCTCATAGGAAGAAGATTGTCCCCTTCTGTTATCTGTCTGGTCTATGGACTGGATTCCACATCTGAGAAGAGATGGCTTACACTAGGTAAAAGGGGCAGGAGGGGAAACTTTGCTTGTGAATATCTCTCAAACCATAAAGGTTTGAGAGATAAGACTTATATCGTTCTTCATGTTTTTTTAATGCCTACAAAATAAAATAAAGTTAAAACTAAGTATTACTATCTCTTTAATGAATCAGTCCTTACGGAATTGATTGATAGTCTCCACTGGGATTTTCTGCTCAGATTTTAAGTAAGTGAGGGCTAATTACTTACAGATGTTAGTGTCCCTTTAAAATAATGAAGACTGTCAAAATGCTTTTGAGAGGTCTCACAAACACTGGAGACCTATCCATCATTTAAGGTCAGAAGTCCAATTGAAAGAATTGGAACATTTGGGGAATTTTTATTTGCCACTTTTGGTTCATTTGATTTGCCCAAGAATTTCTCCTCTTATTGAATAAGACCCTTGTGTGGTGTTGTGCAGCAGACTGGGGAAGCATTTTTCCTATGCGCACCTTCCTTCCTGCTGGTCTTGCACTGAGCAGTACAGTCCCCTGACCAGGAAGTGGAGAGTGTAAAGGAGAACTGGGAAAAATAAAATATTGTGTTGAGTTGCATAAGAAGAAAAGGACAAATATACAGAGAAATGTAAAAATAAATCTAAATTATAAAAGAACTCGTACATGAGTATTTCTGTTATGGCTTAACCTTTTGAGTGACAAAAAAGGTGTGTATAGAATTTCTTTGCAATGCGTTGCACACCTTATTGTCACTCAAGAAGATTAAAGAAATAATATTTTAAAGTGGAAAAAAATATATAGTTTAGAGCTGTTTCTGCTAAATAAAACAAGGGTACTCCCGATGCTGAAAATATGTTAATATATGTATGTGTGTGTGTGTGTGTATATATATATATATATATATATATATATACTAGTTGAACAGCCCGTTACACGGGCCACAGTGCCTCTGGCAGCCGGTCGCGGGGCAGTCGAAGGAGCGTCCAGCTCTGTATCAGCCGCGGCGCGGGCAGTCTGTACTGCGCATGACTGCCGCACGCGCAGCAGTGTCTACTGCGCATGTCGGGCGTTACACACGATTTGATGAATTATTATATAAGATATATATATATATATATATATATATTTTTTTTTTTTACTCCAACTGCAGTCTGACCTCTGATCACAAGGTGGCACTATTGTCATTATTGTGTTACCTTTATAATGTCCTATTAGACTTTTATTTATCAAGCCAAAGAGGCACACCGTAGGACAGACTTATTCCTAAAATGCTATTGTTTTAAATGGGTCTTTTTACCCACTGAATGCCACATAGTTCAGCAAGGATGGCAGACCCGCATGGCAGAAGAGTGGCATAGATAAAACTGAAATTGGTTAGACTGACAGTCTCTGAAAGTATGCATGGTAGGAACTGGTCTGGTATCCATAGGACTTGCAGTAAGAAGGTTATGTATCTAGATGTGGGGAGGCTAAGTGCATAATCAGTGATTCCAAAGCCCAGGCAGAAGAAAATAGTAGCACAGGTTATAAATATATATATATATATAATCAGTTAGATAAGAAGGTATCATTAAATGTAAGGCAATAGAAGGTAGATGTGCAGAGGTTCATAAGGCAATAGCTAACTGTTTAAATAATTGTTTTACTCAGTTTTTACACCTGACTGTGTAGAGACGGAAACAGTGTTAAGAGAATTAAAGACAAAGAAAAGGAATTGTCTACTTACCAAGAAGGAAGTCTTAATGGTACTTAGAAGTAGAAAGTCATTTGGTCCAGATAAAGTAGATCCAACAATATTAAGAGATATAGGGATAGAGATAGGGATATATGTGTCTCACCATTAGCTGAACTTTTTTAATAAGTCACTGTTGACAGGAGCAATGCCAGATGACTGGAGAATTACTAATGTAGTCCTGCTTTACTAAAAGGATAGCAGGGAAGACTCTGGTAGCTACAGGCCTGTGAGTCTAACATCAGTTGCTTTAACATTAATGGAAACCCTTATGAAAGAAAGAATTAGGGGTGAATTATCATATAGGACATTCAGGCCTGCCTCACTGGGCAGATGCAAAGCGGGCTAGACTGATTCTCTCTTTGACTTCCCAACCCAACAGTATGTCTCAACCCTTTAGCAGAGACTGTTGATTACACCATTGCAGAACATGGACTTTGGCTGCCTAGGGAGGCAGTCACTGTTAAGAGGCAGAGGAAGAGCCAGCACACATCTGTAAACATGTCTCATGCTTTCCTACCATGTTGGGCCGGAAGAAGAAGTGAGCTTGGGTTGCAAAAGGAACAGATCTACAAGGCCTCTACTCCTCTCCCTGTGTATTGGGCTTGTGGCAGTCATTAGACTTGTGCACGGGCAAAATTTTCGGTAAAATTCGAATTCGGACAAATTTTTTTTTTCTAATTCGGATGATCTTAATTTCGGACCGGGCCTATTCGATTCGGACGAAATTCTGATCCATTCCGAATTATTCGGCCGAATTTAACATGGGTTAAATTATAGCAGTGCGCCTCCGTGCACGCTGCTATCATTATTTGCAGACAGGGTGTGCATTTAGAAAAAGATCCATCCCAAAAACGGACATTGTCGTACATTGAAAGTCTGTGCATGTCACCTCTACTCTAGCATGGGATGCCAGTCACAATGCAAACGTCGAACATCGAAAACCCATGCCTGTCATTCAATTTAGCGTGTTCGAACATCGAAACCCCATGCCTGTCCTTCAATCTAGCATATGTTCGAACATCGAAACCTCATGCCTGTCATTCAATTTAGCATATGTTCGACATCGAAAACCCATGCCTGTCACATCCTACTCAACATAAGTGGTCGACTCGAACATGGACAAACTACATGTCACATTCTATGTTAGTACATGAGTAAAGATTAAGGTTTCATTTTCTGGTACCAGCCTCCTACCCTACTGCCCCTCTTTAGTACCCAAATTCCTCTCTCTCGTTTTCCTATCCTGATTTCCCCTCATATCAGATAACTCTATGTGTATATACATTGTAGAGTTTCATACTACATCAAGAATAAACATCAATGATTGTAATGTGATAGATGTAATGTGTTAACCCTTTGAGTGCCAGAGTGGTACGCAATGCATTGCAAAGCAATGCGTTGCATACCACTCTGGCATTCAAAGGGTTAAAAAGAAAAATTGAGACATTCTGTTGTGAACAAACTGCAACACAGGAGAGAAATAAAAAAAAATGCTTGACATCTATACTGAAGAGGGGTCCACAGCATTGTCTTAGTATAGCAATATCACCGTTTTCCGTGAGTGTGCAATACAGGGCTCTACGATAATTGCTGGGCATTTCCCAATGTCATAATCAGGGGATGATGGGAGTTGTATTCTAACTACTGTTAGGAAACAAATAAGTGATGCACATTCATCTCCCACCTAGAAATTATTTACACATGAGGCAACTCCCCCAAGTAATACCTAGCCCCTTTCCAAGTGAAAGGACTTCCAGAAAGGCTTCAGATCTCTTAGTGACTCACCTGTTATTGCCAGTCAGCGGGACCCAGAGAGTAGGAGGGGGTGATGCTATGGCTGCACGGCACGGTGCTCTTAGTTGGTCACTTGTCGCAATGTTGAAGCCAGCACCTTCTGGGTGGAGACACCTCACAGCAATCCTGTTCAGGACACATCATGCACTGTTGTGCACTCATACTAGGGATCCCAAATGTTTAGACTCATTTCGTACAGGGGGCACCCTCCTGTATTTGTAAAACCTCTCTAGCAAATCTGGGACGGTAGACCTATTTACTCAAGTCTTGACTTTAGGTGGGCGATAAACAATATAAAATAGGCATAATGTTTCACTATCACATAATTCACGTCACTGAAGCAGCCAGCAGGCATCGCCACTGAGTGAGCATAGGGCTGCCCGGCTGCTGACAGTCACACTGATGGGATGGGACACCCTGCAACACAGAAATGGCGGAAGAGCACAAAATAAACATGCTATGGGACGGTAAATTGCCGTCCCTGTCAAAGTGCCGCCTGGGTCCATGGACCCACTGGGACCCATGTAAGGGCCGGCCCTGTATTCGAACAAATACCTAATATTTTTTATATATTTGCACAGGAACAAATATTACTTGCTCTTGCAGTGGCAATAACTGGAACTAATGCTGGCTGCCTACCTATGCCTAGCCTAATGCTACCTGCCTGCCTACACAACAACTGTACACTCTCTAATCTCTTCTCTCTCTGAGCTCCAACAACCCAATGAGGAAATGCAGGCTGTCTGTCTGTGTGACTGTGTCATTAGTCCAACCCCCATCATGAAACGAAGAAGGCTATTCGAATACAGACAAAAGAGGGAAGTAGTACATGAAACGGAGAATGGAATTGGACTAGAGACATGGAGGGAAAATTATGGAGGGAAAGTAATTGAGCGCGCACAGGAAGTACAAAAAAGTCCTGGTCAAAAGTAGTCAAAACTTTTGGAAATGTGTCGATTGCCGAAACTTCCGAAAGTTTCGACGAATTTCGGACCTGGGCTGTTCGGAGTCGGATCATTTTTTCCGAATGACCCTTGAGTTTCGGATTGGCCGAATGTCTCCGAATGACCCCATTTTCGACGAAATCTGAATATCTCCGAATGAATTCGCACATGTCTAGCAGTCATTGATTGGGATATATTGGGATGCATCTCCACTTTGAATCCTGTCTTGGAATAGCTGGTCTGAGTGTTGCTGCAGACCACAGAATGGATATGTGATATTCATTCCTACCATCGTCTTTTCTTTCCCTTCCAGGTTCATGTACCCAAGCAGAGAACACGCAGAAACAACACTCATGCAAGCAGCCTTTAATGAAGATTTTGCTTACTATCCCCTGCTTGCACATGAGTGAACTAAGCAGGAAAAAACAACAAGCTAGCAGTGGGTATGAGTCTTGCTTATCCCTCTTTGAGACGCAAATCCCTCTGTCCCTATTTCCCACCATGGTGCCCCTGTGTTTAGGAGATCAGACTGTGTGGTGTGTGTATAAGTCTATCACCCTGGTGTCCCTATGTTTAGGACATCAGATTGTGTGGTGTGTATATAAATGTATCACCCTGGTGTCCCTGTGTTTAGGAGATCAGACTGTGTGGTGTGTATAGAAGTGTATCACCCTGGTGTCCCTGTGTTTAGGAGATCAGACTGTGTGGTGTGTATAGAAGTGTATCACCCTGGTGTCCCTGTGTTTAGGTGAACAGACTGTGTGGTGTGTATATAAGTGTATCACCCTGGTGTCCCTGTGTTTAGGAGATCAGACTGTGTGGTGTGTATATAGATGTATCACCCTGGTGTCCTTGTGTTTAGGAGATCAGACTGTGTGGTATGTGTATATAAGTGTATCACCCTGGTGTCCCTGTGTTTAGGAGATCAGACTGTGTGGTGTGTATATAAGTGTATCACCCTGGTGTCCCTGTGTTTAGGAGATCAGACTGTGTGGTGTGTATATAAGTGTATCACCCTGGTGTCCCTGTGTTTAGGAGATCAGACTGTGTGGTGTGTGTATAAGTCTATCACCCTGGTGTCCCTGTGTTTAGGAGAACAGACTGTGTGGTGTGTATATAAGTATATCACCCTGGTGTCCCTGTGTTTAGGAGATCAGACTGTGTGGTGTGTATATAGATGTATCACCCTGGTGTCCTTGTGTTTAGGAGATCAGACTGTGTGGTGTGTATATAACTGTATAACCCTGGTGTTCCTGTGTTTAGGAGATCGGAAGGTGTGGTGTGTATAGAAGTGTATCACCCTGGTGTCCCTGTGTTTAGGAGATCAGACTGTGTGGTGTGTATATAAGTGTATCACCCTGGTGCCCCTGTGTTTAGGAGATCAGACTGTGTGGTGTGTATAGAAGTGTATCACCCTGGTGTCCCTGTGTTTAGGAGATCAGACTGTGTGGTGTGCATATAAGTTTATCACTCTGGTGTCCCTGTGTTTAGGAGATCAGACTGTGTGATGTGTATATAAGTGTATCACCCTGGTGTCCCTGTGTTTAGGAGATCAGACTGTGTGGTGTGTATAGAAGTGTATCACCCTGGTGTCCCTGTGTTTAGGAGATCAGACTGTGTAGTCTGTATATAAGTGTCTAACCCTGGTGTCCCTGTGTTTAGGAGATCAGACTGTGTGGTGTGTATATTAGTGTATCACCCTGGTGTGCCTGTGTTTAGGAGATCAGACTGTGTGTTGTGTATAGAAGTGTATCACCCTGGTGTCCCTGTGTTTAGGAGATCACACTGTGTGGTGTGTATATAAATGTATCACCTTGGTGTCCCTGTGTTTAGGAGATCAGACTGTGTGGTGTGTATTACCCTGGAGTCCCTGTGTTTAGGAGATCAGACTGTGTAGTCTGTATATAAGTGTCTCACCCTGGTGTCCCTGTGTTTAGGAGATCAGACTGTGAGGTGTGTATATAAGTGTATCACCCCGGTGTCCCTGTGTTTAGGAGATCAGACTGTGTGGTGTGTATTTAAGTGTAACACCCTGGTGTCCCTGTGTTTAGGAGATCAGACTGTGAGGTGTGTATATAAGTGTATCACCCTGGTGTCCCTGTGTTTAGGAAATCAGACTGTGTGGTGTGTATATAACTGTATCACCCTGGTGTCCCTGTGTGTAGAAGATCAGACTGTGTGGTATGTATATAAGTGTATCACCCTGGTGTCCCTGTGTTTAGGAGATCAGATTGTGTGGTGTGTATAGAAGTGTATCAGCCTGGTGTCCCTGTGATTAGGAGATCAGACTGTGTGGTGTGTATATAAGTGTATCACCCTGGTGTCCCTGTGTGTAGGAGATCAGACTGTGTGGTGTTTATATAAGTGTATCACCCTGGTGTCCCTGTGTGTAGGAGGTCAGACTGTGTGGTGTGTATATCAGTGTATCACCCTGGTGTCCCTGTGTTTAGGAAATCAGACTGTGTGGTGTGTATAGAAGTGTATCACCCTGGTGTCCCTGTGTTTAGGAGATCAGACTGTGTGGTGTGTATATAAGTGTATCACCCTGGTGTTCCTGTGTTTAGGAGATCAGACTGTGTGGTGTGTATATAAAACTCACGTTAATGTTTGTGTAAGCTACATCATTAGTGTTTATAAATTAGTCTGTGTAAATAAAATACTTTGTCTTGCTGTAAGTCAAGCCTCCAGTATTGCAGCCGGCGCTTACTATGCGTAGGCAGCATGCACCGTCGTGAAACGTTGGACTCCCTCCAGCCTCCTCTGTTCCCGGCGGCTGGTTGCTATGCAATCACCTGCGGCACTCCTCTCATCCAGATACCACACCCTGTCCACAACCACATCCTCAGCAACATCCCCTAAAATAGAAGTGTCCCTCTTTGGCCATTTCAAATGTTGGGAGGTATGAGGAGGAGCAGTAAATGTAGCTTATCTGGATTTTAGTAAAGTCCTCATCACTGTCTCATGCTAAAAGCTAATCCACCAGCTGCATAGCTTTGGACAAGCAGTACAATTAGTTGGCTGGATAAAGCATTGGCTGAAGGATCAAAATCACAGGGTCTTAGTCAATGGAATACATTCAGAAGAAGGATATGTTACTAGTAGGGTAACTCGGGCTTCGGTGCTGCTGGGTCCTTTCCTATTTAATATCTTTATTAGCAATATTACTGGTGGGCCTCAAGGTAAGGTGTTCCTTTTTGAAGATAACCCTAAGACCTGTAACAGGGTTGACATTCCTTGAGGGGTAAGTCAAATGAGAAGTGAGTTAAAAAAGAGAAAGTATGGAATTAAAATGCAATGTCACAGAATACAAAATAATACCTATAAGACAAAAAACTCACAGGAAGAATGCAGACTTAATGGTACACTGTTGACAGCAACAGCATGGAAGAGGCACTAGAGTATAGTTATATGAAGGTAGGCAACAAATGCAACATAGCTTTGTGGAAAGCCAGCATGATACAAGGTTGTATATGGAGAGTCATTAGCAGCAGAAAAAGAGAAGTCTTACTTTTAATGACAGTTTCAGATCACTAGTTTGATAGTTGTTCTGGAGCCATATCTCCTAAAGGTTATTAGTAAATTAGAGATTATTCAAAGAAATGGTGCATGGACTAAATAAGAAAACAAATCAGTAGAGATAAAGACACCGGAACCTTCACATATGCAGCTTGGTGAATAGAAGAAACAGGGGAGATGTGACTGAAACTTTCAAATATATTAAGGGATCTAATACTTTTCAGGAGGGATCAGCTTTTCAGAACTAAAGAAATACTGGAACAAGAGGGCAGGTCCTAAATGTGAAGGGTTGAAATATAAGTGAAATGTATAAAAACTACTTTACACAATGAGTGATAGATACATGGAACAGCCTCCCAGCAGAAGTGATTGAGGTTAAAGCAGTAAGTGAATGTAAGAACCATTGGGTTTGACATCAAGGTGTTCTAAAAATAAAATATGTTTGCGAGAACTAGCCGGGGCAGGGGGTTCAATACTGCCCTCACGACCCCAACTGTGCACGTCATTAACATATTGCAGGAACAGCCACGCTCAGGACAAAGCTCATACAATCCCAAACCTTATTGGAAACCATATAAAAGATAATTTAGACACTTAACAGTAACAGTCCATGGTTTACCAACATATCATCAGGCGCATTTTACTAACAAGTAGCCTAACCCGTTGAGTGCACTGCCTGAGGAGGTGGTGCTATCGAATACATTAGATGCCTTTAAAAAGGGGCCTGGATACTTATTTAAAAGAGCAGAACATAGAGGGCTATGTACGTTAGTATTGGGATTAATATTTAGTTGGAGCTTTTTGATCCAGGGAGAAATCTGATTGCCATTTGGAATCAAGAAGGATTTTTTTCCCCCCATTCAAGGCAGAATTTGAAATTGCTATATTGAGGGGGTTTTTTGCCTTCTTTTGGATCAACGATGGTAAACAGGAATAGGAAAAGGGTTGAACTAGATGGACGCAAGTCTTTTTTTAACCTAAATTACTATGTTACTATGTTACTGTCTATCTATCTATCTATCTATCTATCTATCTATCTATCTATCTATCTCATATCTATCTCATACCTATCTATTATCTATCTCATATCTATCTATCTCATATCTATCAATCTATCTCATATCTATCTCATATCTATCAATCTATCTCATATCTATCTATCTATCTATCTATCTATCTATCTATCTCATATCAATCTATCTCATATCTATCTATCTCATATCTATCAATCTATCTCATATCTATCTATCTCATATCTATCAATCTATCTCATATCTATCAATCTATCTCATATCTATCTATCTGTCTATCTATCTATCTATCTGTCTATCTATCTATCTATCTATCTATCTATCTATCTATCTATCTCATATCAATCTGTCTGTCTGTCTGTCTGTCTGTCTGTCTATCTATATCTATCTATCTATCTATCTATCTATCTATCTATCTATCTATCTCATATCTATCTATCTATCTATCTATCTATCTATCTATCTCATATCTATCTATCTATCTATCTATCTATCTATCTATCTATCTATGTATGTATCTATCTATCTATGTATCATCTATCTATGCCTTTAAAAGGGGCCTGGATACTTATTTAAAACAGCATAACATAGAAGGCTATGTACGTTAGTACTGGGATTAATATTTAGTTAGGGCTTGTTGAAATCTGATTGCAATTTGGAATCAAGAAGGATTTTTTTCCCCCCATTCAAGGCAGAATTTGAAATTGCTGTATTGAGGGTTTTTTTTGCCTACTTTTGGATCAACGATGGTAAACAGGAATAGGAAAAGGATTGAACTAGATGGATGCAGGTCTTTTTTCAACCTAAATTACTATGTTACTATGTTACAATAAAGTTTGACTTTTATGAGCTTTGTCCGGAGTGCAGCTGTTCCTGCAATGTGTTCTCACTTTTGGGACTGGGAATCCCGGGATCGCACTAGACATTACATGGAGATATAGATCATTATCTGGTAAGCCGTCGGAGTGTCCTGTTCAGAAAGCTCATATTTTTAGAGTTCCTGGACCCTTCTTTTCCTTGAATCCGATGTTTTTAAGGCAGATCCTTCTGTATGATTGACCCACTGATTGATTCTCCTGTGTTCGTGTCAGGGGATCCAAAAAACCTCGTTTGATCCCGCCCCAGATACAGAAATGGGCAGTCGAAGTGGGCCAATCGGTTCTCATCGACCATCAAAAACTATGTTTCTGTGTTTAAATAACTCAAAATAGTTTTCTAAATAACAAAAACATAATACAATACACAGGTACATTTGAAAGCTCTTTCAAAAACAACCAAAGTTGTTTTTAGGTGATAGGGTCCATTTAATGCTTAAACGCTAGAAAATTCTCCAATGCGTTGCTTTGCAATGCGGCGGAGACCCCTAACATTGAAGGAGCTAAAAGTTCAATTTAAATCAAAGGGCATCTTATAATTGGCTTGTCCCAGAATCGCTGCATTTCTTCTTAATTCATGATCCCTCTCCTCAGGGGAGGGCTGGCCTGGGGGTCAGGGGGGCAATTGCCCCCTGGGCTGACCATGTGTCTGGGCTGGTGGGCCAGTGCCTCACTCAGTCTCCCACTTGCTGCTGTAAATGGAGCTACACTAGTGATACCACAGAACTTATGAAATGAATCTATATGCAAGTGATACCGCAGAGCTACAACCCAAACAGAGCTGCACTAGTAGCATAATCCATTTCCCTTGCAAGCTCTATGACATCACTATTGTATCTTTACTTAACCCTTTGAGTGCCAGAGGGGTAGACAACACATTGAAAAAGAAATGTGCTGTGTACCCCTCTGGCACTCACAGGGTTAAATTGTAAGCACTGTAGTATTACTAATGTAGCCCCATTTCAACAGTAAGCTCTGTGGTATCACTTGCTTTAATTCACAGCTTTAAGGACAATTTTAAAAATAATGAAACAGGGGTGGGCTGGGACAATGGGCTTGGACGATAGTAGATATGGGCCACTTAATTGTATTTGCCCCCTGGGCCGTATGTTGCCAGCCCTCCCTTGCTGCTCCTGATCTTATCAAGGGAAGTAACCAGTTTAACCAGGCTGGAGAATGAGGTAACACTGCCAATAAGCAAAGTGACTATCATTCTTTGGCTGTGTATTTTAGATTTTATCAAATATTATATAATAATAATATACACCAGGGCTCAAAATTTCCACTCGCCTCCTCGCATTTGGCGAGTAGAAATTCAGGGAGGGCGAGTGGAAATTTAAGCCCTGTATGAAAATGGCTCCCTGTGACAACGTCGGCAGCAGCTGCTGAGCTGCTTCTTCTGAAAGTGAAGGTGTGCAACAGAGGGAGAGACGGCAGAGCAGGAGCGTCACTGGACTTGTGCTGGATCGCGCGAGGAGCGTTAGTGGAAGCAAGCAAATGTAATAGCAACAGAGGGAGAGACGGCAGAGCAGGAGTTTCACTGGACTTGCGCAAGGAGCGTTAGTGGAAGCAAGCAAATGTAAGTAGAATTACATTTGCTTGCTTCCACTAACGCTCCTTGAGCAATCCAGCACAAGTCCAGTGGCACTCCTGCTCTGCCGTCTCTCCTTCTGTTGCAATTACATTTGCTTGCTTCCACTAACGCTCCGTGCACAATCCAGCACAAGTCCAGTGACACTCCTGCTTAACTACTCGGCGACCAATGTCCAATAGTTAAGGTGATGGAATCTATTCATTTAAAATGTTATTATTATTTTTTTTAAAATGACATGTGTCAGGATCAGAATCGCTGCCTTCCTAGCACATGTGCATTAAGCTTAGTTGACTGCTCTGCTTATGTGGGTCTTTCAGCCTTTAAGCTCCACCCATCATCCTCTCCTAGTGAGAAAAGGCTCCCGAATCTGTGCAGAAGGCACAGAGACACTGCTGTTGCAGCCTATGAGGTAGTTCTGCATGTAGTGCGAGTTAGATTTATATATTAGCACTTTAAGGACCAGGGAGTGTGCAAAGCAATACATTATACACCTCTCTGGTTTTTAAGGGGTTACTAATAGTTTTACTGCACTGTACCTTTAACTCAGGGGCATAGGAACTGGAGGCCATGAGAGGAAGGGGAGAAATAGTCCCAGATGAAATTTGAAAGGGTATCAGTGTCTGCACTACTCAATTAATAGTCAGCTGATTAACACCCAATGCACAATCCTCATGCAGCTTTAGATAGAACAACCATTTTAGGCAATTGCAATAGGGCTTGTTTATGTCGATTACTGCCTCTCCTAACTCTGAAAATAAGCTAAAGGTAACGGTCTGAGTTTACTGAGTATGCCTCTGCACTTCTCCCAACTTACTCTATACTCCATGGCTTCAATGGTGTACTCTCACTTTTCTCACAACCCATTACTATCCATTTTGTTAATGCCATACATTTCATCCCTCTTGTTTAAAGGTGTGCTGTCTTCACATTAGTGAAAAAGCCTTACGTTACCAAACTCTTCCCCCTTTTTGCATCTACTACCTTCTGCTCTGCCTCTCTCTCTCCCTCCTCTCTACCTCTCTTCCCTCCATTCTGCTTCTTCCATCATCACTTTGCTTCTAGCACCCAAGCTCTCAACTCCTTTGCCTGTCTCACTCTCTCTCTTTTGCATTTGCCAATTGAGTTAGGCTTCACTATTGACAATCAGCATAGGAACTGGGTCTCACAGCATATAATCCATGACAAATGCCCAAAAGCTAAATAAAAGATACAAATTATGTGGGTCAGTATTTTTTCTAAATTCAAACAAAAGCTGGAGAGCCACATGCTGGCCAACTGTTGATAAATAAAAAAATGTCCATGTTGTTCATCAGGTCTAGTATCTTTTACAGATGTGTACCATGTAACATATTGGTGCCTATTTCTGCACCTGTTCCTCAATGAGTTAAATATAAGCTCAGAAAGTTGCAGGCATCAGACTAGTGAAATGCCATTTCAATTGGGAGCTCTGTGGTATCGACAGTTTAGTTGTATATCAGTTGTAATCTATTTGGTATAACTAGGTTCACTTGTAAGCTCTTTGGTATCACTAGTGTAGCATAATTTCAATTGTACACTTTTTGGTATCAGTAGTGTAGCACCATTCAGTTGCAAGTAGGGTTGCCACCCAGCCGGTATTTTACCGGCAGGCCAGTAAAAAATTGGCTTCGGTCCAATGTTAAGTCTATGGAGACAATGCCATGGCCGGTATTTTTTTAAAGAAAAGGTTGCAACCCTAGTTGCAAGCTCTTTGGTATCACTAGTGTAGATCCATTTCAGTTGTAAGCTCTGTGGTATCATTAGTGTAGTTATATATAAATTTTAAGCACTTGGTGTCACTAGGGTAGCTTCACTAGGAGTCTAAGGATAAGGAAAGGGCAAATAAAAGGCTAGGGAGGGGACAGGTAAAATAAATGTGGTTGCCCTGGGCCAGTTCTTGAACAGTATCTGCCCCTGCTCTCTGTGTTATTCAGTAATATTCATCTGGTGGCTCTCCAGCTATTGTTAAACTACAATTCCCACCATCCATGATGCAGTGCTATGGGGCTGTAAGCAATTTTTTCCAGGGCTGGCTTTTATTCCCAGTCCGGCCCTGCCAGCACAAGTCCAGTGACGCTCCTGCTCTACCGTCTCTCCCTCTGTTGCACACCTTCACTTTCAGAAGAAGCAGCTCAGTGGCTGCTGCTGACATTACTAAGGGCGTTGCTAGAGGGGGCAGAGGGGCTTAAGCCTCGAGTGTTAGGTGTGCAGCCCTGATTGATGTCCCACATCCTGACTCACCCACCCCACACACACACACACACACACACGACATGAAACAATACTCAGTAGGGCCGGACTAGCCCGGTAGGTGCATTTTCCTGGGGCCAACCTGAATGCAAGCTACTGCTGCCCTCAAATGATGTGGTGGTTCTCCTGTCTTAACCCTCTGAGTGCCAGAGAAGTATCCAATGCATTAAATGCATTGGCTACCTCTCTGGCACTCAAAGAGTTAAAATATCAGATACCTAAAAATTAGCTCATTCTCTTAGATATTTGTAGTACCTGCTTTCCAGTTATCGTCTTCCATAATTTCAGGAGCCCAATGCGGCACCAAGTAAATCCCTGGCGGGCCCCTGCTTGTTCTATGAGCGTGTCACTACAGGTTGTCAGGCTGTATAGAGGAAGACATGCCTTCCACACCAACATTGTTGCAGTGTGTGTGTAGCTTTTTTTTTTTTTTTATCAGCACAGCATATGCTAAATGGTCTGTGTGTGTATGTATTTGCACATGTATACAGGCTACTGGTATCATACTGATCTACTGGAATCAGGTAGAGTGGTACTAAATAATTTATTTGCCTGCTCGACCAAAATGATAATTATATCACTTGTGATAACTGTATCCCTTGTTTAGCACCCTATCAGTTTTAAGCTCTGTGGTATCACTTGTGTAGCACCCTATCATTTGTAAGCTCTGCGCCATCACTTGTGTAGCACCCTATCATTTCTAAACTTTGTGGTATCACTTGTGTAGCTCCCAATGAATTAGAAGGTCTGTGGTATCACTTGTGTAGTATTCTGAGAATTGTAAGCTCTTTAGTATCACATGGGTCTCACACAATGAGTTGTAAAATCTTTAGCATCACTTGTGTAGCACCCAATGAATTTTAATCTCTCTGACATGACTTGTGAACTGTAAGCTCTGTAAGGATCATTGCTTCTTAAAGAGTTAAAACTATGATATTCTGTAGGTGTCTGCTGAACAACCTATCACAAGGTTAAATCATGGGTGGGATTAAAGGCGGGGATATGGGTGGGGCTATGTGTGTAAACTGGTGGCGAGTAACTTTTCAGGCCTGGCTAGTAGCTCAGGACTTGAAATTTTGAGCCCTGATATACACCATGTACCTTGGACTCTTGTAAATTTGAAAGATATAAAAAAGTACATGGCGTGCAGTATCCACTCTATTGGCCACGGAACATTTTATTGATATTATCTGGCATCTGTGAATGATTGCTGGATGTGAAACATTGTAATATCAGAAAAAAAATCTGATTATTATCTTATATTCCTTCTAACTACACCGAGAATATGCAGTAATCTCTCCGATAAGCACTAAACAAGACAATAAAGGAATACAGCAAGCACATTGCCAGTTCAGTCACAATATAAAATGGGGGAATTGCCTCACAGGGTTTTTTTTGTCCATGTTTGTATCTTTATTTATAAAGCACCATAGAGGAACACAGCACTTTACAGAAATAGTATAGTATAGACTGTATTCCTCATTGCTTTTAATGGACACTTTGCGAGTATCTTGCTCAAAGCATGCTACCATGTCCTTTATTAGCTGGTCCAAAATTACAATCACCCACGCTAGTATATCTATACCCAGATCAGAAAATAATTTAGAGATACCAATATATACAAGTATAAGAACTGCAGAAAAAAAGTATATAGAAAAACTAAACAAAATCAGATGTCTATCTACTTCAATATACTGCAAAAAGAGGAGTATCTAGTATCAACCTATACAGCTATAAATGGATGTATAGATCTGCTGTGATGTGGAGGATGTGACACTCAATAAGGTGACAGTATAACAGTATAAGACGCAGACCCACCTCTCTCATTCAAGGCCGGATTTACATCTCAGGAGCCTGTAGGCACAGAAATATGAAAGGCCCCCCCCCCCCAAAAAAAGTGCATATATATATATATATATATATTGTAACGGAAGCTGCGAAGGGACCGCGTCGCCTTCCGCCGTCGTTCCTGGGTCTCTCCTTCTCAACACAGATAAGCGCCGTGAGGTGCACCGGTTGGAGTATGGACAGTCACTGGAAACAGCCGCAGGATCGCTGGAAGCAGGGAAGAGTCCACGTCGCCGCCTGACAGTCCACGAAGTTAGGTCGCAGGAAACTGGCAGCAGGCGGTCGGCGATTCAGGATACTTGGCGCAGATGGGTATCAGAGTGGATACTTTAGACCATAAGCAATACAAGACTCCAGGACTCCTTGTTCACTCCAAAACAGAACTCATTTTATTGTCACAAACCACAGATATTTATATACAGTACAGTACATTGGATCACATGGGGAACCTGATACAATAGGGAACTTGATTAAATCAAACACATCAGACAAAAGGCAAGGGCTGGCAACAGAGTTTCAGGCTATACAATAGGTGACTCACAGACTGAGGGGTGTGAATGGATTAACACACACAGCAGGGGGGTCTCAGGACAGTTCTCACTCCAAGGACTTGAGTGGCCAGAATAATCATTTCCTTAACAATGGCCAGGGGTTGAATAATTAAGCAAAAGGCTTGGGAGTCTGCAATACATAATGAAATAATTAACCCCTCACTGCCTGTTCCCTTGGAGTAAACCCTCAACATACTACATACAATAACTAAAACGTTCGCCATACATTAAACATACTATGTGATCCAAAGTCTATGAATTTAAGTCTTTCTCTTAGGGAATAGCTGGCCAGTTTGTACGCCAAGGCACAGCACAGAGTCCAAACAGTAATAAATGTCCATAGTCTTTGAATAAATAGTTTGAGGTCCAGACAAGGGCTCAGTAACGGGTAGGATCCGTTACATTTCTCCCCCTTTTTGTACCAAGCCAGCGGGGACAGTAGTAAACGCTGACTTGGAGCTGTAGGAGAGCATTGAGGTTGTGAGCCACTTGTCTGGACAGTTCATTAGTCTGGAGGCCTTGGTTCTAGGCCAGTCTTAAAGGAGGAGCCCCTTGTCCTGGGCCAGGGAAACAATGACTCAGCCTGGTGTCCTGTACCAGGAGAAAATGCAAGCCCCTTGTCCACGCCTGGAAATAGAAAGCAGGTCTCTTGTCCTGGACCAGGGGTACAGTCTCTGTTCTTAATCCTGGGCCAGGGAAATTGGTGCCTGGTCGTCCTGGCAATCATCAAATTGGGTGGCCTCTCCTGGGCCATGCTCTATGCAGAGCTGTGGTTCAATGTTCCTGGGTCTGGGGCCAGGGGCTCAGGGTCCAAAGCCAGTCTATAAGGGGGATCTTCCTGGGGCAATTGTGTCTCTGGCTTCTGTGCATCAGAGTGTGGGGAGAGAGGCATATCTCCCCCTTTTAGTTGGGCCAGGGCCCCAGAGGCACAGGAGCGGATGCGGTTCCCACTCTCCTGAGTCAAATCAGGTATGGGCCTGATGAGGAATACATTCCCACCCATCAAGCTGGGGTCAACAGGGGACAGGGCAACACAAATATCCTTGGTGAGGATCGCGGTCTCACTCACCAAGGTGGGGATCTCCAGTGCAGGGGTACAAACAGGCTCCTTCAGGATGACCGTGGCCCTACTTACTAGGCCAGGGGTCTCAGGGAAAGGCAGAACAACTGCTGGGCTGGGGATGAGGACGGCTGTCCCACTCATCCCAGCCAGGACTTCACATGACCTGGTGCGCTTGTTCCCACACACCAAGTCAGGGGTTACAGGGGGACTGATGGGGCACTCTTCCCCACCCATCAGGTCATACAACATATCCAGGGAAGTTCCAGCAGCCCTACTTTCTTCCAGTCCGCTGGGGTCCTCCTCTGGTAGGCCATCACACCCAGGCCTTTCTTTTCCCTTGAGGGAGACCGCAGTCCCATCCCTCAAGGCTGCATTACTTGTAATCCTGGGGAGCACGCATGGCTCCGCTCCCAGGCCATCTTCCACTCCAACCAGGGGCAACAGTTTGGGGCTGCTGCTGGGTTCTCTCACACCCATTACAGCAGGGGTCTCAGGGGAACTGATGGGCTCGCTCCCACCCATCAGTTCACAGTCCATATTTGTAGGAGGGCCAGCGGCACTATTTTCTCCCATCCCACTGGGGTCCTCCTCCTGTAAGCCATTACACATAGGGCTTTCTTCTGCCTTGAGGGAGACCGCAGTCCCATCCCTCAAGGCGGCATTACTTGTAATCCCGGGGAGCACGCACGGCGCTGCTCCCAGGGCATCTTCCACCCCCACCAGGGGCAACATCTTGAGGCTGCTGCTGGGTTCTCTCCCACCCACTACAGCAGGGGCCTCAGGGGGACTGATGGGCTTGCTCCCACCCATCAGTTCACAGTCCATATCTTTAGGAGGGCCAGCGGCACTGTTTTCTCCCAGCCCACTGGAGTCCTCCTCTTGTAGGCCATTACACATAGGCCTTTCTTCCGCCTTGAGGGAGACCGCAGTCCCATCCCTCAAGGCGGCATTACTTGTGATCCTGGGGAGCATGCACGGCTCCGCTCCCAGGGCAACAGGGACACTGGTGAGGAGCGTATTCCCACTCACCAGTGTGGAGTGAACAGGGCAAGCTCCATCCAAGTCCTCAGCTTCACTGAGGTCCTCCTCAGATGAGGGTCCCCTCAAACATTCTTCCTCTTCTCCTGCACACAGTTCGCGCCAGTACCGGCCACGTACAATATCCATCAGCCTATCAATCTTGGCCACTGATGGCTTGTATCCCAGAAGCGGCATAAGGTTCACCATCCTCCGGTACACAGGGTCCTCACTTGGTCCGATTCCAATAATAGTCCACTTTTCCTTCACTAAAAAGTCAATGTACTTCCAGTCGGGCTCTACAGCTCCGAGGCGCTTGTGGAAGTCACTGAGACCCCATGCAGGTCCAACTGATTCGACTAGATACAAAAAGTCCAGGAAACCCCATTCGGGCAATACTGCTCCGCTGGATCCGTGTGTCGCCATTCCTCATTCGATACACTCGATGAAAGAAGGAGAAATCCCACCGCTATGCCACCAATGTAACGGAAGCTGCGAAGGGACCGCGTCGCCTTCCGCCGTCGTTCCTGGGCCTCTCCTTCTCGACACAGATAAGCTCCGTGAGGTGCACCGGTTGGAGTATGGACGGTCACTGGAAACAGCCGCAGGATCGCTGGAAGCAGGGAAGAGTCCACGTCGCCGCCTGACAGTCCACGAAGTTAGGTCGCAGGAAACTGGCAGCAGGCGGTCGGCGATTCAGGATACTTGGCGCAGATGGGTATCAGAGTGGATACTTTAGACCATAAGCAATACAAGACTCCAGGACTCCTTGTTCACTCCAAAACAGAACTCATTTTATTGTCACAAACCACAGATATTTATATACAGTACAGTACATTGGATCACATGGGGAACCTGATACAATAGGGAACTTGATTAAATCAAACACATCAGACAAAAGGCAAGGGCTGGCAACAGAGTTTCAGGCTATACAATAGGTGACTCACAGACTGAGGGGTGTGAATGGATTAACACACACAGCAGGGGGGTCTCAGGACAGTTCTCACTCCAAGGACTTGAGTGGCCAGAATAATCATTTCCTTAACAATGGCCAGGGGTTGAATAATTAAGCAAAAGGCTTGGGAGTCTGCAATACATAATGAAATAATTAACCCCTCACTGCCTGTTCCCTTGGAGTAAACCCTCAACATACTACATACAATAACTAAAACGTTCGCCATACATTAAACATACTATGTGATCCAAAGTCTATGAATTTAAGTCTTTCTCTTAGGGAATAGCTGGCCAGTTTGTACGCCAAGGCACAGCACAGAGTCCAAACAGTAATAAATGTCCATAGTCTTTGAATAAATAGTTTGAGGTCCAGACAAGGGCTCAGTAACGGGTAGGATCCGTTACATATATATATATATATATATATATATATATATATATATATATATGATGGGGTTAGGGGTATATGGCTGGGGTACAACTTAGTACAACAATAACACACACAGAAATAAAGCTCCAGAAGAAAGCACAGATGATCATGTGCACCTCCCTCACCTACCTCTACCTGGAGAGACGTGAATGACTTGTTGGCAGCAGCTTCTCTCTGTGACTGACCGTCTGACTACAGGCAGGTGCAGCTCCTGCTCCTCTGTGTGGTTTTGTTGTTCCTGTTCGTGGGCTCCTGGCTCCCTGCAGGGTCTGGGAGGGGCAGTCCTGGCAAGTGAGTAGGTTGGTTGGGTGGGAGTAATGCGCCAGAGCCACCGGATGATCCAGATCACATCCGGCCATGGTGTGCAGCCAGTAGCATCAGCACGATGAATCATCATTGATGATGTGCCTCCGCAGCCGCGGCCTGTGGCACAGCACTCTTCTGTAGAAGAAGAGGGGAGAGAAGTAGAAAAGGATGAGGAGTTCATAACTCCCCTGGCCCCCGTGCAGTAGCTTAGCAGTAGCTTGATGCGCCGCGCATCCTCCCATGGCACAGGCAATGAGGCGACCTGCGGAACTTCTTAAAAAAACAAAAAAAACAATCCCAATGAGTCTGACAGAGGCGCCCCTCTGTGGGGGGCACCTGTAGGCAGATGCCTACTCTGCCTTATTATAAATCCGGCCCTGCTCTCATTTAAAATAACCAGAATTCCAACTACCTCAACCTGGGAAAAGGTAATTTGGTATGTTACCAAAGTAAAAAGATGGGTCTACAGTAGATAAAACTGTGGTGTGCTATAAAAAAAACTACCTCAAAGATTGACTACAGGATAGGCACTACAGTGGGTAGAGTGACATGTACCAGCCATTCCTCTATCACCTGCTCTAGTTTATTTAATCTACGGCTTTGTGGGATTGTCTCACAAAACTCTGCATGTACAAAGTGGCAGTACCTCATTGAAGAACAGTGTGACCTTATTGCTTTTACAACATGATAACTTGTGGAGGTGGTGGAGGTGGTGGTGGCATTTGTGGGCAGTCTATGACTCTTGTTTTCTCCTACAACTAACTCTGAGTCATACCCATCTGCAGCAGGAGCCATATGTGTTCTTTCAAATAAAGGATATCTTGGCACATTCTTTGACACATTAGCATCAATTCTTTAAAAAGAACTACTTAATTGGAACTGTGTACAAAGTGTGCCTGGCTTGCAAGCACACTTTGTAGACCACTCCAATTAAGAAATTCTTTTTAAAGAGCGTGATCTTGGCACTTCTGGAGAGCCGCAGCCGGTCCCGGGACCGTATTCCAAATCTGAGAGCTAGAACGGTGACGTCACTCAGGGGGAAACTTCTGAATATCTCCCAAACCATAAAGGTTTGGGAGGTAAGACTTATATCATTTTTCATGTTTTTTTAAGGGCTACAATATAAAATAAACTTATTTTCAAGGTTTACTATCCCTTTAACTCCTTTGTCCCTAAACCCAAAACTTAAAAATTCCTTAATGTTTAATACATATTCTTAGCATGCATTCCCTAAACCATAACCCAAAATCCTACTTACCTTAAATCCTCATTTACAGAGTATGTGTAAACTATGTTACTAACACTTCAGTGGCATAATGTTCGACGCTGTTTTAATAAGGCGACACGCTAAACGGGTGACAGTTTAAAAACACCGTTTTGATGCAAGTGACATTTTAAATGTTCTGTAACACTCAAAATTTACTACTCCCCAATGCAATAGGATACCTATTTAAATATGACTTTTCATCCCTTGAACATAGAGAGGTCTCTTCTCAGAAGATACAATAAAGTATAAGTTCTGATTATATGTAATAATAATTTGCTAAATGTGTGTTTGTTAGAAGCCGTCATGTGCGGTAGAGACGGCTGCTCAAGTTGCAGTCATGCTCACTACAGACTGCCCGTGCCGCAGCTGATAACAGAACAGGGCGATCCGAATACAGACCGTAGTCCTCTCTGCGCACCGCTCCTTATCAGTTGTGGGGCGGGCAGTCTCTACTGTACATGGTCAAACTCCAAAACCCACAAGGGAAACAAATGAAAGGAAGCGCCCATCGTGAAATACAGTACAATATTGTGACACAATAAAAATATGTATAAGAATTACACTCACGTGTCCTTAATGTCAACTACTAATATACATTAGAGTTGACAATTGCGCCTATGGAGAATATATTACCGTCTCCACTCGGTACTCCGTCAGCGGATCATCAAACGTTGAAAAAATTTTCCAAATACTCCTAGTTACATTCAAAAGCACAACTAACTTGGTGGAAAGTTAGTTGTGCTTTTGAATGTAACTAGGAGTATTTGGAAAATGTTTACAACGTTTGATGATCCGGTGACGGAGTACCGAGTGGAGACGGTAATATATTCTCCATAGGCGCAATAGTCAACTCTAATGTATATTAGTAGTTGACATTAAGGACACGTGAGTGTAATTCTTATACATATTTTTATTGTTTCACAATATTGTACTGTATTTCACGATGGGCGCTTCCTTTCATTTGTTTCCCTTGTGGGTTTTGGAGTTTGACTGTGTTACCGTCTGGAGAGGACGAGGAGAAGCAGCGCTATATTTGGATTGGGGCCAGTGTTTAAAACCTAAAAACGGCAATTACGCTATCTATTACATAAGTGATTGGATAGCACATTGTGTTTGTGAGTACCCATGAGTGGGGTGTATCGGTGGTGGTATACAAAATCCCAGAGTTACTACACCAGGGCGCCTTTCTTTGTTCTCTTGTTTTTTTCTACTGTACATGACTGTACTGCAGCCGTGGCTGGATGGCACTGTGGCCTGTGTACATGGGCACTTCAAGTAGTCCTATATAATAATTCGCCAAGTTGTGTGTAACGCCCGACATGTGCAGTAGACACTGCTGCGCGTGTGGCAGTCATGCGCAGTAGACACTGCCCGCGCAGCGGCTGATACAGAGCTGGGCGCTCCGAAGGAGCGTCCAGCTCTGTATCAGCCGAGGCGCGGGCAGTCTCCACTGCGTGTGACTGCCCCGCGACCAGCTGCCAGAGGCTCTGTATCAGCCGAGGCGCGGGCAGTCTCCACTGAGTGTGACTGCCCCGCGACCGGCTGCCACACTGTGGCCCGTGTAACGGGCTGTTCAACTAGTATGTAATATAGGATTATAAGATGTATGATCAAACAATAGGAGATGCGTGTG
The DNA here is from genome assembly GCA_037306005.1 of Rhinophrynus dorsalis. Lineage (NCBI taxonomy): Eukaryota > Metazoa > Chordata > Amphibia > Anura > Rhinophrynidae > Rhinophrynus > Rhinophrynus dorsalis. The sequence continues at coordinate 11,426,608 of CM074724.1, forward strand.
GCATCACGTTGCATGGAGTCATTTCTGATATATGATGTTTACTTGGGTCATCATGGTATTGGTAACGCCTGCAGCTAACTGAGAGCAAACAAACGTTTTTTAGGTTTAAATAGCCAATGATCCACTCCCAGTGCATATCTCCTTACCTGATGAAGTACTTCTAAAAGTGTGAAATGCGTTAGTGGAGTTGGACAGTTGCAGACAATACTGAATTTATGAGGCTGTTACACTGCTTCCCCCCTGTAGTATCACATTGCTGGCCCAGATTTTTTGTACTGGTAGAGGGGGATGTTCCCTTTGTATATACTCAAGGATATAAGTTGTTTTTATATTTGTTACATACATACATAGTAACATTATTTGATGAGACTGAAAAAAGACATGCGTCCATCAAGCCCAGCCCATGCCATATCACCCCTGTTGATCCAGGCAGAAAAAACACATTGAAGCCATTTCCAGTTTAGCCACAAGTGGGTAAAAAAATTCCTTCCTGACTCCATATGGCAGTCAGTTGTTTCCCTGGATCAACCACCTATTTGCATTGAAGCCATCTGTCATGATTCCAAATATTGTTCTGTGCTAGATAGGTATCCATTCAGGGCCGGATTTGCCATAAGGCAAAGTAGGCACCTGCCTACAGGCGCACGCCACCGAGGGGATATAAAAAAAACGAACAAAACCTAGCCTCCTCGCTGGCTGCGCCGGCACCCACTCCATGTCGCCCTCACATTGCCTCCCCCTTGTCTATTTCCTACCTCCCTGGCAGGACAGGTCTATGCCTCCTTTGGCACAGTCATGTAAGTGCTGCGCTCTCTCGTCGGCTCTTTAGGAATGCAGAGCGCTGGGAGATAACATCATCTCCCAGCGCTCTGCATTCCTGAATAGGAGACCGCGCAGGAGCTCCAGCACTTACAGGACTGTGCCAAAGGAGGCACAGACGACAGATCTCCTGCCAGGGAGGTAGGAAACGGACAATGGGGGAGAGGCAATGTGAGGGCAACATGGAGATAGTGGGGGCAAGTTGGAGCCAAAGGGGGGCAATGTGAGGGCAACATGGAGATGGTGGGGACAATGTACAGCTGATGGGGGGCAATGTGGAGATGGTGGGAGCAATGTGGAGCTGATGGGGGCAATTTGGAGTTGGTGGGGGCAATGTGGAGCTGATGGGGGCAATTTGGAGTTGGTGGGGGCAATGTGGAGCTGATGGAGGGCTATGTGAAGGTAACATGGAGCTGATAGAGGGCAAGTTGGAGCTGATGGGGGGCAATGTGAGGACAATATGGAGATTGAGATGGGAATGTGGAGCTGATAGGGGCAAGTTGGAGATGGTGGAGGCAATGTGAGGGCAATATGGAGATGATGGGGGCAATGTGGAGCTGATGGGGTCAAGTTGGATCTGATGGGGCAATGTGAGGGCAATATGGAGATGATGGGGGCAATGTGGAGATTAGGAGCATTGTGGAGGTGTCCAGTGGAAATGGCCAATGGGGGGGACGTTTCAGATTTCTGTGCCTACAGGCTCCTGTGATGTAAATCCGGCCCTGTATCCATTGCTTTTTTGAAAGCAGTTACAGTACCTGCAAGTACAACATCCTGAGGCAAAGAATTCCATAGTTTTACCGCCCTTACTGTAAAAAAATCCCTGCCTTTGATCTTATCATTTTATCCTGTCAATGCCAAAAAAGTAGTGATGAACATTGAGATATTCTTTTTTGCACATTGTGAGACTTTATCTTTTGTTATATGCTGTGAATTCTGCATTCCACTGCTTTCAATTCTATATGGACTGCCCATTACTGCAGTTTTTTTTTTAATATGGTGGGGAGAGTAAGCAAGGACTGGGATGTTTGTCAGTCAGCAGAGTATATCGAGCCATAAGGTTATATGCAGTGTGTTAAAACTGCACTGTTGTTCTAACAGGGTGCTTTGAGGCGCTGAGGTCCTTCTCATAGTTATCTCACAGTGACCAATATCTCTCTCTCTCTCTCTCTCTCTCTCTCTCTCTCTATATATATATATATATATATATATATATATATATATATATATATGTATATAAATAAACTCTCTCTCTCTCTCTCTCTCTCTCTATATATATATATATATATATATATATATATATATTTATTTAGATACATACATACATACTAAGGCTCTCCAAAGTTATTAAATGAATTTGTTGCCAGCGCTTATTGCACTGTCCTAGTTTCATCAACCTGAACCAACTTTTTCAGTACTGGATTACTAGTAAAAGTATACACTCTAATTCTGTATGTATATCCTTGACTGTATCAATATCTCTGTTGATTTGCCTATGGCCTTTCAATAAACACATCAAAATTAGCCCTATGTATGTTTAAATACATATCGGTGACCTTGTACCGTCATGTGTTTGAACCATAGATTTTCTCACTCTATGAAATAAGGGAATTATTTTTCCATTGTACACTGGGGTGTGTTTGAGACAGCCAATGGTGAGGGATGACCAATCCACAGATCAGAACACAATATAAAAATAAAGTGCATCTTCTCCAATAGGCCACATAAATGACCATATTCACAAAGTATAGAGGAGAAATTCTGGAGCAAGCCAACTGCACTGTCGCAGGACTAAAAAAATAAAATCCTCAATTTTCCATTCATTTAAATGAGGCTTTCAGCCACCTGTATGCTAGGGGTGTCTAGACCTCTTTAACACAAGAGCGTTACAAGTGTCATTTTAATCGCGGCAGTGTTTACAGTTAGATATCTGCAGAATTGCTCCTGTTCATCAACAGAGATAAAAGGGAGAGGGAAAAACTTATTCAAAAGGATAATCTCTTATTTTAACTCTTTAGATGCTGCAGATGTTTCTGTTGTTTTGCCTCCAATTGCATTGCTAGGACGCAGTAGGTTTAACTCTTTGCACTCAAAGGATTGAGTCAACATGTGGTTCCCTATCAGCTGGGCACTACAAATATCATAATTCCCAACCATCCAATGAGAGCTGATGTCTCCAGCCGTCAAAGAACCAACCATTGCCTACCCCTGGCTTAAGTGAAGGTTAAAGGAAGATTAACACCATCTTGTAATAACCCCCGCTTATCTTAATCTTGGCAGAGAATCCCGCTGGCCATTACAAATCCATTCTATGTGAGCTGGTTATTCCAAATCATTCTGTAATTAGTATTGCATTTGATGTATATAGAGGCAGGACTCTAGAACCCATGTCTCCTCCCACTGAAGTGATCTTAGGTACCATTTAATGGGGAGAGTTTGATATCCTAAAATCCTGCAAATAGAATCATTTCTGCCTTGGGGGACATTATGTCTACTACTAATTACATATTATTTTTTGGGATCTATCCATGCAGAATTGATTAATTGTGGCCATTAAGATTTTCAGTCAGATTAACCATTTGAGCTCCAAATACGTGAGGAATGCATTTACTCACCCCCTTTTTCACTCAAAATCATGCATGCCATCTGTTCCTGATTTCCCATGACAGTCCCTGTTTTTGGATCCCGGTCCCTGGATGCTGCTGGTCCTTGTCTTTGTCTCTGGTTTTAAAATTAAGTCTCAGCCCCATAGTCTATGGGCACGATGTTCAAAAAGTCATCATAATGAAAACATTGTTGGATCATGAGTTGGTGTAAAAGAACAGTATTTCCAGAAGTAAATCCATCATGTTTGAAAATGCATACCTCCCAAGTGTCCATTTTTAGGAGATATTATGGGTATACATCCCAAGTGTCCCACTTTAGGAGATATTAGGGGTCCATACCTCCCAAGTGTCCATTTTTAGGAGATATTATGGGTATACATCTCAAGTGTCCCACTTTAGGAGATATTAGGGGTCCATACCTCCCAAGTGTCCCTCTTTAGAAGCTATTAGGGGTCCATACCTCCCAAGTGTCCGTCTTTAGGAGATATTAGGGGTCCATACATCCCACGTGTCCCACTTTAGGAGATATTAGGGGTCCATACCTCCCAAGTGTCCCTTTTTAGGAGATATTAGGGGTCCATACCTCCCAAGTGTCCTTCTTTAGGAGCTATTAGGGGTCCATACTTCCCAAGTGTCCGTCTTTAGGAGATATTAGGGGTCCATACATCCCAAGTGTCCCACTTTAGGAGATATTAGGTGTCCATACCTCCCAAGTGTCCCTCTTTAGGAGATATTAGGAGTCCATACCTCCCAAGTGTCCCTTTTTAGGAGATATTAGGGGTCCATACCTCCCAAGTGTCCTTCTTTAGGAGCTATTAGGGGTCCATACCTCCCAAGTGTCCCTCTTCAGGAGATATTAGGGGTCCATACCTCTCAAGTATCCCTCTTTAGGAGATATTAGGGGTCCATACCTCCCAAGTGTCCCTCTTTAGGAGATATTAGGGGTCTGTACCTCCCAAGTGTCCCTCTTTAGGAGATATTAGGTGTCCATACCTCCCAAGTGTCCCTCTTTAGGAGATATTAGGAGTCCATACCTCCCAAGTGTCCCTTTTTAGGAGATATTAGGGGTCCATACCTCCCAAGTGTCCTTCTTTAGGAGCTATTAGGGGTCCATACCTCCCAAGTGTCCCTCTTCAGGAGATATTAGGGGTCCATACCTCTCAAGTATCCCTCTTTAGGAGATATTAGGGGTCCATACCTCCTACGTGTCCCTCTTTAGGAGATATTAGGGGTCTGTACCTCCCAAGTGTCTCTCTTTAGGAGATATTAGGGCTCCATACCTCCCACGTGTCCCTCTTTAGGAGATATTAGGGGTCCATACCTCCCAAGTGTCCCTCTTTAGGAGATATTAGGGCTCCATATCTCCCAATTATTGCTCTTTAGGATGAACAGTCCCTCTTTGAGATCCAAATTCCTCTGTCCTTCTTTTCCACCCTAGTGTTCCTCTTTTTTTAGGAGATTAAACTGTGTGGTGTGTTTATAAGTGTATGACATTGCTCCACAACAATAAAACACATTAATGTTTGTTGCACGTTTGCTTATAAATGAGTCTCTGTTTGGGTTGCCACCTGGCCAGTATTTTACCGGGACAGCCGGTAATAAGCACTGCTGAGCCAGTACTGGTATAACCTCTATACTGGCAATAGAAAAGCCGATATTACTGTGCATGAACTCCTTTGCCCTGCTTGAGCAGCTTCTGACTATGCCCAGGCCACTTCTGCAGCCTTTAATGATGATGTCACTGGCTCACTGTCACTCTCTGAGCCCTCCCTCACTCACTCAGCTGTGTCTTGAGTGGAAGTGAGATGCCCTCATGCCCATCACATCATCATGCCCTAGTACTGCGCGTGCGCATTGCGGATTCGCACACACGAATGTTGTACTCCATCGTCCATTGCCTGGTAAAAACTTACACAAGTGAGTGCTTACTGCTGTCTGCTTCTGTCCAGTCATGCATGCAGTCCCGCGGTGTGTGTGGGTGACGCGAGTGAGTGCCCCAGTACTAACTGTGTGATAAACTGAATATTCTCCCCTGGGACGTTCTGTATGTGAGTAATGTGGTACTCTTGTGGCCCTGCAGTTAAAAAGGACAGAGGAGGAATTAACCATTTAAGGACTAGAGACTAGTACTACATATCACTTTGAAATGAGTTTCCCACCCCTCTAGTCCTTTAAGGGTTAACCCTCGGAGTGCCAGGCAGGTATCTAATGTATTGCAAAACAATACGTTGGATAACTTCCTGGCACTCAAAGGGTTAGGTGGGATTATACACATCTTATCGGGCATGTTCTGGGAGAAAAGAAACAACTTGTAGTTTCAGTAAATATTTTGTAGTCCATTGGCGGATTGCATACAGCCATCTAGCAGTTGGACTACAACTTTTATCATCTTCAGCCCTCTAGTGGCCAGATGAGGACGATGGTAGAAGTTTAATCCCTCAGCAGCAGGAGGGCATCAGACTGCTTGTGAAGATGATTCTAAAGGAAGAGGCCATTGTGCTCTGGGTGGGCAGGTGACAGTTCACTGTGTTGGTCAGAAACAAGGGATACACTCATAGCTGATATATACATTTTGCCCCAATGCATTTGAGCACTATGATAAGTCATCTAGTACATGTAGCACACAGCATATCAATAAACGGGAACATCAAACATGTTAATGATATTTTTTATATGTACCAAAAAGCACCAGTTTTTATTATTTATTACTGCAGCACCTTGGCTGTCATTCTTGACTGTGCAGGCTCCATTTGTTTTCCAGGCATTGTGATCTGAAAGTGAGATTTTAGTGCTTTGCCTCTGGCAGGTGAGGACTTGTGGGGCAGGGAAAGACTTGCGGGATGTTACCTTATACCTTTGGCTGGTTGGGGTACAGGACTCTTCGACAATGGTGGTGGTCACATTGCCTTGATGGGAGTGGTTTTCAGTACCTTGCCAATAAAAGTTAATGTCTAGGCACAGATCTGTGAGGGTGTCTGTCATGGAAGTTTGTTTGGGATACTACTGTGCTTCAGGATATCCACAGTACTTTATGAGAACTGAGCTCCTGAGTGATTCTGCCCTTTTTGTGACTCCTCCCTTTTGTGGTTCCTCCCCTTTGTGGCTCCGCCCTCATGATCCACAACTATGGCCGGTATGTTTTTTGAGGAAAAGGTGGCAACCCTAAAAATGTTTTAGTTTTGCTCTAAATTGTTTATTCAGGTACACAAAGAAGTGTCAATAGGTCATGAAATAATCTAAAAATTCTCAGTAATGCCCACCCACCAGTCACTCCCCCAGCAACACCCCCTAAAACAAAAGTGTCCTTTTTTGGCCATTTGAAATGGGATGTAAGAAAGTGTGTCATTCAGAATTAAAAATGATGGCAAGATGAGCTCGATGAATACTGCTCTTAAAAATTCTGACATCAAAAATGTCTTTTATTTGTCTTTAAAATGACAAATTTTCGAAGAAAAAAAATATTTTTTTAACAGTAAACACCATACTGTTGCTTTTCACTGCTATCTGCTAATAGTACTTTAATTTGTCATCTCATTGAAAGAGTTCAGGACCACTCGTTCCTGGAACCTCTCAAGGACCACTGCACTTTTTTTTTTCCCCGCCGACGCGTTCTATGGTCACAAGGTGGCACGCAGCCCCACTGCAATCACAAGCTTCCTGTCACATGTCACTGATCCTTAACGTCCTTACAGGTGTGAAGGTCCTGGCACTCCAAGCGCCATTAACCTTTTGAGTGCCAGAGGGGTACGCAACGCATTGCAGAGCAATGCGTTGCGTACCCCTCTGGCACTCAAAGGGTTAAGGGGTTACATAATAAAACTTGCAGACATCATGAACAAGTGTTATTGCAGGGATTTTCCAACTTATCAATGCCTGGATAATATCAAGTAATCGCCCATTGAGCAGTGAGTAATAAACAGGTGAATCTGCCAAGTTTTGGTTGGCGGATCCCATGTATATCTGTAGGACAGCCATATGCATAAACATACACGTATGCGGAAATATGTCTGACTACTTTAAAAGCCCATGTACACAGGCCACAGTGCCACTCAGCAGCCTCTGCTAGGGTGACCACGGGTCCCGGAACGTCCGGGACTGTCCCTTATTTCAGGGCTATGTCCCCCGTCCCGGGTCATCTTCAACCGGGACAATGAAGTGTCCCGGAATGAAGCCAAGCCGCCCTGGATGTCAGCCTGCAAGCGGTGTGTCACATCATGGACGCCGCTTGCAGGATGACATCCAGGGCGGCAATGCAGCTTACCTGATCTCCTGGAGACAAGCGCTCTAGTAATACAGAGCGCTGGGAGATGACATCATCTCCCAGCGCTCTGCATTACTGAGCACAGCGCGTGGGAGCTTCAGCTCTGTGCCGGAGGAGGCACAGAGCACTTTCCACGCCGCTAGACCACCAGGGACTCAAGGTATGAAGGGGCAACTAGGGTGACCACGTCCCGGAATGGCAGAAGGGAAATGTGGTCACCCTAGCCTCTGCTGTGCCCGAAGTCTCTCTGCTCACTGCCCGCCCTGCAGTCATGCGTAGTACAGAGTGCCCTGAATGCGCCATGGCTGATACGGAGCGGGGAGCTCCTAATTCAGACAGTAGTCCTCTCTCTCTGCACCTTCTTGGGACCAAGAGGTCCCAGGAAGGTATGCAGAGAGGATTTCGGTACAAATTTGGAGCACCCTGCTCCGTATCAGCCACGGCTCGTTCAGGCAGTCTCTACTGCGCATTACTACAGCACTGGCAGTCTGTACAGCGTATGACAGCAGTGCAGGCAATCTCTACTGCGTATGAATACAGTGAGGGCAGTCTTTACTTCACATGACGGCTTCTGACAAACATCCAAGCGAATTATTATATAAGATGATTCATAAATCCACAAGTATATCTGTTAGTGATCGCAGGCAAAGAGCAGCACATTGGATTCGGATCTGCTGCTCTGCTCACACTTTCATCATTTCCTATGTGTCTGTCTACCTCATGTAAACAAATGTAACAAAAATGTACCTTCCATCCTTCCTACACTGTATGGTTGAATTTAGAACTTCGTTAACGAGAAAAAACACAAGCGGGCAAGAAAAGCATGACCTGTACATGGATATGAACTAATTTTATGTGATAATTTACTTTTAAGCCGCAGCAGGAAGATGCATCTATGGGGACCTAAGGAGGACAACAGCCAAATGAGAAATTGTAAAAAGGGAAGCGAAAGCCAGAGGGAGAAGGCAAAGCAATGCATTGCATACCCCTCTGTCACTGGAAGGTTAATAACCACTTGGTCCTGGGCTCTCCAGAGAACCACAGCAATTTTGTTTTGTATTTTTTCACTGACCTGTTCTATGATCTAGGTTGACCACATTTCCAATCTGCCATTCCAGGACATGTGCTCACCCTAGTGAGTCCCGTGGCTGAGGCTCCCGCCGGCGATGACCATCTTTCTGAGGCTGACACAGAGTAAGAATGAACTCTTATTCTGTGTCAGCCTCAGAAAGATGGTCAGCACCAGCCGGAGCCTCAGCTGCCGGACGCAGCACCAGCATACCTGACCATCCTAGCTGTCTCGCATGCACCAGTCCAGCCAGCCAATGAAATGTCTTTGCTATATGGTCCTCATTGGCTGGCTCAGCATTCAGGCTCAGCCAGCCAATGAGGACCATATAGCAAATACATTTCACTGGCTGGATGGACTGGTGCGTGCTGCACTATGTAGGTAGGCTGTGGGTGCTGGCTTTGTTACTCCATTCCGGGACTCTATGTTGTCCCCGTGTGGGGTGACCCGGGACACGAGACACAGACCTCCAATAAGGGACAGTCCCGGGCATTACAGGACATGTGGTCACCCTACTATGACCACAGTGCGGCATGCAGCCTCACTACAATCACAAACTTCCATGACATGCCATGACCGTCACTGGTCCTTAATGTCCATACAGGTATGATGATCCTGGCACATCACGCATTGTTAACGGGTTAAATAATAAAATTTGCGGACTTCATGAACAAGTGTTATTGCAGGAACTTGCCAATTTTTCAATATCCGGATAATATCAAGTAATCATTCATTCATCAGTGAGAGAGAAACAGGGGAATCTGCCAGGTTTTGGTTGGCGGATCCCATGTAAATCTGTGGGGAAGCAATATGCATATACATACATGTAGGTGCAAATATGTCTGATGATTCATAAATCCCCAGTTTTATCTGTCAGTGATCACAGGCATCACAGGTGTCTGTCTACCTAACGTATAGAAATGTAACAAAAATGTAGCCTACAAAAAATACATATACAGAGCTCCAAATACTGAATATATATATGTTTGTGAGGAGCAAATATAGTCCTTTTTATTCTAAATGTCCTCAGCGACGCCTATCGCAAATCATCAACTGGAGAAAAGAAGAAGCAAGTGCACATCATCTGAGAGTAACCTCTAAATATTGATGTTAAATATTGTACAGTAATTGTACTCACTAGATATACTCTTTATAGACTAGCCCAATAGAGAGTGACAAAACCATCGTGGATATGGGATCACTTTTCTTCTACTGCGTTGTGATGGCTGATGTGGGGCAAGGTAGCCGGACCTGGGATTAACCCTTATGGTGCTTGGCTGAAACAGAAGAGATTTCTTTCCAAGAGCACCTCCGTAATATGTAATTTCTCTGTCGTCCAATACAGGTTACTGCCAACTTTGGGTAGGAAGAGATTCCCTTCTAAGAGCACCTCCGTAACATATACTGTCCAGTAATATGCCCCAGATAAATAGTCACTCACCGGATCGCAGTCGATACAGTACACAATACACCGAACCTGGCGTTAACCCAATGCACTGTTGGATCCTTCAAATAGATATTATTTGTGCACGGGGACAGCCATGGGAATGTATAAATATAAATACTTTATTAAGTATGATTCCCAATGCATTTAGTGAGATACACTCACTTCGTCAGGGGATAAAATTTAAAACTATTCTGTGCTCATATATATACCTTATTATAAAATACCTGTGATGTCTCAATTATCGCGTCTCCTCCTCACGGAGAGTCAGAGCGAGGCTAGGGATGTAAAAGACCGGGACCTGTTCCAAGCCTCAATCGTGTCCTCCGTCACGCTTCGAAATGATAAAAAGGGAAGCCAAAACCAGAGGGAGAAGGTGATCTAAGAATGGGGTGGGGGTGGGGCTCTGAAGGGACTGAAAAGAAAAGATGGAGTTAAGAATTGTACATAAGGTCAGAGGTCACTAGGGAGAGTGCTGCTTTCATAGATATACTACATTTTATATATATGAAAAATCTCAATTCTCTTTTTTAAATGTAAAATATATTGATATATCACTTTCCTCTTTATAGTTAATCAGGACTGGAATTATCACACATTGTGACAGTTCAATTTTCATAATGATCTCATTTTTGGAGGGCCGCCATATCCTCTGATTATCAATTTATACATGATTACTGAACTCTCTTGTACAGCAAACTGATATCAAGCAAGGTCAGGTCTGCCAGGTCAGTGACCCAGTATCTTTCCTATCTTATATTACATGAGGCTAGTAGACCAACACAGCATTACATACCACCAGCAGAGCAACACACCATTACTGTATATGTCATCAGAAAGGCAATACACCATTACATACCACCAGCAGAGCAACACACCATTACTGTATATGTCATCAGAAAGGCAATACACCATTACATACCACCAGCAGAGCAACACACCATTACTGTATATGTCATTAGAAAGGCAATACACCATTACATGCCACTACCAGGGCAATAAACCATTACATACCATCAGCAGAGCAATACATTACTACATATCACCAGAAGGGCAATACACCATTACATACCATCATCAGAGCAATAAGTTACTACATACCACCAGATGGTCAATACACCATTACATACCAGCAGCAGAATAATACATCATTACACCATCAACAGAGTACAACACCATTACATGTCACCAGCAGAACAACACACCATTGTATGCCCCAGAAAGGCAATGCACCACTGCATGTTTAAACAGCAGAGCAATACACCATTACATGCCAACAGCAGAGAAATGCACCATCACATGCCAACAGCAGAGCAATACATCATTGCACACCACCAACAAAGCCATACACCATTACATATTGCTGGTACAGTAATATTCCATGACATCTACCAGCAGAGTATATACTATTACACAGGGGAGAACTGGCAACTTGTGGTCTGGGAGTAAAATACAATCAAGTGGCCATCACCATCACATGCCACCAGCAGAACAATGCACCATTGTATGCCACCAGCAGAGAAAAACACAATTACATCTAAATAGCAGAGCAATAAACCATTATATGCCACCAGCTGAAAGGTACACCATTACATACTTCCAGCAGAGCAATATGCAGTTACTTCTAACCACCAGAGCAATACATTATTACATAAAACCAGCAGATCAAACAGAACTTACAGAATGAGATAACCTTGTATCTTCCTATATAAAACATCACTCCTCTGGGACAGACACTGACAATGGCAAGGCAGTAGATGTAGTATATCTAGACTTTGCAAAGGCATTTGATACAGTACCACACAGAAGGCTGGTGTATAAAATAAGGAAATTGGGGCTAGGAAATAACCTTTTCAATTGGATACAAAACTGGTTGAAGGATAGGGAACAGTGTGTGGTTGTAAATGTCAAATTCTCCAGTACAGTTAAAGTGGAGAGTGGAGTACCTCAGGGTTCAGTATTGGGTCCGCTGATTTTTAACATGTTTATAAATGACCTGGAAATAGATATAGAAAGCAAAATATCAATATTTGCAGATGATACTAAATTATGCAGGGTAATTAATTCAGAACAGGATATTTTCTCTCTACAGAGGGACTTACATACAATGCCAGATTGGGCAAACAAATGGAATATGAAGTTTAATGTGGGGAAGTGTAAAGTCATGCATTTGGGAGGAAACAATCCCAAGGCTACTTATAAACTTAATGGAATCATTTTAGGGGACTCATTGCTAGAGAAAGACCTGGGAATCCTTGTCAACTACAAACTTGGAAACAGTGACCAGTGTCAAACAGCAGTAGCAAAGGCAAACAAAGTCCTGTCTTGTATAAAAAGAGGTATCGACGCAAGAGTGGGTAACATTATTTTGCCATTATGCAAATCATTGGTAAGACCTCACCTTGAGTATGCAGTGCAATTTTGGGCACCAGTTCTGAAAAAGGATATACTAGAACTAGAGAGGGTACAGCGAAGACCAACAAAATTAATTAAGGGAATGGAGGACTTGACATATGAGGAACGACTAAACAAACTTGGTTTATTTACTCTAGAGAAAAGACGACTAAGAGGAGACCTTATCACATTGTACAAGTATATGAGAGGTCAATACAAGGATCTCTGTGGTGAGCTATTTATTCCAAGGCCTGATCAGGTGACCAGGGGACACCCCTTGAGATTAGAGGAAAGGAGGATAAGACTTCAGCAGAGGAAGGGGTTTTTTACAGTGAGGTCTGTTAAATTGTGGAATTCTTTGCCCAGGGAGGTAGTTATGGCAGATACAATGGATACATTCAAGAGAAGATTCAATACATTTCTTTCAAAAGGGAACATACAGAGTTATACTGTTTATTAGTAGGCAGATCAGGAAAGTCTGATAAAGACTAATTTAATTGGTAGTAGGATAGTTATACAGTTCTCATGTCACTGGGGTATGAGGCAAAGGTTGAACTTGAGGGACTTGTGTCTTTATTCAACCTAATTTACTATGTTCCTATGTTACATTCAAGGAGGTTGACGTACAAAGAAGAAGAAAAATTCTGTAGTGAACCAACTATATAACATGGGGCAAAGTATCCTGAAATTCCCATTAATTTAAATAATCCCTTGAATGGTTGGGAGGTCTACCATGCATTGCTTTACAATGCACTGGAAATCTCTCTAGCATTCAAATGGTTAAAATCCCTATTACACTCATTAAACAGTTTGATTTGGGTCTCTGAAGTGCAGCTGGTTAGACCCACCATGGAACCAATGACCTCCTGCTGTGTTCAGTCCAACACCCTCTCCCCTTCCTGAGACACAGCTAATAGCACTATTTCCTATGCCTTTCCCCTCCCACCTGGCTGTGTATTTCAGTGCTGATCCTCTGCCTGGCAGCATTTCACAGGGAGACTGCTGTGGAATCGATTACATGGTGAGTAACTTCCCCTGATTAAATAATCAATAGCACAACGCTTCAAGAAATGTTTATCCAATCAGGATATATTAAAGCAAAAGGAGAACAATTTTAGGGACAAAATTCCAGCACAATGCTGTGTTTGTACAATTTCAGTTCCACTCACTGGAATCGATTTTCTAGCCCAGTGTCTACCTACAGCCAATTTACTCATCTACTTAAACCAGAAATGATCCTCTTAATGTTGTTTGTGTGAAGGAGACAAGTAATGGGCAGTCTGTAGATGTTTTAGTACATTATTTTCCTGTATGCCTTGTTTAATGATGCTTATTAACCCTTTGGGTGCCAGAGAGGTATCTAACTGCTTGCGTCCCAAGGCGTTGGATACTTCTCAAGCACTCAAAGGGGAAGATTCGCTAAGCGGTGATAAAGTGGAGATGACTTCTCCAGTGATATCACTTCTCCAGTTCCTATGTTATTCTATGGATCCTATTCACTAAGATACCCACAGCTTTGGAGATCTTAGTGAATAGGTTCAATAGAATAACATATGAATTGGAGAAGTGATATCACTGGAGAAGTCATCACCACATTATCACCTCTTTATCACCGGTTTGTGAATCTCCCCCCATAGAGTTTTAAAGGAATAGAGCAAATCATGCAACTTTATGCCATTTTCTTGGGCATATTAAGGGGCCGGTGTAAGGAACCTGTTGGCATTAAAGTCCAAATGATGGCAGAGTGAGTGCACCAATGTGTACTACATCGATCACATGTTCTCATACACACCCTGATGCACAGACGCTGGCACTGGAAAATAACGCTGGGGGGGTTAGCTGTGCTTACAGATTCATAGTCACCCCATTATTTATCAAAATGAACCCTTTGATGTATCTAATACCCAAGGGATTAAAAAGCCCATTTAACCGTTTGAGTGCCAAAGAGGTATCCAACACATTGCAATGCCAAGCAGTTGATACCTCTCTGGCACTCAAAGGGTTAAATCGATTGTGAGTTTTATTTTTACTACAGTATGATTGTTTTGCCCAGTAATCATTTCACTTTTGTTTTCATGCAAATGTCCCAGGGAGGATGATGTAAAATTGGAGAAATTTGGGTAAAACATTTTTCAAATTATCTTTAAGTCCTGGAATTCTGTAAAGAGGTCTCCAACGGATTGCTTTAAAAATCAATGGAGATGTTCACCTCTCCCCTATACAGCAGATGGTTTGCGAAATTATTTTACCAAGAAAGAATACACTGAGATTGTCTCTCGTTTTCAAGAATGTCCTGGATTCATTTTATCTACCTGAGAAGGGTGAAAGGTCAAGCTGACCTTGAGAAGACTAGAACCTGTGACCTTGTGGTCTGAACAGATTCTACAGCTGGTGCTTTAACCAACTGAGCCATCTCACAGAGCAATTAAGCCTGTTTTTCATACATAAACCACACTAAGGCTGATATATTAAAGTGTTATTTCTCAAACCGCTATGACTTAAGAGATAAAGGCGTTTAAAGTTTGATCTCTCCTACTGACAGCTGTAAAGCTGTCAGCAGGAGATCCATGTTGGCAGACACGGAGGTGCTTGAGCAGAGCCGCAATGTCTTTATTTACCACGAATCCCTTCATTGGAATGGTCTAAAACGAGTGCTTGAAAACCAGGCACACGTTTTAGACCATTCCAATGAAGGGATTCGTGGTAAATAACGAGATTGCGGCTCTGCTCAAGCACCTACGTGTCGGCCGACACAGATCTCCTGCTGACAGCTTTACAGCTGTCAGTAGAAGAGATCAAACTTTAAACGCCTGTATCTCTTAAACCACAGCGGTTTGAGAGATACGTTTTTTTGCATTTAGCTCAGCTTTTTAAGCTCTTCTAAATGCAAAAAACTTTTTTGTGGACTTACTAACTTAGTAACCCTTATTAACCCTTTAAGAAAATGTGGTGCAATTCTAGAGCAAACCAGGTGCACTTTAGTATTCCCATTTGGTTAAAACTGAATTTGAACCCCTTAAATGCTAGTTTAAAATATATAAGTAATCGCTTAAATAGTACTTCAGCCTCAGTGTGCTTTTCATTGCGTTTTAACCCCCTTCAGTCACAGTTTAAGATATATAAGCAATCTCTAAAAAAAACCACTGAGGTTGGTGGACTTTTGCAGAGTTGGCTAATTTATTTAAAACTAGCATTCACCTAGTCTGACTCTCCCTCCCATCCATTCGCCTCTTTGACTTCTCCTCCCATTCATTCACTAGTTCGACTCCCCTCCCATCTGACTCCACCTCCATTCACGGCTTCAACTCCCCCCTCTCATCAAACCCCCCCTCCCATTCATTCACTGCTTAAACTCCCCTCCCATCTGACTCCACCTCCCATTCATTCACTGCTTCAACTCCATCCGACTCCCCCTCCCATTCAACTCCCCCTCCCATTCATTCACTGTTTCAACTCCCCTCCCATCCGACTCCACCTCCCATCCATTCACTGCTTCAACTCCCCCTCCCATCCAACTCCCTCTTCCATCCATTCGCCTCTTTGACTCCCCCTCCCATTCATTCACTGCTTCGACTCCCCTCCTATCTGACTCCCCCTCCCACCCATTCACTGCTTCAACTCCCCTCCCATCTTACTCCCCTGCCATCCATTCACTGCTTCAACTCCCCTCCCATCTGACTCCACCTCCCATCCATTCACTGCTTCAACTCACCCTTCCATCCGACTCCACCTCCCATTCATTCAACACTTCAACTCCCCCTCCCATCTGACGCCACCTCCCATCCATTCACTGCTTCAACTCCCCTCCCATCTCACTCCCTCTCCCATCCATTCAACACTTTAACTCGCCCTCCCATCCGAATCCCCCTCCCATCCATTCACCTCTTTTACTCCCCCTCCCATTCATTCACTGCTTCACCTGACTCTCCTGCCATCCATTCACTGCTTCAACTCCTCCTTCCATCCGACTCCCCCTCCCATCCATTCACTGTTTCAACTCCCCCTCCCATCCCACTCCCCCTCCCATCCATTCACTGCTTCAACTCCCCCTCCCATCTGACTCCCCTCCCATCCATTCACCTCTTTGACTCCCCTCCCATTCATTCACTTCTTCGACTCCCCCTCCCATCTGACTCTTCTGCCATCCATTCAACGCTTCAACTCCCCATCCCATCCGCCTCCACCTCCCATCCATTCACCTCTTTGACTGCCCCTTCCATTCATTCACTGCTTCGACTCCCCTCCTATCTGACTTCCCCTCCCATCCATTCAATGCTTCGACTCCCCTCTCATCTGACTCCCCTGCCATTTATTCACTGCTTCAACTCCCCTCCCATCTGACTCCACTTCCCATCCATTCACTGTTTCAACTCCCCTCCCATCCGACTCCCCCTTCCATCCATTCACTGCTTCAACTCCTCCTTCCATCCATTCACTGCTTCAGCTCCCCTCCCATCCGACTCCACATCCCATCCATTTAACACTTCAACTCCCGCTTCCATCCGACTCCACCTCCCATACATTCAACACTTCAACTCCCCCTCCCATCCGACTCCCCCTCCCATCCATTCACCCCTTTGACTCCCCCTCCTGTTCATTCACCTCTTTGACTCCCCTCCCATCTGACTCCCCTGCCATCCATTCACGGCTTCTACTCCCTCTCCCATCCAACTCCCCTTCCCATCCATTCACTGCTTCAACTCCCCCTCCCATCCGACTCCCCCTCCCATTCATTCACTGCTTCAACTCCCCTTCTCATCTGACTCCCCCTTTCATCCATTCACCTCTTTGACACCCCCTCCCATTCATTCACTTCTTTGACTCCCCTCCCATCTGACTCTCCTGCCATCCATTCACTGCTTCAACTCCCACTCCCATCAATTCACCCCTTTGACTCCCCCTCCTGTTCATTCATTTCTTTAACTCCCCTCCCATCCAACTCCCCCTCCCATCCATTCACTGCTTCAACTCCCCCTCCCATCCGACTCCCCTTCCCATCCATTCACTGCTTCAACTCCCCTTCTCATCTGACTCCCCCTTTCATCCATTCACCTCTTTGACACCCCCTCCCATTCATTCACTTCTTTGACTCCCCTCCCATCTGACTCTCCTGCCATCCATTCACCTCTTTGACTCCCCCTCCCACCCATTTTAACACATTGCCACCCCCATCCATTCAACTCTTCACCTACCCCTCCCATCCACTCAACACTTTGCCACCGCCTGCCATCCTGCACCACATTGCCTTAGAAAGAGATTTGTATCTTCTTCACATTATATAAAGGCTGAAACATTGGCCATGCAACAACATTCCATTGAATAGATGGGAGGTGGAGGTGAAGTGGTATATGAATGGGAGGGGTGAGAAGGGGAGGTGAAGTGGCTTATGCATGGTAGGGGTGAGAAGGGGAGGTGAAGTGGTATATGGATGGGAGGGGTGAAAAGGGGAGGTGAAGTGGCTTGTGGATGGGAGGGGTGAGAAGGGGAAGTGAAGTGGTGTATGGATGGGAGGGGTGAGAAGGGAGGTGAAGTGGTGTATGGATGGGTGGGGTGTGAAGGGGAGGTGAAGTGGTATATGAATGGGAGGGGTGAGAAGGGGAGGTGAAGTGGTGTATGGATGGGAGGGGTGAGAAGGGGAAGTGAAGTGGTGTATGGATGGGAGGGGTGAAAAGGGGAGGTGAAGTGGTGTATGGATTTGAGGGGTGAGAAGGGGAGGTAAAGTGGTGTATGGATGGGAGGGGTGTGAAGGGGAGGTGAAGTGGTATATGAATGGGAGGGGTGAGAAGGGGAGGTGAAGTGGTGTATGGATGGGAGGGGTGAGAAGGGGAAGTGAAGTGGTGTATGGATGGGAGGGGTGAAAAGGGGAGGTGAAGTGGTGTATGGATTTGAGGGGTGAGAAGGGGAGGTAAAGTGGTGTATGGATGGGAGGGGTGTGAAGGGGAGGTGAAGTGGTATATGAATGGGAGGGGTGTGAAGGGGAGGTGAAGTGGTATATGGATGGGAGGGGTGAAAAGGGGAGGTGAAGTGGCTTGTGGATGGGAGGGGTGAGAAGGGGAGGTGAAGTGGTGTATGGATGGGTGGGGTGTGAAGGGGAGGTGAAGTGGTATATGAATGGGAGGGGTGAGAAGGGGAGGTGAAGTGGTGTATGGATGGGAGGGGTGAGAAGGGGAGGTGAAGTGGTGTATGGATGGGAGGGGTGAGAAGGGGTGGTGAAGTGGTGTATGGATGGGAGGGGTGAGAAGGGGAGGTGAAGTGGTGTATGGATGGGAGGGGTGAGAAGGGGAGGTGAAGTGGTGTATGGATGGGAGGGGTGAGAAGGGGAAGTGAAGTGGTGTATGGATGGGAGGGGTGAGAAGGGGAAGTGAAGTGGTGTATGGATGGGAGGGGTGAGAAGGGGAAGTGAAGTGGTGTATGGATGGGAGGGGTGAGAAGGGGAAGTGAAGTGGTGTATGGATGGGAGGGGTGAAAAGGGGAGGTGAAGTGGTGTATGGATGGGAGGGGTGTGAAGCGGAGGTGAAGTGGTATATGAATGGGAGGGGTGTGAAGGGGAGGTGAAGTGGTATATGAATGGGAGGGGTGTGAAGGGGAGGTGAAGTTGTGTATGGATGGGAGGGGTGAGAAGGGGAGGTGAAGTGGTGTATGGATTTGAGGGGTGAGAAGGGGTGGTGAAGTGGTGTATGGATGGGAGGGTTGAGAAGGGGAGGTGAAGTGGTGTATGGATTTGAGGGGTGAGAAGGGGAGGTGAAGTGGCTTGTGGATGGGAGAGGTGAGAAGGGGAGGTGAAGTGGTGTATGGATGGGAGGGGTGAGAAGGGGAGGTGAAGTGGTGTATGGATGGGAGGGGTGAGAAGGGGAGGTGAAGTGGTGCATGGATTTGAGGGGTGAGAAGGGGAGGTGAAGTGGTATATGGATGGGAGGGGTTAGAAGGGGAGGTGAAGTGGTATATGGATGGGAGGGGTGAGAAGGGGAGGTGAAGTGGTATATGAATGGGAGGGGTGAGAAGGGAAGGTGAAGTGGCTTGTGGATGGGAGAGGTGAGAAGGGGAGGTGAAGTGGTGTATGGATGGGAGGGGTGAGAAGGGGAGGTGAAGTGGTGTATGGATGGGAGGGGTGAGAAGGGGAGGTGAAGTGGTATATGGATGGGAGGGGTTAGAAGGGGAGGTGAAGTGGTATATGGATGGGAGGGGTTAGAAGGGGAAGTGAAGTGGTATATGGATGGGAGGGGTGAGAAGGGGAGGTGAAGTGGTATATGAATGGGAGGGGTGAGAAGGGGAGGTGAAGTGGTGTATGGATTTGAGGGGTGAGAAGGGGTGGTGAAGTGGTGTATGCATGGTAGGGGTGAGAAGGGGAGGTGAAGTGGTATATGGATGGGAGAGGTGAAAAGGGGAGGTGAAGTGGCTTGTGGATGGGAGGGGTGAGAAGGGGAAGTGAAGTGGTGTATGGATGGGAGGGGTGAGAAGGGGAAGTGAAGTGGTATATGGATGGGAGGGGTGAGAAGGGGTGGTGAAGTGGTGTGTGGATGGGAGGGTTGAGAAGGGGAGGTGAAGTGGCTTATGCATGGTAGGGGTGAGAAGGGGAGGTGAAGTGGTATATGGATGGGAGGGGTGAAAAGGGGAGGTGAAGTGGTGTATGGATGGGAGGGGTGAGAAGGGGTGGTGAAGTGGTGTATGGATGGGTGGGGTGTGAAGGGGAGGTGAAGTGGTGTATGGATGGGTGGGGTGTGAAGGGGAGGTGAAGTGGTATATGAATGGGAGGGGTGAGAAGGGGAGGTGAAGTGGTGTATGGATGGGAGGGGTGAGAAGGGGAAGTGAAGTGGTGTATGGATGGGAGGGGTGAAAAGGGGAGGTGAAGTGGTGTATGGATTTGAGGGGTGAGAAGGGGAGGTAAAGTGGTGTATGGATGGGAGGGGTGTGAAGGGGAGGTGAAGTGGTATATGAATGGGAGGGGTGAGAAGGGGAGGTGAAGTGGTGTATGGATGGGAGGGGTGAGAAGGGGAAGTGAAGTGGTGTATGGATGGGAGGGGTGAAAAGGGGAGGTGAAGTGGTGCATGGATTTGAGGGGTGAGAAGGGGAGGTAAAGTGGTGTATGGATGGGAGGGGTGTGAAGGGGGGGTGAAGTGGTATATGGATGGGAGGGTGAGAAGGGGAGGTGAAGTGGTGTATGGATGGGAGGGGTTGAGAAGGGGAGGTGAAGTGGTGTATGGATTTGAGGGGTGAGAAGGGGAAGTGAAGTGGTGTATGGATTTGAGGGGTGAGAAGGGGAAGTGAAGTGGTGTATGGATGGAAGGGGTTGAGAAGGGGAGGTGAAGTGGTATATGGATGGGAGGGGTGAGAAGGGGAGGTGAAGTGGTGTATGGATTTGAGGGGTGAGAAGGGTTGGTGAAGTGGTGTATGGATGGGAGGGTTGAGAAGGGGAGGTGAAGTGGTGTATGGATTTGAGGGGTGAGAAGGGGAAGTGAAGTGGTATATGGATGGGAGGGGTGAGAAGGGGAGGTGAAGTGGTGTATGGATGGGAGGGACTGAGAAGGGGAGGTGAAGTGGTGTATGGATTTGAGGGGTGAGAAGGGGAGGTGAAGTGGTATATGGATGGGAGGGATGAGAAGGGGAGGTGAAGTGGTGTATGGATGGGAGGGGTGAGAAGGGGAGGTAAAGTGGTGTATGGATGGGAGGGATGAGAAGGGGAGGTGAAGTGGTGTATGGATGGGAGGGGTGAGAAGGGGAAGTGAAGTGGTGTATGGATGGGAGGGGTGAAAAGGGGAGGTGAAGTGGTGTACGGATTTGAGGGGTGAGAAGGGGAGGTGAAGTGGTGTATGGATTTGAGGGGTGAGAAGGGTTGGTGAAGTGGTGTATGGATGGGAGGGTTGAGAAGGGGAGGTGAAGTGGTGTATGGATTTGAGGGGTGAGAAGGGGAAGTGAAGTGGTATATGGATGGGAGGGTTGAGAAGGGGAGGTGAAGTGGTGTATGGATGGGAGGGGTGAGAAGGGGTGGTGAAGTGGTGTATGGATGGGAGGGTTGAGAAGGGGAGGTGAAGTGGTATATGAATGGGAGGGGTGAGAAGGGGAGGTGAAGTGGTGTATGGATGGGGTGGGACGGAAAGGGAAAGTGAAGTGGTATATGGATGAGAGGGATGGGAAGAGGAGATGAAGTGGTGAATAGATGAGAGGGATGGGAAGGGGAGGTAAAGCAGCAAGTGGATGGGAGGTCAAAAGGTAAGAGAGGGTTGTGAAGGATGGAAAGGCTTGACAGGGAGCAGAGAATGCGATCATCATATGAAGGAGTCTGAAAACATGATAGGGTTGAATGTGAAGAGGTTATCTTCTATTCACATTCAATCCTATCATATCTTCACTATCCTTCCTGTGATGACTGAATTGTGAGCTGTGTGCTGAAGTGATCATAGCACTGAGTTGCGCACACATCAGCCACTCACACATTTTAAAGCTAAGGAGGTGGATTCAGTGTTGATGTAGGGGCAATGTTTGAACCATTTTATAATGTGAAGGAGGTGCAAGTCTGTTACAAAGGCAATGCAGTGCAGGATGTATATGATTAAGAATGCATAGTGTGACACACGTGAGACAATGAGTCTCGCCTACCCTTGTTTCTGCCTTCATGTTTGAACATTAATAAATTTCGATTTTATTCTACAAGTATCAACTTCCTTGAGTGCATCTTTTCCTAATGCGGTGCAGGATGGTAGGGGGAAGAGAAGAGTAGAATGTATGGGTGGGATAGGCAAAGAGTTTAATGGATGGAAGGGTGAGTTGAAGCATCAAATGGATGGGAGGGGGAGTCGAAGTGGCAAATGGATGGGAAGGGGAGTCAAAGTGGCGAATGGATGGGAAGGGGAGTCGAAGTGGCGAATGGATGGGAGGGGGAGTAGAAGTGGCAAATGGATGACATGGGTAGGCAAGGTGGCGAATGGATGGGAGGGGGAGTCAAAGAGGCAAATGGATAGGAGGAGGAGGCGAAGTAGAGAATGGATGGGAGGCCAAAAGGTAAGAGAAGGTGGAGAATGGGAGGGAAGGTGTGGACACAGGAGAAGGGAAGTGGAGGTGATGAGGTGAAGGGGAGCAGAACATGTGAGGCAGGGGAAACATAGTAGAAAGTGGTGATGAATGGAGTGAATGAATAAAGGGGGTGCAACACATAGAAGAGAAGGTGGCCAATGAGAGGGAGGGCACATACAGAGGAGCTTGCGAATGGGAGACAGAGGTGAAACCCTTCCCACTCTTGTCAAAATTATACCCCTTGTATGTTTGCATATCTCCTCCTTACTGCCGCCCTGGGGTGTGATAGGCACGAC
Source organism: Rhinophrynus dorsalis (assembly GCA_037306005.1). NCBI lineage: Eukaryota > Metazoa > Chordata > Amphibia > Anura > Rhinophrynidae > Rhinophrynus > Rhinophrynus dorsalis. The sequence goes on from CM074724.1 coordinate 11,449,505, forward strand.
CGGAGAATTCCCCATCACGTGACTGCCTACTCTTTCATAGTATAAACTAGTTGAAGAGCCCGTTACATGGGTCACAGTGCCACTGCCAGCTGGTCGCGGGGCAGTCATGCACAGTAGAAACTGCCCACGCCACGGCAGATACAGTGCCAGCCGTTCACGGTACAGTCATGCTCAGTAGAGACTGCCCACTCCTTCGGAGCATCCCGCTCTATATCAGCTTCATCACGGGCAGTCTCTACTGCACATGACTGCGTCGTTACAAACGTTGTAGCGAATTATTATACAGGATGGTGAACTGTATCTATTCAAAAATATGGCTTTATTTATTTATTGATCAAGTTAATAAGAATATTTGTACTTTATGGACATCTATTACTTGAGGTGGATGATTCTGGCAGTTAGGTCTTACTGGTCTAAAAGTTCATGTGTTATAGTTCCATATTGCCGCCCCCAGGGGTCAAATGGGCCACAACTGACCCAAGGGCCACATGTTGGACGCCAATGACCTAGAGTGTTTCTGGAGCAAAGTAACTGAGTTAAAAAATAATTTTAACCCGTTGAATGCTAAAGAAGCCTTGAACCCAATGCAAATAAAAATTCCTATTGGTTGAAATTGAGCCTTTAACCCGTGAATGCTAAGAGATGTCTCCAATGTTTTGCAATATCTTGGAGAATTGTCTAGTATTTAAGTGGTTAAAAGTCCCATTTAAATCAGTAGGAATCGCGTTTGTCCCCTATAGGTTTTTCCCCAGAATTGCTGCAGTTCTTAGTACATCAGATATAATGGATAGAGAACTGCTGACTACACTGTGAGCCGCAATGAGACACATACTGACTAATTATTCTCTTTATTTCCAGATGATTCACATCTTGTGGTTATTCCCCTTCCTAGTGGGAGCTGCGAAAGGTAACGATCTGCGGCAGACACCTCTCCGTGAATGTGTAGTACCATTTCTGTACCCATTTCCAGCCCTTCTATAGCCAGCCTAAAACCTTCCTGTACCCAGCCCAAACCTCCCTGTACCCAGCCCCAGCCTTACCACACCAGCTCAAACCTCCCTGTACCCAACCTAAACCTTTCTATAGCCAGCCTAAATCCTCCTTCTACCCAGCCCAAACCTCCCTGTACCCAGCCCCAGCCTTACCACACCGGCTCAAACCTCCCTGTACCCAACCTGAACCTTTCTATCACCAGCCTAAAACCTTCCTATACCCAGCCCAAACTTCCCTGTATCCAGCCCAAACCTCCCTGTATCCAGCCCCAGCCTTACCACACCAGCTCAAACCTCCCTGTACCCAACCTGAACCTTTCTATAGCCAGCCTAAATCCTCCTTCTACCCAGCCTAAACTTCCCTGTACCCGGCCCAAACTTGCCTGAATCCAGCCGAAACCTCCCTGTACCCAGCCTCAGCCTTACTACACCCAGCCCAAACCTCCCTGTACCCAGCCCCAGCATTACTACACCTAACCCAAACCTCCATGTACCCATCCTAAACCTTTCTATAGCCAGCCTAAAACCTTCCTGTACCCAGCCCCAGCCTTACTATACCCAGCCCCAAACCTCTCTGTATCTTCATCCAAACCTCCCTGTACCCAGACCCAGCCTTACTACACCCAGCTCAAACCTCTCATTACCCAGTCTTGCTACACCCAGCCCAAAGCTCTCTTTACCCAGCCCCAGCCTTACTACACACAGCCCACACCTCTCTGTACCCAGCCCCAGCCTTACTACACCCAGCTCAAACCTCTCTGTAGCTAGTCCCAGCCTTACTACACCCAGCTCAAACCTCTCTGTACCCAGCCCCAGTCTTAATACACCCAGCCCAAAGCTCTCTTTACCCAGCCCCAGCCTTACTACACACAGCCCACACCTCTCTGTACCCAGCCCCAGCCTTACTACACCCAGCTCAAACCTCTCTGTACCCAGCCCCAGTCTTAATACACCCAGCCCAAAGCTCTCTTTACCCAGCCCCAGCCTTACTACACACAGCCCACACTTCTCTGTACCCAGTCCCAGCCTAACTACACACAGCCCTAAACACTCTGCACCCAGCCCAAACATCCCTGTACCCAGCGCTAGTCTTACTACACCTATTCCAATGTACCAAGCCCCAGCCTTAGTACACCCATCCCTAACCTCCCTGTACCCAGTCCTAAACCTCTCTGTACCCGGTCCAAGCTTCCCTGTGCCCAGCCCCAGTCTTACTCACTCAGACCAAAACGTCTCTGTACCCAACCCAAAACATCTCCACACTGTGTAACAGCTTCTTTCTTCCCAGTCCCAGCCACTTTGTACCCAGACTACATAAATGTAAATGGCCTATTTATTTATTTTGGATTCACATAGTACAATTTTAGTATAGTTTAGTATATGTTTAATAAATATGTGCAAACACTCTCTAATATGTTTTTCATTTAAACTCCCCCCACCCACCCTTGTACTACTTTGGTTAATGTGGACCTAGGTGTTTAGGTTTAGATGTGATGTAAGAAAGTTTTGTTTCACTGAGAGTGTGGTAGATAAATGGAATAGCCTACCAGCAGTGGTAGAAGTTAATACACTGAGGGTTTGTAAGCATACATGGGACAAGCATAAGGCTATACTGAACATAAGACAAGACCAAGGCCCAAATAAGGTTTGACGTTTTTACAGTAGGAAAATGGGCGACTAGATGGGCCGAATTGTTTTTATCTGCCGTCAGATTCCATGTTTTTACCTTTGTAAACTAGGTCTAAATCTATAATAAAATGGTGGTGTAGCTCCTGTTTTGTGTCAGGAAGTCTTTCTTAAAAATCTGTGCAGAGAGCATTTCTTTGTGGTCTAGAACAGGTATCACCAACTTTCACAGCTCCCAATACATAACTCCAAGTGTCCCTCTTAAGAAGCTATTAGGGGTCCCTATCTCCCAAGTGTCCCTCTTTAGAAGATATTAGGGGTCCCTATCTCCTAAGTGTCCCTCTTTAGGAGATACTAGGGTGTACATACCCTCCCAAGTGTCCCTCTTTAGGAGATATTAGGGCTCCATAACTCCTAAGTGTCCCTCTTTAGGAGATATTAGGGGTCTGTACCTCCCAAGTGTCCCTCTGAAGGAGAAATTAGGGGCCCATACCTCCCAAGTGTCCATCTTTAGGAGATATTAGAAGTCCCTATCTCCCAAGTGTCCCTCTTTAGGAGATATTAGGGGTCTGTACCATGTCCCTCTTTAGGAGATATTAGTGGTCTGTACCTCCCAAGTATCTCTCTTTAGGAGATCTTAGGGGTCCATACCTCCCAAGTGTCCCTCTTTAGGAGATATTAGGGGTCCATACCTCCCAAGTGTCCCTCTTTAGGAGGTATTAGGAGTCTATACCTCTCAAGTGTCCCTCTTTAGGAGATATTAGGGGTCTATACCTCCCAAGTGTCCCGCTTTAGGTGATATTAGGGGTCCATACCTCCCACGTGTCCCTTTTTAGGAGATATTAGGGGTCCATACCTCCCAAGTGTCCCTCTTTAGCAGATATTTGAAAGGGTTCCAGTCCAGGGGTCAAGGGTAGACTGAGAGGTAGCGTATTTAATATCCAATCCGATGTCCAGGGCAGGCTGAGAGGAAGAGTAGTCAAGTATCCGATCCGAGGTCAAGTCTAGAGAGAGAGAGCAAATATATATCAAACAAACAATTCTGAGGCACGAACTCTGATAACTGGGTGCTGGGTCTTCCCCTTGCGCTCTTTAAATAGGCCTGGGAGACATGGCGTCATGACACAGACATTTACGCACGCCTCTGTGCATTACATTGGAATGTCGGCGCCTGTCCAGAAGCACAGAAGAAGCTGAAGCTGGCGCCAGGAGTCTCCCCTCAGGTACTTAGAACCGGAGAGGTACCGACAGAGCCCCTTCCCTAAGGACAGCCTCCAGACGGAGGCAGGACCAGGGCGAGATGGGTGCTGCCGGTGAAAAGACCAGAGGCAGGCAAGAGTGTGTATCTGGTGAGCAGGCTCCCAAGATCTCTTTCTGGGCCATAGCCCTTCCAGTCAACTAAATATTCAAGATGGTTACATCTCAAGCAGGAATCAAGACTCACCTGCACTTTGTATTCATCAGAACAATCCACAAGTATAGGAGGAGGATGGCTCAGATCACGATGAGGAAAGGGAGAAGCCACCCAAGGGCACAACTGAGAGACATGGAAGGTGAGATGAACCCTGAAGGAAGACGGCAAAGATAATCGAAAAACCACTGCACTGATTTTGCGGATTATCTTAAAAGGACCCAGGAAGCAAGGACCTAATTTTCTAGAAGGGCTAGACATCCTGATCTGGGAGGTAGATAACCAGACCCGATCTCCCACTTTGTAGGCTGATTCAGGACTAGGGATGGGCGAAACTTTACGCCTCAAACTGAAATCTGTGAAAAATGGCACTTTCCCCTTGGCGAAAAATTTCCTGCGAAAAGTGTGATTTTCTGCTTTTTTCCTCTCTTTTGAAATCAATGGGAACATAGAATTTACACACAACACATTACAAATAATCTTTTATTTCCCAAAGGCATTGTATAAAAGTGGAATGAGGGTGCCTGTGTTGGTGGGGTTTGGGGAAAGAATCAGTTGAACAGGGAATGTTTTGGGGGGGTTGTTTACTGGGATTGGGGGGCACTTAAAAAAAAAAGAAATCCTGCCCCTGCTGCCACTGCCAGTGCCACCATTTTTGTAACTGCAGCCACTAGTGTTGTTCCTGTTGCCAGACGTGCTGCCCCTGCTGCCAGCGCCACCATTTCTTATCCTGCAGCAACTAGTGTTGTACCTGTTGCTAGTACTAAACCTGTTACCAGTGCTGAACCTGCTGCCCCCAATACTTTGCCTGCTGCTAGTGTTTCTTGTAGTACTCGGGGGGGAAAAAGAAAATTATGCATGTATGACAGCAGGGGGCCCTCTGTCACATTGCTCGTCACCTCCTCCAAGCAGCAGTGAGATGCCTGGAATAGAGCAGCAACATGTAGGGACTAGTAGTGGTGGTAGTGTTGGAGAAGCTGTGGTGGAAGAGACATTGATGACCTTTTTATCAGAAAGTGAGAAGGAATGGGAGACAGGGATGAGGATGGGCATCACCACCACCACTAGCAATCAGCTTTTGAAATTAGCAGAAATTGCAACTGTTCTAACTTCTGCTGCTGCTGAGATGAAAGGGCAGCAGGGTGCTGAGGAGCAGGCTAGTGTGCCACAGACCACCGGGGACACAGTGGGAATGGGGTCAACAAGTAATGTGGAACTAGGACGGGTTCCACTTGCCACCAGTAGCAATATTCCTGATCCTAGTTGCAGTGCTAAATCTGAGGTAGTAGCAGCAACAGCAGCAACATTTTCCTCTGCCACAGAAAGTGAAGGGGAATGTGGAGGACAAGAAGAAAGAAGTCATTCTTCTCCACCTGCTCCCTATCCCTCCCCCCAGAAGTCATGGGTGTGGGACTATTATTCTCTTCTGGCAGGCACAGTGCAGTCATCATCAACAATGGTACAGTGCAAAATTTGTGACAAGTTAGTGAGAAGAGGAAAGGCGGGAACACACCTTGGCACAACCGCCCCGATAACACACATGAAACACAGACACCATAACATTTACTCCAAACATGTTAAAGCCAAACACCAGTTACAGAAATCTAGCACCGCTCTTACTGTACCCCCTGACTTTCCAGAAAGGTGGAGATCAAAGAAGGAGGAAGAATAAAGAAACCCAGACAGACAATGGAAGTTCCATGATGAGCGAAACAACTAGCTCTCCATCAACATCACCTTCTTCCTCTAGGGTAACAAGTACATCTCCTGCCAATCCACCTCATTCATCTTTACCTCCCCCTGCCAAATGATAGCCACTCTGTTAATGTCACCCACTCTACCCACTGCACACTGTGTGGGGCACTGACCACACAAGCCAGTGTGGTGGAGGAGAATTGATACCAGGTCATCAGGCGGCATCTGAGGAGATTCCATCCTGCAGAATGTGCTAGGATTCTGGCAGGGTGGGTTCGTCATTACTATTAAACTGTCAGCAAGTTGTCATGTGTCCTTAGCGGGGTTTGGACGAGGGGTACAGTGACAACGGCAGTACATGGTTTCAGGTGTCACAGTGTTTGGATACAGTTGTGCCCCCAGATGTTATTTACCACACACACTGTGCACATTGCAGTTGCTGATGGAAGCCACAGTTCTTGTTCTCAAGGGAAAAATATATATTCTAATAGCAACACACCCATGATGATTTTGGAGGAGGGCAGGTGGAGAAGATTTAATGCTCAACTTGTTCTTTTCTCCACATATACTGGGGGCTACATATTCTTCTGCTACTGCCTCAGGCTCATCACTGGAGCCAGTCGTGGCAAGTGGAACCTTCATCATCCATCTTCCATGTTACTGCTATTGTTGATCCCAGTCCCTTTCAGCTGCCTAATCATCCTGCTGCTTAAACAATTCAGCAGCAGCAGTACGAACAGCAGTTGCAACTCAAGAGGACATCTGACAAAGGCCACTGGCCAACATGACCCGCTGGTATTAGGCCAGTAGGGCATTTTTATTTTTTTCTCAGGGCTTGTGTTTTGAAAAAAATATAAATAAAAGAAACAAAACTAGTCCTACAGAAAAATAAACAATTTTTGGGGGGTTTGTTTCTAACCAGCCTAAGTTCTACAAATCAATGTTTCCTTAGGGCTTGTGCCAAACTAGCTTAAGTCCTACAAATCAATGTTTCCTTAGGGCTTGTGTGAAAAAAGCTTACGTCCTACAAATCAGTGTTTCTTCAGGGCTTGGACCTCTAATAAGTCTAAGTCCTACAAAGGTCTCTAACAACAAATCAAACAAATCATCCTCTACAAAATACTCTATCAAGTCAAGTATCAGTCCACCCAGTGGCAGCTTATGTCAGGGGGTTCCTGTCTCTGTCACTTTAAATACAAATGTCTTATTTTATTTTATTGATTTATTTTTTATTAACTGTCCCTCCAATAGCAGTCAAGAAACCCCCCCAAAACAAATTCCCTGTCCAAATGATCAATTCATTCATTCACCAACACAGGCACCCTCCTCAGACCCCTTTATACCATGTCTTATGGTTTTTATTTTATTATATTTAGGATTTCTTTTTTAATAAGTGCCCCCCAATCCCAGTAAACAACCCCCAAAAAACATTCCCTGTTCAACTGATTCTTTCCCCACACCCCACCAACACAGGCACCCTCATGCCCCTTTTATACAATGCCTTTGGGAAATAAAATATTATTTGTAATGTGTTGTGCATAACTTCCATGTTCCCATTGATTTCAATGGGCAAAAAAAAAAAGAAAATCTGCACTTTTCGCAGGAAATTTTTCATCAAGAGGAAAGTGCCATTTTTTGCCGATTTCAGTTTGAGGCGGAAAGTTTCGCCCATCCCTAGTACTCAGCTCCCTCCAATAGGTGACGCCACTCCTGTAAGGCGTTTTTGATAGCTAGAAGTTCTTTGTCGCTTACGGTGTAGTTTAGCTCTGCAGGCGACAACCGTTTCGAGAAATAGGACACCAGGTGAAGTTGGTTTTTATTTCCGGATCGTTGAGACAAGATTGCTCCTGTGGCGATATCTGACTCATCAACCTCCAGAACAAATGGTTTACAGATGTCAGGTTGAAAGAGGATAGGTGCCTGGGTGAATACATGGGTACAGGCAAGTTCAGGATTGCAGTTATTTTGCAGGGGTCCATCTTAATGTGGCCAGGAGATATGAGAAAACCTAAGAATTCTATCTCAGAGACCTCAAATTCACAATTCTCGATCTTGGCAAATAGGGAGTGATCCCGCAGACGTGTAAGAACAGTGTGAACGTGCTGCCTATGTTCTGGTAAGGAAGCAGAAAAGATCAAGATGTCATCCAAGTAGATGATAACATACCGATTGAGTAGGTCTGAGAATATATCGATAATAATAAAACACTGGAAAGTTGTGGGGAGTTGCAGAGTCTGAAGGGCATCAACAGGTACTCAAAATGAGCATGGCAAGTACAAAAGGCCATTTTCCACTCATCGCCCTTCTTGATGTGGACTAGGTTATAAGCTCCACAAAGGTCTATTTTAGTTAAGACTGTAGCATCGAAAATACATTCCAGCAATTCTGGTATCAAGAGAAGCGGGTAACGTTTTTTTTACCGTAATGTTTTTCAGGTCCCGGTAATCAACTCATGATTGGAGGCCTCCATCTTTTTTTTCGACAAAGAAGATACCTGCCTTGGCTAGGGAGGTAGAAGGGCGGATAAAACCTTTTTGGATATTTTCTGACAGATAAGACTTTAAATGCTGTAGTTCAGGTCCAGAGAGAGGGAAGATGTGGCCATAGGGAATAGGCGCTCCCGGTAGTAGTTCAACTGGACAGTCATATTGCCAATGAGGAGGTAATTGGTCGACTCCTCGGCGATCAAAGATGTCAGAGAAATTGTGATAGGCAGCAGGAAGCGCATCAGGGGGCACAGAATGAGTGAGTGGACAGGAGTTGAAGATCTCAGGCTTGTGGGGTAGAAAACGAGACAGTACCAAAGGACAAGTTTATGCATGGATTCTATTTCTGTAACTAGGGTAACCCAAGGATGAGAAGGTATAATGGAGAGGAAATGACATTGAAACTTGTGTCTCATGATGGTGAGGGTCAACGGATAAGTGAAGCATCTGGGTTTCCTGGAATACTGGCCCACAATGATGGGGTCTTCCGTCAGCAATCTGAAGGTGAAGAGGGGGTTTCTTGGGTATCAAAGGAACTCCCAGTCGTGTGACCTCTAGATGAGTAGAGGTAGATACAAATGAGCCCAACCATTCCCCATGGAGTGTGTTCTTACCTCTGGGGTTTTGGGGTCTCTTGCTACAGGACTGAAGGAGGTGTCCACTTCCACCAGAGTATAGACATAGATTAAGATAACGTCTATGAGCCTTTTCTTCTTCCAACAGAGGTCCGCGGACAAGGCCGATCTGCATAGGTTCTTCCAGGGTTGCAGACAACGAAGATGTAGAAGATTCTGAATGTACCAGTGGAGTAGACTGAGCTGTAGCTAAATGTTCCCTGCGTCTTTCTCTAAGGCACCGATCAATTTAGATGACTAAGAGAATAAGATCTTCTGTGGATGAGGGTTTTCCAACACGGGCCAATTCATCCTTCAGGTTGTCAGTAAGACCCAAATGGAATTGTTCAAGAAGGGTAGATTTGTTCCACTGCGTTTCTATGGACAGCCTTCGGAATTCCGCAATGTAGTCCTCAACCAGGCAGCGACCCTGGGATAATGACTTGATAGCAGATTGAGCTGAGGCAGAGCTCATAGGATTGTTGTATAAGGTATCCATAGCACGATGGAATGAAAGCCAGGAGTGAAGCAAGGGACTGTTCTCTTGAAGCAGGTTGAAGGTCCAGGCTTGAGGTTCCCCAGACAAAAGGTAAATAGTGATACGAACCTTTACAAAATCTGAAGCATAGGTTCTGGGGTTTATAGCAAATAGGAGTTTGCGGGAGTTCATGAATGATTTATACAGTTTCCTGTTCCCAGTAAAATACTCGGGAAGAGGAACACTAGGTTCAGGAGCAGTGGCCCAAGGTCAAAAGGTGGACCTGAAGAGGAAACAGAGGGCCCCTGAGGAGGAGAAGAGGGCTGCAGACCCTGAAGCCGGGATTACTCCGAAGCTCCTAAACTGAGGCCTCCAAGGAGGAGAGCTGGTCCCTCAGGGTGGAAAGGGCATCCATGAGTCCCACAGGTTCCATAATGTAAAACAGAAACAAAAGAGGGTGCCCAATTGTGCCTGTTATCTCTGCTCAGGTATGTGTGCTCAGGAGGCTATAAAGTCCATAAAGTGCTGCTTTCTTTTTCTTCAAAGGTTTTTAATACAAATTATGAATACAAAAATAATAAAATTCTAACAGTAATATACTAAGAACAAATAACAAGCTGCAATGTTTCGCAGTCCCCTGACTGCTTTCTCAAACCCAGTCACAGATTGATTACTCTGAAGCTCCTAAACAGAGGCCTCCAAGGAGGAGAGCTGGTTCGTCAGGGCGGAAAGGGCATCCATGAGTCCCACAGGTTCAATAATGTGGCTCATTTATACTGAAAGGGTTTTCCCTTTGAAGAAGGACTAGACTGAGAATGGAACCTAGGAGCAGGACTAAAATATCCCCCCTACCAAACACACCCGATATACCCCCAAGAGAAGGAAGGATAAAATACATATACAGTGCACATATACTATCAAGATATGTAGATATATAAAACACAAAAATAAAAAGAACTGAATATATATGTATAAAGACAAAAGAGGAACAATACCAGAAACTGGATTCATTGATGCTGGAGGTCTTGCAGGCCAGAGACAGAGAGCGCTGAGGTAGAGTAGTCAAGTTCCAGTCTGGGAGTCAAGGGCAGGATGAGAGGTAGAGTAGTCAAGTTCCAGTCCAGGGCAGGCTGAGAGGTAGCGTAGTCAAGTATCCGATCTGAGGTCAAGTCTAGAGAAAGCAAATATATATCAAACGAACAATTCTGAGGCACGAACTCTGATAAGTGAGTATTAGGTCTTCTCCATGCGCTCATTAAATAGGCCTGGGAGAGATGGTGTCATGATGCACTTTGATGCACACCTCCGTGCACTACGTCGGAACGTTGGCGCATGTGCAGAAGAAGCTGAAGCTGGCACCAGGAGTCTCCCCGCTCGGTATGTACCGACAATATTAGGGGTCCATACCTCCCAAGTGTCCCTCTTTAGAAGGAACAGTCCATCTTGAGAACCAAATCCCTCTGTCCTTCTTTCACACCCCGGTGTCCCTGTGTTTAGGAGATCAGACTGTCTTATATGTGTATATAAGCGTATCACCCCGGTGTCCCTGTGTTTAGGAGATCAGACTGTGTTATATGTGTATATAAGCATATCACCCTGGTGTCCCTGTGTTTAGGAGATCAGACTGTGTTATGTGTGTATATAAGCGTATCACCCTGGTGTCCCTGTGTTTAGGAGATCAGACTGTGTTATGTGTGTATATAAGTGTATCACCCTGGTGTCCCTGTGTTTAGGAGATCAGACTGTGTTATGTGTGTATATAAGTGTATCACCCTGGTGTTCCTGTGTTTAGGAGATCAGACTGTGTGGTGTGTATAGAAGTGTATCACCCTGGTGTCCCTGTGTTTAGGAGATCAGACTGTGTTATGTGTGTATATAAGTGTATCACAGTGGTGTCACTGTGTTTAGGAGATCAGACTGTGTGGTGTATATAGAAGTGTATCACCCTGGTGTCCCTGTGTTTAGGAGATCAGACTGTGTGGTGTGTATAGAAGTGTATCACCCTGGTGTCCCTGTGTTTAGGAGATCAGACTGTGGTGTGTGTATATAAGTATATCACCCTGGTGTCCCTGTGTTTCGGAGATCAGACTATGAGGTGTGTATATAAGTGTATCACCCTGATGTCCCTGTGTTTAGGAGATCAGACTGTGTGATGTGTATATAAGTGTATCACCCTGGTATCCCTGTGTTTAGGAGATCAGACTGTGTGGTGTGTATATAAGTGTATCACCCTGGTGTCCCTGTGTTTAGGAGATCAGACTGTGTGGTGTGTATATAAGTGTATCACCCTGGTGTCCCTGTGTTTAGGAGATCAGACTGCGTGGTGTGTATAGAAGTGTATCACCCTGGTGTCCCTGTGTTTAGGCGATCAGACTGTGTGGTGTGTGTATATAAGTGTATCACCCTGGTGTCCCTGTGTTTAGGAGATCAGATTGTGTGGTGTGTATAGAAGTGTATCACATTGCTCCACAGCAATAAAACTCACATTGATGTCTATATAAACGTCAGTATATGTGTTTATAAATTAGTCTGTATAAATAAAATATTTTGGTCTTGCTCTAACTCCTTTATACAGTTACACATGAAAGGTCATGAATTAACCTGAAATCCCTGCCAATGTTGCACCCGCCAACCCCACCCGCAGCAACACCACCTAAAAAAAATGACCCTCTTTGGCCATTTTAAACGTTGGGAGGTATACCAATGGGCAGTTCTCCTTTAAGTGTTCAGAACTAACCTCTGCAGTCTTCACTCTGAGGTTGTCTATTGTTCCAGAAGGGTGCTGGCCAGGACACAGGACACACAGAAATAAGGGACTTTCCTGGGTAATCCTATACACACACTGTAGGGTGAGATGTTCAGAAAGTGGTGGTACCTGAAATTGTCTGTTATCAGAATAAGAATAAAACAGTTCTTACTCCACGGTCCATCAATTCTCAGACATTTTTTGAATCCAATTCCGCCATATCAGTCACAGGGAAAAAGCTGTCTTAAAAATGTGTGTGGTTTAATCTATCGTCATATTGTACGGTATTTTCAGAAAAAAAAATTCATTTCAACGTCAATTTTTTGTCTGATTAACGTTATTTTTTCCCAGTAAATTCAAAATGGTCTAAACTTGGAGAAGACAAATTAAAGTCCTGTTAGCAGGAGTGAGAAGCAATTTGTCGTATCAAAGACAAAATCAAAGACATTTTTAAAATTAGAATTTTTAAGGGCAATATTCTTCATGATCTTCTTACCGTTATTTTTAATTCTTTAGACACATTTTCAAATGTGAAGGATTTACTTCCGAAAATATTGTCCTTCTTTTACCACCAACTCATTATGACAACTTTTTGAACATCTGTCCCATAATCACCCAACTCCTACAGCAGATAAATTCTAAGTTCTAAAGAAGTTGCCTGTTAGTTCTTCAGGAACCCAGCCCAGAGCTAGCATCTTCCTGACCAGACTGCGGACCCACATTTTGATGTAGAGTGTACGTATACTTTCCCTGCATTTAACTATCTGAGTAACAGAGGGGTGTCCAAAGCATTGCAAAGTGTTGTGATGGTGCCACCTTTGGCACCCAAAATGAGTTTACACCCCCCTACTCCCCCCACTCCCACACAATCATGTACATACATACACACCCACACACATATACACACTAGTGATGATCGAGCACCCCGATGCTGGGGTGTTCGGGTGCTCTGGCCGAGCGCCCCCGGAGGCTCGAGTGCTCGGCCGAGCACCCGAGCCCCATTGAAGTCAATGGGAGGACTCGAGCATTACACCAGGCACCCCCTGCTCTGATGAGGGGAGGGTGCCTGGTTCATAGGAAAAGGTCAGAAAATGATGGAAACACCACAGAAATGGTTCAGGGACAGCATAGGGAGGATGTCTGGATGCATCTTGGACTCCAACGTCGCTGCTGGGAACGATGTTTCGCCCGTAGTACGCCATTTTTACAGACTGACCGTAAAACACACAAACAGGAAGATAAAAATGATTTTAGGCGAAAAATTGTTACCAAACAGTATTTGCTGTATATTTACTTGAACTATCAGGATCACGTCCACTTCCCCGTCCCTTTTTACCCGCCTTCTTCATATTAAACGGAATATATGCCGGTAATCTGCGGCTAGGCACACGAAACAGAATGTGACGCTAATCTGCTGCTAGGCACACTAAACAATATGTGACGCTAATCTGCGGCTAGGCACACTAAACAATATGTGACGTTAATCTGCGGCTACGCACACGAAACAGAATGTGACGCTAATCTGCGGCTAGGCACACGAAACAGAATGTGACGCTAATCTGCGGCTAGGCACAGTGAACGGAATATGTGACGTTAATTTGTGAATTTGCACACTAAACAGAATGTGACAATAATCTATGGCTAGGCACACGTTTAAAATGGCCCTTTTTGTCGCTGCGTTGTAAAATCATTGGCCCTGTGCACCTAACAGAATATGTCAGCTTGTCACTGCACTGTGAAATATTTGTCCCTGTGCACCTAGTACAATGTCACCTTAGAACATGTCCCCCCCCACAAAAAAATGAAATTCTGCCACCCCCAAAAAAAATTAAATGCTGCCCCCACACACAACAGTCCTAAAAAGGACTTTTGGGTCTTGAAAGAGTTTCAACAATTTTATTCTCCCTACACTGACTTCCTGTGCATCTAGTATTATATGTCACCTTAAAAATATCCCCCCCACAAAAAAAAGGAAATTGTGCCCCCCCAAACAAAATATAAATGCTGCCCCCACACACAACAGTCCTAAAAAGGACTTTTGGGTCTTGAAAGAGTTTCAACAATTTTATTCTCCCTACACTGACTTCCTGTGCATCTAGTATTATATGTCACCTTAAAAATATCCCCCCCACAAAAAAAGGAAATTCTGCCACCCCCAAACAAAATATAAATGCTGCCCCCACACACAACAGTCCTAAAAAGGACTTTTGGGTCTTGAAAGAGTTTCAACAATTTTATTCTCCCTACACTGACTTTCCCTGCCTAAGCGCATCTCTCCCTGGCTAAGAATGAGCCGAACTCGCGCGTCGGGTGCTATACAGCACCCGATCACGGGTTCTGGCCAGCCAATCAGTGTAATGCCAGCAGCCAACATGGCTGCTGGCATTACACTGATGTCAGAGCCTCCCCGCACGTTTATTGGCTGCGCAGCAGCCGCGAAATGTGCGGGGAGGAGACCCGAACATGGCGGGCGAGCACATGCGGTACTCGTACGAGTACCGCCATGTGCCGACCAGAGCGATGCTCGAGCCGAACCGAGCTTCGGCCGAGCATGCTCGCTCATCACTAATACACACACATATACAGAGATATACACACGTATACACACATATATACACATACACAAACACACATACACACATATATGTCTATGACCTGGTTATGTAGCTCAGTTGGTTAATGGGCTGTTCTAGTCCCCAGCAGGGTCAATTATCTGCCAACCTGTACTAGACCAGCATGGCAGATTATGGTCCATACCCTCAGTTGATTGACAATGGCTGCAGCTATTACATATATATATATATGGGTAAAGCAAAGCTTTGGCACCCCCAACTATAATATGTTTTCCTAGTGTCAACAACTACAATTCCCACCACTCTGAGAGGACCATTGAATAAGATGTTTGACCACTCCTGGTCTATGCTCAGGGATCTGCAATGACTTTTACATGCAGAATTACACAAAATGAATTGTAGATATTATTACTTCATGTTAATTTTAATTTTGGGAAACCCATCACTAGAAATCTTGGGTGTTCCCTTGCAAAGTAATGTATGACATCAAACAATGACATCCTCGTTCCTGCTGCATGTTTTTCCAGGAGGAGAAGTCTGCTATGACAGGATTGGATGTTTCACAGACATTGTCCCATGGTCAGGAACAGTAGAGAGGCCAATAAGCCAATTACCTTGGTCTCCAGAAAAGATAAATACTCGTTTCCTATTGTACACAAAGGAGAATCCTAGCAACTTTCAGGTGAGTGCTTTTGTCTCTTAAAGGGATAGTAATACTTCGTTTTATCTTTATTTTATTTTAAGGTATTAAAAAAACATGAAGAACGATATAAGTCTTATCTCTTAGACCTTTAGGGTTTGATAGATATTCACAAGCAAAGTTTCCCCTCCCGCTCCTTTTACCTAGTGTAAGCCATCTCTTCTCAGATGTGGAATCCAGTCCATAGACCAGACAGATAACAGAAGGTGACAATCTTCTTCCTATGAGAACAATGAAAGCCCTGACCTCCTTGACAAGCTTTTCAGGTTTTTCCCTTATCTTAATTGAAGATTGTCCCTCTCTGCAATCTGTCTGGGCACCTCCCTTCTGATCTGGCTGAACAGTGTTACATCAGTAAAAGGGGCGGGGGGAGGATACTTTATCGCTCAATTACTCTTGAACTACAACTCTGACAGTATTGAAATAACACTCTCCATGGCCCAAATACTATGATGATTAATTAGAGCTGCTTTTATTATGAAACATTACTATCCCTTTAAAGGGAAAGTAATATTGCACAATAAAAGCAGCTCCAATTAATCTTCATAGTATTTGGACCATGGAGAGTGTTATTTCAATAATCAATACTGTCAAAGTTGTAGTACAAGAGAAATTGAATGAAAAAGTATCCCTCTCCCGCCCCTTTTACTGATGTAACACTGTTCACCTCAGAGCAGCAAGACTGTCCGGATGGATCGCGGAGAGGGACATAAAGAAAAACCTGTCAAGCGGGGCAGGGTTTTCGTTATGATCACAGTAAGAAGATTGTCCCTTGCTGTGATCTGTCTGGTCAAGAGACCAGATCCCACATCTGAGGTGAGCAGTGTTACACCAGGTAAAAGGGGCGGGAGGGGGATACATTATCATTCAATTACTCTTGTACTACAATTCGGACAGTACTGAAATAACACTCTCCATGGCCCAAATACTATGAAAATTAATTGTAGCTGCTGTTTTTGTGAAACATTACTATCCCTTTAATAACATTATTAAGTGGGATGAACATAATATCACAATGTCTACATAGTTGTCTTCTGTAAGTTCCCCACTTACTGTAGGAGAGGCTTCCAACACAATACAGGTATACTCTGAGCTACAAGGAACTATTAATAGGATTATCTTTCAAGTATCTCGTTATTAATCTGCAATCATTGTATTATCAAAGCAATATATATATATATATATATATATATATATATATATATAGAGAGAGAGAGAGAGAGAGAGAGAGAGAGAAATCCAAGAAATCAGCACTCACAGGTCTTCTTGCAGGTTCAAAAGTACAAAGTTTATTGTACTTGGGGTCTTTCTCAAGGTTCACTTTTGAAAGGTTTCATGCAGAAGAGCGTGCAACCATTTAACACTTTAACCATGTCGGCTGGATATAAATAGTGTCCACGACTGTGCAAGATTGTCAGGTCTCCTAGTCAATGGTCTTGTTCAATAGTTATACAGCCGGTGATTCTCTTCAATCACCTTCCGTTTGAGCTTTAACAGCTTTGCACTTTTTTTGTTACCTTTGTGACGTGGCAGCCTCCTTCCACAGAATTATGAAGAGGCTATTATAACAAACCCCTACATAATCAGTATGTGAGCCGATCCTGCCTCTCCCTTTCGCTGTGTGCAGAATGACAGGGAGAAGCGGAGCACACAGAGAAGGGAGAGGCAGGATCAGCTCACATACTGATTGTGTAGGGGTTTTGTTATAATAGCCTCTTCATAAATCTGTGGAAGGAGGCTGCCCCGTCACAACGGTAACAAAAAAACACGCAAAGCTGTTAAAGCTCAAACTGAAGGTGACTGAAGAGAATCACCGGCTGTATAACTATTAAACGTGCCCATTTACTAGGCGACCTGACAATCTTGCACTGTCATGCACTGCAAGATTGTCACGTCACTATTTTTATCCAGATGACATGGTTAAAGTGTTAAATGGTTGCACGCTCTTCTGCGTGTGACCTTTCAGAAGGATACCCTTCCTCAAGACTTGAGAAAGATTCCAGTGGGGATCGAAACGTTGACCTAAAATACTGCATTCTTATACAGGACTTCAGACTCCGCTCAACTCACATGGTAATCCTAATGCACAATGCACTGCACAACCTTCTGGTCTTTATCAACTAGGTATGGTTATGTGAGCAACCCAACCATGAAATAGTCTTTTTCTGCAGGGGTGCATTGGAAAGGCAGATGCACCACACACCACTACCCAGTTTTAGTTGCTCTTTTAACTCTTATAGTGCTGGGTTGTTCACTCCTTAGAGGGAACACTGCCACTAAGACTTTTCACCTCCCAGTGCTAAGTATGTTTTCACACCTCTCTTGCAGTTTACAGTCAATGACAATTTATGGTGCTTTTCTGAGAACAGCCCACAAATCATACACTGCTTTTCAGCAGACCCTGAGCTTTCAAAAGATAACATTGGTTTATCCCTATCCCCTAACATGGCCAAAAGAATATACCCAGAATATTCATTTTTTTCTATTGAAATTGCATTAACCTGAATGATAAACTGACACTGAGTGTATGTTTAAAGGGATAGTAATACTTAAAATGTAAAAAAATATATGTTGTAGGGTTTATCCCCCTGAGTAAAACAAGAGTACTCCCACTGCTGAAAGGTGTTTCATTCAAAAGTTATTAATTTTCAAAGTTGAATTTTTTAGGTGCAATATCACAGTGGCCTAAAATTGTACAGTGGCACTGTTGCTACACGATCCTATGGACAGCTCTGGTCCCGGGACCATAAATCTCCATAGGATGGTGTAGCAACAGCGCCACTGTACAATTTCAGGCCACTGTGATATTGCACCTAAAAAAAAAATAAACTTTGAAAATTAGTAACTTTTGAATGAAACACCTTTCAGCAGTGGTTGTACTCTTGTTTTACTCAGGGGGATAACCCTACAACATATTTTTTTTTACATTTTAAGTATTACTATGCCTTTAAATAGCTCCACTAGCAAGATCTTAAGTTTAGTATTAAAGGGATAGTACTACTTTATTATTACTATCCCTCATATTGTAGATATTTGTAAAATAATTTAATAGCCCTCAGGTTCATCTCTCAAACCTTCATGGTATGAGAGATAACCGAAGGCAAAGTTCCCCCCTCCCTCCCCCTTCCCTGAAGTCAGCATTGTACTGACTGCAGGGGAAGTCTGTCGTACGACAGGCAGGCGGCTGTGCAGTTGAACGTAGATCCCGTTAGTGAAAAATAATTATTTCACTGAAACGGTCTTCTACGTGTGCTTGGTTTGTGCTTGGTTTGTGTTTGGTTTTCAAGCACATGTAGAAGACCGTTTCAGTGAAATAATTCTTTGTCACTAACACGATCGCGGCTCTGCTGTAGAGCCACATGATGAAAGTCAGACCGCATATCCCTGCAGTCAGTACAACGCTGACTTCAGGGAAGGGGGAGGGAGGGGGGAACTTTGCCTTCAGTTATCTCTCAGACCTTTATGGTTATCTCTCAAACCTGGGGGCTATTAAATTATTTTACAAATACCTACAATATGGGGGATAGTAATAATAAAGTATTACTATCCATTTAAGTAACATTTGTAAAATACCTAAATTCATCTTTTTATGTAGAAAAATTAGCAATTGAAAAAAGTAGAATTCGCTTTTTTCCATTTTGCATCATTTCAGGCATAAAATAACAAGAAATAAACCATATAACTTACATACCATATATTTTTAAAAGTTCATCAAATTCCAAATACAGTGACTCACCATTTTTATTTTTGCCCCAGGGCTGGTTTTCTATGAAGATGGTGCTAAAGCAAATAAAAAATATATATATTTTTTGTCACATTTATAATATAGTGAAATATACAATGAAATATAATATTACATCCGATATCTAGAGGCCTCATGATGAGTATAATGTTACCACTATGTCATTTATGTGACAAGATTCTCTGGATGGAGGAGAACTAGGGGGAACTGAAGACTTCAAACAAGGGAAGCTTTATTGCAGAACAATAACCACTTCACTATAGGACGACAATAGTGAAATTCATAGGGGACATTAGGATTTTACCTGGCCATAGTAATGAAAGTGTGGGTTATTATTATGAGTTGATAGTGTTACTGCGATATAATTTACAGAACACAGATGCATTTATATTTCTTTCATAACCCAAGAGACCACACAACAGTTAATTTTTCTTGTCCAGTTTTGGGTTTCTTCTTGTTTAAAGGAGCAGTAAACTTTTTTTATGAAAACACATATTTTTTAGACCTTTTCCTGCTGAATAAAACAAGGTTACTCCCACTGCTGTCAGATGTTTTATTCAAAATTTATAGCAGTTTAAATAATCAGGAAGTGAATTTACTGTGTTTACTTCCTGATAGTTCTAACTGACAGGAAGTGAACTTACTGTGTTTACTTCCTGATAGTTCCAAGTGACAGGAAGTGACTCAGCAGTTTCTATCACATTCTATGGAGAACTATATGTCACTGACTTTCCTCTCCATTAGAATGTAACAAGAAAAACAAATTAGAATTTAACCACTAGAGGGCACTGCTAATGTAAAAAAACATGGGTTTAAACTGAAATAACTCTGGAAATATGAATCTCTTGGCAGTAGGAGTACCCTTATTTTACTCAGTAGGAAAATCCCTACAATGTATATTTTTTCATAAAACAAAGTTTACTGCTCCTTTAAATGAACTAATTGGATTTATAGTATGTCACAAGATAATTTCATGAAACTTGCATATGGTCATGTGTTGAATATGATTGGTAGATGAAAGCTGTATGAATTTGCAAGTAATATGGGGGGGGGGGGGCATTTAAATTGTTAGGTTTTCTAAGTAGCAATAGCGATCTACAAGTATGAATCCATGCCTTAGCTCATCATTGCAAGTGTAAAAGAAAACTTTCCTAAACCTAATCACCACAATGTGGTGAAGAGCTTAGTCAAAAAGGTAGTGGTGGGAGTGGGGTTGTGTCATGGTATTAATGCTAGGGCATTTACAGTTCCATCTAGATGTAAATCTGAGCTATATGCAAGTATTCATAGTTGGACTTTAGATGATGCCTAAGATGACATCATCATGGATCTGTTGTGCATATGTACTGGGGAAGTTATCACGCAAAACACGGACTGTTATCAGGAAATGTTTCTTTTCTGGGTTGATTACAAATTGTTTGAATTCACAGAATACAAAAACTAATACAATGTATTTTAATCTCTTTCTAAAAATCACACTCCTATTAGATGTAAAGTAAAGTCACAGAATCTGATTGTTTTGTTTCTTTCTGTTTCTCAGGAGCTCAGTGCTAGAAATCCCTCCACAATCTCTGCATCAAATTTTAGAACCAGCCGGAAAACTCGCTTTATTATTCACGGGTTCATTGACAAAGGGGAAGAGAGCTGGCTGATCGATATGTGTAAAGTAAGTGGGTACAGTCTGCCACATTTTAACTCCTTGGCCTAGATTCATTAAAGTTCAATGCTGTGGCGATATGATTTTGTTGATGTGTTCGAAACACTTCGACATTTTGATGTACACACACATCGACATATTCACTAAAATGTTTGTTTGCAAGGGGAAGGGTGGAGAAGGTCTCTGTTAGCATGCTGGATTGTCAAAGTGCTGTTGATGTGGAAAGGATTTCCTCCCTTCACACATTAACAATTCTACGAGAATTCTGAAGTTGAAGAGCATTCTATCTGCTTCCCCACTTGGCCAGTAGGGGAGTGAACAGAACGCTTTCAGCACCATGGACAGCATCTCTCCCTTATACCTTTGAGTGACATAGGGATGTGAATTGCTTATCTCTCCGGCACTACACAATTATCCCCTTGACTCTGTATCATATATGATACATGTTGTGCACTGCAAAGACTGGAGTCAGACAGCATCTATGGGGATTTGTGGCTACCACTTGCCCCCAGGCCTTGTTTCCATGCCCATTGGTAGCCATAGAACTCCATATACACTGCTTGGCCCCCAGACGTGTTCCCATGCCCAGTGGTAGCCATAGAACCCCATATACACTGCTTGGCCCCCAGACCTGTTCCCATGCCCAATGGTAGCCATAGAACTCCATATACACTCCTTGGCCCCCAGATGTGTTCCCATGCCAAATGGTAGCCATAAAACTCCATATACACTGCTTGGCCCCCAGACCTGTTCCCATGCCCAATGGTAGCCATAGAACTCCATATACACTGCTTGGCCCCCAGACTTGTTCCCTTGCCCACTGGTAACCACAGATCCCCCTGAACACTGTCTGAATACTATTGATGTGCCTTCGACACTACTCCAACAGGACATCAACATTTTCTGCCCTCTTCCAGCACCCAAACTTTTATTTTTTGGTTAGAATATTTTTTTTTGCCATTGTAAGGGCTGCATGAAGGTAAAGTGGGGAATTTCTAGGGTGAATCAGTTGTGCTATAGGGGGAAATATGAACACAAAGAAACACACTGAAGATCTATCTAGCATTTTAACATCTGAGTGCTAGAGGGGTGTCCATTCCACTGCGAAGCAATGAGAATTTTGAAAATGTGCATTTGTCCCCTACACTGAAACTGTTTTGCAGTAGAATTATTGCTCTACATTGTGTATACGGCCCTGATTGTGGGATCTAAGAACAGCAATTTAGCGATCCCCATTGCATTACCTATAAGTTGTAAGAGGTGTCCTGAGATCCCAGACAGGGCGCCAATATTCCAAAAGAAAAACAAAACAATTGAAGAAAAGAAATAAAAAGAGCTGGCACTTGTGGGGTTAAAATTCACCTTTAATTATGATTGACAACTCTTTTTCTTGTCTTTCTATTGTGGTTTATTGTATGAACATGTATTGGAGTTTGATCACCGGGAACCTATGGAACGTAAGATTATATGCCCTAAATGCTAATATATGGCGGTTGCAGAAGCAGGTTTCTTAACCCTCTTAAGAACCAGCGGTCCTAGGGTGTGTGGTCCTTTAAGGACCAGATAGGAAAGTTTGTGCCATCCCATGTGACTGATTACGTGTACCGACACGCCGAACGAGGGACTGAAAGAGATCGCTTCAGTCTTGGAGCGATCAGCTTCAGTCCCCGGTATTACTCACCGCGCTCCTACAGGAGAGAGGTGAGTAATAGTACGTGATGTACCAGGACCATCACTGGTCCTTAAGTGCCGGACCAGCGTGATGGTCCGGGTATGTCATCAGACGCGAAGGAGTTAAAGTACAGAAGAGTATTGCACCAGCACCTCCAGATCACATAGGTCATAAGGAGTGTGTCACCAGCCTGTGTCCTTTGGAGATACACAATTGAAGCCGTCACTCACTAGATGGCCTGCATTCTAACTCACCAATACTCACAATGATATATATCAGAATCACTAAAGAAATATATGCAATTAATCCTTCATTAAAAGAAAAGATAAGAAATATAGATTAAGTAAACAAGCTGGTGAGATAGCTCAGTGGTAAAGTTCCTGACTATGGAGCCTATCCCAACTGCATGGTTGCAGGCTCGAATCCCAGCAGGGTCAACTCAGCCCTTCATCCTTCTGAGGTTGATAAATGAGTACCATTGATTGGGTAATAATAGCATCTATCATTTCAGCTGCCGATTTGGTTAATTCCGAGAGCATGTGCTGAAAGCGCTTTGAGTCCCACTGGGAGAAAGGTGCTATATAAATACTAGTTATTATTGTTCATCAGACAACAGTGGTAATGAGAGTCACACCAGGATATCTCCACTCTGATTCGGCCTGGTTCTTCAGGCAGCGATTTGTACCTCTCTCTTACATGTACATACAATACACAAAGAGAACAGCTCCGAATCCGCTAAGTGCAGTAGATTGTCCACTAGTTGCATATGATAAACACTCTTCTTAGTTTTCGGCACTCACATTTCTTGATCCCCTTTTAGTGAAACTGCTTCTTTTTATGTGTCTAGATCCGCTGGTTTTAAAGGAGCAGTAAACTTTTTTATGATAAAATATATATTATAGGGCTTTTCCTGTTGAGTACGGTAAGAGTACTTCCACTGCCTAGAGATGTATATTTCCAGATTTATTACAGTTTAAATCCATGTTTTTTTACATTAGCAGTGCCCTCTAGTGGTCAAATTCCAATTAGTTTTTCTGTTACTAATGGAAAGTCGGTGACAAACAGTTCTCCATAGAATGTGATAGAAGCTGCCAAGCCACTTCCTTTCAGTTAGAACTTTCAGGAAGTATACACACAGTAAATTCACTTCCTGTCAGTTAGAACTATCAGGAAGTACACACACAGTAAATTCACTTCCTGTCAGTTAGAACGATCAGGAAGTAAACAAAGTAAATTCACTTCCTGTCAGTTAGAACTATCAGGAAGTAAACATAGTAAATTCACTTCCTGTCAGTTAGAACTATCAGGAAGTAAACACACAGTAAATTCACTTCCTGTCAGTTAGAACAATCAGCAAGTAAACACAGTAAATTCACTTCCTGTAAGTTAGAACTATCAGGAAGTACACACACAGTAAATTCACTTCCTGTCAGTTAGAACTATCAGGAAGTATACACACAGTAAATTCACTTCCTGTCAGTTAGAACTATCAGGAAGTACACACACAGTAAATTCACTTTCTGTTTACTCAGCCGGAAAAGCTCAATAATATAGGTTTTCTTAAAAAAAAGTTTACAGCTCCTTTATTCATTCATTTTAACCTTTATCATTCATGAAGACATTCTTTAATGTTGTAGACAATGCTGCAAGTGGAAGACGTTAATTGTTTCTGCATCGACTGGAGCGGTGGTTCCCGCACTCTTTATACACAGGCTGCAAACAACATCCGGGTCGTGGGGGCGGAAGTGGCCTATTTTATCGACGTCCTCTCAGTATGTAACATTTTTTATCCATGGTTTTTATCACTTAATATTGAAAGCATCAAGTTACTTGGCTTAGTAGTTGTTATTATGACAGTGTGCAATCTTGAGGAAACAACACAATTTACAAAAAATTATGTGTGAAGCAATGCAATAGAGACCTCTCTAGGATTCACAGATTTACAGGTCACATATAAGCTTTTGAGAGCCAGAAAGGTATCCAACACATTGCAATGCAATGTAGTGGATTACTCTCTGGCACTCAGAGGGTTAAAGGGGAATTCTCCCACTGCTGAGAGATATTTTATTAAAAATTATAACAGCTCAAACTTGAATTTTTTAGGTGCAATATCACAGTGGCCTGAAAATTTACAGTGGTGCTGTTGCTACACTATCCTATTGACCGCTCGGGTCTGTAGACCATAAATCTCCATAGGATGGTGTAGCAACAGCGCCACTGTAAATTTTCAGGCCACTGTGATATTGCACCTAAAAAATTCAAGTTTGAGCTGTTATAATTTTTTAATAAAATATCTCTCAGCAGCGGGAGTCCCCTTGTTTTATTTATGCATATATACAGCATATATTTTTTTACATCTTAAGTATTACTATCCCTTTAAAGACTAATAATAATAATAATATTTTTGTTTCTTAGAGCAATTTTGGCTACTCTCCGTCTTATGTACATGTCATTGGTCACAGTCTGGGTGCACACGCTGCGGGAGAAGTGGGAAAGAGGAAGCGAGGCATTGTGAGAATCACTGGTAGGTTTGGTTAGTAAAAGAAGAGAAAGGGTCATATTTAGGAAGGGCAACAATACTGGGATAAACGAACTGCACTACTGGAGAGAAATAAAATTCCCCAAATTTCAATAAATGCATTGGAGACCTCTCCAGCACTCAAGGCTTTAAAATCCCCATTTAAAAGGATAGTAATTCTTTATTTTAACAATCTTTAATATTGTACATATTAAAAAATAAATGATCTAAGTCCTGTTGCTCCAACTTTTATAGTTATAGTGTAATATGCTTCTAAAGTTCCCCCTCCCTCCCCTTTTACCCAGTCAGTGCGCTAGTTGACAGACTTAGATTCTGGTCCCGGGACTGGATGGCTCGTCTGCAGAGCCGAAATAGCATTGTATACAAAGGAATTCTTCATAACGGTCTACAAAAGTGTGGCTGGTTTGAGGCAGTAGAGAGTTTTCATGAAGATACTCTTTGTATCCCACTCGATTTCAGCTCTGCAGACGAGCCGTCCGGTCCCGGGACCAGAATCTAAGTCTGTCAACTAGAGCGCTGATGTGGGTAAAAGGGGCGGAGGGGGGGAATTTAGAAGCATATTACACTAAAACTATAAAACTTAGAGCAACTGGACTTACATCACTTACTGTCGATAGATATTCCTCTCCTTCTGGTCTACGGGAACCTTCTGGTGGATGTGGAGGGTCTTCCACACCCACTCATGTACCAAGGGGAGCTTCAGTTAACACCTGGTTGATACATGTGTCCATTCTTTGTTCCCAGGATCCCAAACTTGACCTGATGTCTTTCTTTCTAATAATATTTCAGGTGGAAGAGTTTAGGATACTGAAGTTTAGTTAGAAAGACTCATGTCGTACTCTATGAACAAGATATGCAGTACTAATAAGTTACAATAATGTTGAAAATTAATAAATATGCGTATTAGCTGCTTTTTTAGTGATTAATACCTGGTTGATAAAAGTGTCCATTCTTTGTTCCCGGGACACCAACTTCACCTGATGTCTTTCTTCTTAAGAATATTTCAGTAGGAAGAGTTTGGGATACTGAAGTCTATTTAGAAAGACTCTTAATCTGTGACCAAGATATGCAGTACTAATGCAATATACATTTTGCAGAACCAGTCCACACAGAATATATACATAGCGGCCATTAGGATTTTTGGTCTAGATTAATGTAGGTGGCTGGGTAATTAATAGGATGCCTTAGAGATTCTTTAATGAGATGCATTATTACTGCATATATCCTTCTGGGTATCAGACCTTCCTGGAGAGGAAGGTCCTAGCTGTAGTCCAAATAACAGGTCTCAACTGAGCATTAACAAATCTGCACAGATATTCTATACACAAAACATACTGCCCAGTACAGCTCAGTATCTCGGAAACGAAGCAACGATCAAATAGCAGCTATAGAAGAGCTTTGCGCTCCTCAAGATCAAGCTTGGGGGCAAATTTCAATAAAATCTCTTCTGTAAATTTTGCTGTAGCCTTGGCTAAATTTTTATGATGGCAAAAAAAAAATATATATATATAATGGGCTGGAATCTACTTTTTTTCCATTTCTAATAATGTTTTTCTGCTAAACCAATTTGGACCATACTTTCAGAGTTCATGAGAGTTGGGACTGACACCTTAAGTTCCAAACGTCATACTCGTTCATCAATCCATTGAAGGGCTGTTTGAATGTTAAATATAATACCATAAGAATGTTATAATATACATTTAGATTAAACAGGCTGTTATGTTATTAAACACCTATTATATTACATCATGCAGGCCTTGATCCAGCTGAGCCCTACTTCCAGGGAACCCCAGCTGAGGTTCGACTCGATCCCTCTGATGCCGCTTTTGTTGATGTAATTCATACAGATGCAGCCCCGATGATTCCCAATGTAGGTAAGTAATTAAAAGAACAGTAATAGTTCCATAGTTAACCCTTTGAGTGCCAGAGGGGTACAGAATGCCTTGCTTTGCAATGGGTTCCATACCCCTCTAGAATCTTTGAAATAGTTACCACAGCTCACCACTTCATTCAATTATTCCGGTGCTGTAGAATCTGATGGGTCAATGCCACGATTTGGCCCGTTGTCAATTACCATGGATAAAAGATTATTCTCGCACACAGGATTCAGCTGATCAGAAATAATAACATATTTTATTTTTATTTATCACCATTGCAGAACGTTTCGGGGAATAATCCCTTCGTCAGATGCTAGTCAACAGTATACACAATCACCGTTTAAATACAAAAAGTGCGCCAAAATTCAAACATAATTAACTGTCTAATCGTCTAATTAAAGGATATAATTAAACCGTAACACTCCACCCTATAGTTCCTTACACACCTTAAGCGCTAAATGTGATCAATCAATTAACATAAATGATACATCCTTGTGCCAATGTCCGAAGAAAAAAACTAAAAATAAGTCAAGCTAAATATATTATTATAGAAAGATCAATTGTCACATTATACGCTATACATAAAGCCGCATGTTACCAACCATTTGCAACAAATACTCATGTTGCGGTAAGAAAGTAGCCGCATAATTATAAACCTTAGGAGTAAGTAACGAGATGGTCAACTTTATTCCTGAATACTAGATACTTAAATTCAATACTAATTATAAATATATTTGTAAAGTAGACCTATCCGCGTTTACTCCATAAGGAAAAGTAGAAGCTAGCTATCACTTCACTTCACATTGAAATACCCCGCATATAGATGGTGCGAGATAACATTACATTGTGTAAATAACTGAAATAATTTTATGCGCATCATTGTAATTCACAGCAAGATTGTACTCAATATGATATAAAGGAACATAAGTAAACATTGAAAAATCCTATTTTCAGATCTATTAACATTTAAGTGTAAATAAAAATAGAGCATACCAAAGTCTCGTAATCTATTTCCTCATCTGAAAAGTCCAAACTTGTATTTCCAAAGCTGGATCAATAACTTTAAATCTTTTTAGAAAAATAATGACCTAACATCCAAAGGGGTGTGACTGAACAGTGTACTTATTCAAAACAACTAAGCAGTAATTGTTGAAATGAGAGCTATTACCCCCAGCACTAGGCTGTTTTATATTGGTGTATGCCTGAACGTTAGTGTTCTGAGTACCGGACAATAGATAAGGTCTCAGACCTAGGAGTCCAATGCATCACCATTTTTTAATTGGCCTTACACCGTGTGGGCTTTTCACAAATTCAAGCCCTACACTGTTTGAACACTAATAAAAGCCATCTACAATTCAGTTTTTAATAGTACTTAATAAAGGTTATGTTTTATGAGTGCGACCTCTAATAAAACTATTATAAACTGAACAGGTACTAATATAGCCAATAAATACTGGGGATTAGTTTTAATCCATGGCTTATATCTTTTAGAATCTGTATCATTCATCTGCTTTTTTTATTAGCAGTAAGCCTGCAGTGCACCATATTACCTATATAGGCATTGGATGCCACCACAAATATATTGAATTCTATGTATAATGTTGCACATTTTTGTATCAGTCCATCACTATAGTTGGATATTTCAGGTTTGGGAATGAGTCAAGTGGCTGGTCATCTGGACTTCTTTCCAAACGGAGGAGAAGAAATGCCAGGCTGTCAGAAGAACGCACTGTCACAAATTGTAGACATCGATGGTATTTGGCAAGGTAATTGGATACCTCCTTAATTAAAAGGGAACTACACCCTAAGAATAAGGGACTTTTACTTTGTTTTTCAGAATGACTTACTTAGGTCAGGATCCTTCGTACAAGAGCCTTTTAATTCAATTTACTGTTTTTGGGCTAGTTGTTTCAGTATAAAATATGATAAAGGCTAGTGTTTTCTACACACAGGATTGAATTTATCTCTCAGACTCCCCAGGCAAGGACCCCCAGGTGCCCTTAGCTCCTCCCATCACCACACCCCCACTCCTTACATAACCACACCTCCAGTCCCACCCACTGTTCCCTGGCACAGAAAATACACTAAATCAATAGTAAAAAACATAGAAAAATGCTTTAAAGGGATAGTAATATTTTGTTTTATCTTTATTTTGTTTTGTAGGCATTAAAAAAACATGAAGAACGATATAAGTCTTATCTCTCAAACCTTTATGGTTTGAGAGATATTCACAAGCAAAGTTTTCCCTCACTGACCACAACGGTCAAGTCTGCCATCTAGCTGTCAGATTTGGAATCCAGTCCGCGGACCGGCCGTGGCTCTGCAGCAGAGACGAGATTGCGAGATATAAGAAGAACTACTTCATTCGACTAGTCTACAACAGTGGTTCTCAACTCATGACCTCAGTGGCCACTAACAGGCCAGGACTTAAGAATTTCCCTGCTAGAACACAAGTGTGTCGATCAGAGGCTCATTCATATTGATTAACTCACTTGTGATCGAACAAGGGAATCTTCAAACCCTGGCCTTTTAGTAGCCACTGAGGGCACGGGTTGAGAACCACTGGTCTACAAAGTGTGTCTGGTTTGCAAGCACACTTTTTAGACCCTTCCAATGAAATAGTTATTCTTCTATCTTGCAATCTCGGCTCTGCTGTAGAGCCACCGGTTGATCTGCGGACAGGATTCCAAATCTGACAGCTAGTTGGCAGACTTGACCGTTTTGGTCAGTGAGGGGAAACTTTGCTTGTGAATATCTCTCAAACCATAAAGGTTTGAGAGATAAGACTTATATCGTTCTTCATGTTTTTTTAATGCCTACAAAATAAAATAAACATAAAACAAAGTATTACTATCCCTTTAACTACTTGGCTGCTAGAGAGATCTCCAACACATTGGTTTACAATGTATTGGAGACCTCTCTAACATCCAAGGGGTTAACCCTTTGAGTGACAGTGGGGTACGCAGCTCCAGTAAAGGGGTATTTAAATTGGTGCAGAGAGATTACAATTCCACTGACCACACCCATTACTCTGAATGTGAGTGTGGCCAGCATAGCTGACCACACCCCTCCAACCCTGTCATTCTAGGCCTTTGCCTAATTTGCCTATTAGGAAATCCAGCCCTGCTTACCAGCCACTCAGGTCTATTGCAGCCTGTTTGTTGTGAGGAAGTGTGATTTACAGATGGACTTCAGAGATCTTTAAATATCCTATATTATAATTTGCTAATATATGTTTGTCAGAAGCTGTTATGCGCAGTTCAGACGGCTGCGCGAGCTACAGTAATTCGCAGTACAGACTGCCTATGCCGCGGCTGATAACGGAGCGGGCACTCTGAATTCAGACCATAGTCCTACTACTGTCTGAATTCAGAGCACCCCGCTCCGTTATCAGCCACGGCACAGGCAGTCTGTACTGTGCATGACTGCACCGCAGCCATTGCTGTCTGCCACTGTGGCCCGTGTACATGGGAAGTTCAACTAGTGTATATATAAACACCCAACTGCTATATCAAGAACAGCTACCTAGGTAAGTCAATGTTTCAAACAAATTCATTATCACTTATTCCAAGGGAATAATTCCCCTTTTAATAAAGTCACACAACTGTTTTGCTACCTGTCCTTCAGATACATGGTAAGAAACGAAAGCAAAGCTTTTCATTTGGTTTCTGACATAATATTATTGTAACTTCTGCCAGGAACTCGTGACTTTGTTGCCTGCAATCATCTCCGAAGCTACAAGTACTACACGAACAGCATCCTGAAACGCGATGGCTTTGTGGGATTCCCCAGTTCTTCATACAGTTCGTTCAAATCAGTAAGTTCTCAGGAACAATGATAGAATACGCAAACCCAGATACACACAATACAAAACTTCTTTCTACTTGAAGAAAACTAAGTTTGTTAATTACAGTAAAGTAAAATGAACAATCATACAAGAGGCAGAGAGATATTCTGTTCTGAAGAGGGTTTATCCTCTTTTGTACACACAAAAAGAATGGCGGCTCAAACTTCTGTGTGGAAATATAAAAAGTAACTACCACAGTAATAAACAAACAGTTGGAAATAATGGCTGACAAAGGATGAGCTTTGGATCATAAGTGGGTGCAAGAAAGGAGCATCCCCTCTAGCTCCATAACAGTATAAGCAAAACACAATAAATTCATGCACTTCCACTAGACAGATCAACTGCAGACTGGTACTAAAAGCAACACTCTTTATTTCAACAATTAAAAATACCTTCAGGTTTTTCAGGCCGAATATTGAAGGAGAAACTTGTAACTCTAAACAACAGCAAGATCCAAAGACACCTCACATGTCAGATCCACGCGTTTCGCGTACAAGACGCTTACTCATGATCTCTTTTGCGACACATTTTGCGATGCAACTGCTCACTTCATTCATATGATGGCAAGGTTCTCTACAACAATGTATCCTTCCAAATGTTTCCTCATATGGGCACCCCCAGTGCAGTCGTAGGGGACTGGTTATGTCACATGTTTGGAAAGGTAAGTTGGTTAACAGTGGTGCCTTTCACAGGAGTGACTATCACCTCACCTGAGTGCATCACAGTTCAGCAAACTGCACCTTTAACGGGCTCATGCAGGAACACAGTAAAGTTGCAGCAGGGAAGTCTAGATCTTTTGACACATGCTTCAATGAAGGTTGAGAATCAACAATCACCACTGCCCCATGACAGGATCTCTGGGGAATACCGGAGAAGGTGAGTAGAAGAGCACAGGCAATGGAAATGTAGAAGGGGTGGAAAACCACATATGGTTGAGCAGTTCAGGTGTGAGGTGCATTTTACTGTCTGTTAAGAACTTATTATTTTTAAAAGATTTTTAGTGGTTAAAGAGGTTCTTAAAAGTATCAATAAATAAACAATTAATATAATAAGTGTTTCACAATGTGTTTAACAAACTTACTTAGGTAACTGTCTTCCATGCATCAGTCAGATATATCTATTTATACATTTTTACACTCTATCTGCAAGTGGCTGTATTTGGTAATCCCCCTTTACATGTCTGTATTTAGTTTACAAGCCTAAATGGGTTTAGCAACACTATGAGAACAGTTGTGTTAGGACTTATACATGGGTGACAAAACTGTTATAGCCTCCCTGCTACATTTCCCTTCTCCCGTGTTCTGAAAGTACCTACCTTCTCCTGTGACAGAGATCCTGTAACTTGTTGCATGACTGATGGATGGAACTTTTGAGAATCAGCTAAACATGATTGTCTGACACCCACAATGATTGGCCATTCATTGGAGGTTGCTTAGATCATCACAAACTCCAATGTACTTGGCATGAAAGATCTGCCAGTGGTCCCTTAGGCCTGTTATACCCACCAGTTGTGTCTTCCTTCTTCCTGGGTATTTCTTCACCTGCACGCTCTTATTCATACATGAGGATTTAGTGGCCTTTTGTTCCTAGAATTCCAGTCAGGTCCAATTTGTTTTTCCAGTGCTCTCTGGCCTGCGATTGTTCACTCTTTCCTATTGAATCTCCCAGTCACCAGTTTGACTGTTCCTGAGCAAAGAGTCTATCTCTGAAGTTGGATAGGAAGTTCTTCTGTATGGGTTGCAGTTTTGATCCAGATCTGCTTACCCCAAACTTTTGGCTAGTTTTTCACTTGTGATTCTATACTGGCTATCTTGACCATCACCTATTCTGACTACAATTCCAGGTTCACAATCGGGCTATACATTGCTGTCTGAAGGATCCGATGTTTTCTGATACCACTCACTGTATAGGTGTTCTCATCCTGATCTGGCCTGGCTCAAATGGGATCAGTTAAAACCAGTTATAGACCTTGTGGTCTACACCTTCATCATCTGGCTAATTATGGCAGCAAGGATACACTTACAGCTGAAAGAGTTCTCTAAGTTTGCACACTAGCATCACTCTCCAGTAGAGACTTCTCGGCTAGTCGGACCTCTGCCTCTAGGGCTCCTACATCCCACTTTGTCTGTGAATCATAGCAAGGCCTCAGTGCAGATCTCTCATGCTGCAACTGTAAGCTCTGTAGGCCAACAGTATACGCAAAATACGTGAGACTAAGAGTCTTAAAGTGGTATCTCTTTTCTCAATGAATAAACGCTGGTTTAGTTCCTTAATGACGTTGTGCAGCATTTTCTTCAGGATTTGCATCTCTTCAGGATTGGGACCCTTTTGCTAGCACCGTAAAAAGGAACACTGGTGGTGAGCTTCTTATATGGATTGGCATTTCAAGTTTTGCACTTGACCTTTATATAGTCACAAGCGTACTGCCATACAAGTCATTTATCAACAGTATATCTTTCTGCATGGTTAACATTGCTAATTCAGTACTGATGCAATTAAATGGGGCCTTAGGAGAAGAGATATGTGGAAGATGTATTTAGTCCTTGTGGATTAGGAGCTATATTCCTCCTTTCTGCAGAAATTCCTCATGGATGAAAATACCTGCAAATCTCTCCTCCAGACATATTCCTATGCCAGATTCCGACATTCCTGTGCAACAATTTTGATGTTCTTGAGATGAGGCCACGAGTCATGACACTTGCACGTTGTCACTCACACAACACAGTCATGTGCACACACATTCACACCTTTATACCATGTAGAAGACGTCAGCGGAAAGATACCTTCCAGCAGAAATGTGTGTGGAAGGACAAAGATGCTGTTTTTTTGCCAGTTTCTTTCTGCAATGGAAAATTCCTCACATCCCAAGTTAGGAGGTCCAGCTACCTTGACAAAAGAGAATAGGCATAATGTCACCACAATGTTTTGGCTGAATCATAGACAAAGCCAGGATTTGGTATTCATACGGAAAGGATTCCTAGATTTGGCATTTGCCTAAAATATACATCTACTACTAAATAATTCTGCTGTATTAAACTGAACCTGTGTAACTTCTCCCCAGGGTACCGGATTCCCCTGTCCCAGTGGCGGATGTCCTCTAATGGGTCACTATGCAGATACCTTTACTGGGGTCACATCAAGCACCCAGACGTTTTATCTGAACACCGGAGATGCGCCGGACTTTTCACGTAGGTCTCATTTACAGTTTTATTAAGGTTAACCCTTTAAGAACAAGATTTTATGTGGTCCTTAGAGGGTTATCAAAAATAACTGATTTGTACAAAATCTTTAATATAATGTACGCAAAAATAAAGAATAGCAATTTTGGAGCAGACCAAGTGCATCAGAAGGGAAAAATCTAAATTCCTCAAATTCTGATATGAAGTATATTGCAGTATTCAAGCATTAACCTTTTGATTGCCAGAGGGTGGTCAACTAGGGTGGCCACACGTCCCAGAATGCCCAGGACTGTCCCTTATTAGAGGTCTGTGTCCCGTGTCCCCGGTCATCCCCCACCGGGACAACAAAGAGTCCCAGAATTGAGCAACACACGCCAGTCCAGCCAGCCAATGAAATGTATTTGCTATATGGTCCTCATTGGCTGGCTGAGCCAGCCAATGAGGACCATATAGTAAATACATTTCATTGGCTGGCTGGACTGGTGCGTGCGAGACAGCTGGGATGGAGCAGGTATGTTGCAGCTGCAAGTGAGACCTGTGGCTGAGGCTCCCGTCGGCGCTGACCATCTTTCTGAGGCTGTTCCCACTGGGAACTCTTACTATGTCAGCCTCAGAAAGATGGTCAGTGCCGGCGGGAGCCTCAACCGCGGGACTAGGGTGACCACATCTCCCGAAATGGCAGAACGGAAATGTGGTCACCCTATGGTCAACACATTACTTTACAATGTGTTAGACAACCCTCTGGTACTTTGATGGTTAAAACCCCCAGTTATATCTTGAGACGTTGTTCTGTTCTGTGTTTGCTTCTTTCTCCCTTCCTGCTACTCCCCTTAGTTCAATAAATCTACCTCAAACGATTACTCACTCCAGCAACATACTCTTTCATGTCACATTGACCCAACTTCTCTCCAAAACATGGAGTTTCACCAGTATCTTTGTGTCCTGTCAAGAGCCGTTGAGCAAGGCAACCCGCCTCATATTCACAGTGTCTCTTACATGCTGATGGGAGAGCGAGCTTGCTGTACCCCTATTTTACCCTGTACCCTTTTTCCCATTTGACGTTCAGTAAAACATTTTATGAAAAAAAGCCCCAGTTATTTCAAAGGGAAATTCCATTTCTTCTCTTTTTACTTTTTGTAGTAAAATAAAATTCATAACAATTTATTGTGTTTTGTTCATTAAAGGGATAGTAATACTTTGTTTTATCTTTATTTTATTTTGTAGGTATTAAAAAAACATGAAGAACGATATAAGTCTTATCTCTCAAACCTTTATGGTTTGAGAGATATTCACAAGCAAAGTATCCCCCTCCCGCCCCTTTTACCTAGTGTAAGCCATCTCTTCTCAGATGTGGAATCCAGTCCATAGACCAGACAGATAACAGAAGGGGACAATCTTCTTCCTGTGAGAACAATGAAAGCCCTGCCCCCCTTGGCAATTTTTTCAGGTTTTTTCCTTATCTTAATTGAAGATTGTCCCTCTCTGCAGTCTACCTGGGCACCTCCCTTCTGATCTGGCTGAGCAGTGTTATATCAGTGAAAGGGGCGGGAGGGGGATACTTTATCATTCAATTACTCTTGCACTACAACTATGACAGAATTGAAATAACATTCTCCAAAGTCCAAATACTATGATGATTAATTAGAGCTGCTTTTATTCTGAAACATTACTATCCCTTTAACAGTAATTGTAGTCTTAAGGAGGAACTAGCATCATAAAACCAGGCAGACTAGCATACAGTTACCTGTATATTACACTACTGTAGCATGTGCACACTTTCCAGCACATCAAACAACATGAAAAACAAAATCCAAATATATACATGGAAGCCATTTCTTTTACTTGTGCAAATAAAAAAAATCCAGATGGAAATCACTGAGATAAACACACGCCGTGCATATAAGCTCATGTGCGCCAATTACAACATTGTCATATTCTGTATGGTGGGTGCATGTTATGGTCAGGAGGTCTGATTTAAAGCGATAGTAATGTTTCAAAACAAAAGCAGCTCCAATTAATCATCATATTATTTGGGCCATGGAGAGTGTTATTTCAATGCTGTCAGAGTTGTAGTACAAGAGTAATTGAATTATAAAGTATCCCCATCCCACCCCTTTTACCTAGTGTAAGCCGCCTCCCCCCAGATGTGGAATCTGGTCTCTTGACCGGACAGGTCACAGCAAGGGACAATCTTCTTACTGTGATCATAAGGAAAACCCTGCCCCCCTTGACAGGTTAATCCTTATGCTCACTGAAGATTGTCCCTCTCTGTGGTCCATCTGGACAGTCTTGCTGCTCTGGCTGAGCAGTGTTACATCAGTAAAAGGGGCGGGAGGGGGATACTTTATCATTCAGTTACTCTTGTACTACAACTCTGACAGTATTGAAATAACACTCTCCATGGCCCAAATACTTTGGAGATTAACTGGAGCTGCTATTATTTTGAAACATTACTGTCCCTTTAAGATATAAAGGTCAGATAAAAATGATGTTTTAGGGGGGCTAGTAGCTTTTAGTTATTAATCTGAATAGAGATGCATTTTAAACAGGTATCACTTCTTCTTTAACTGATGTCCCTTTGATTTAGGCTGGAGATACAAGGTGACTGTCCAGATTGCTGGCTCACTAAACGTTCAGGGATTCTTCCACGTTGCCTTGTATGGAAGTAACGGGAACACTCGTCAGTATCAGATCTATAAGTAAGTAAACAGAGGCGTTACTAGGGGTGAATATGGTTCCAGGGCCTTTTTAAGACACTCCTAGGTAGGGTGACCACATTTCCATTCTGCCATTCTGGGACATGTGGTCACCCTTTTCCTCTTGGCTGAGGCTTCCGCCAGCGCTGACCATCTTTCTGAGGCTGACATAGTAAGAGTTCCCAGTGGGAACAGCCTCAGAAAGATGGTCAGCGCCGGCAGGAGCCTCAGCCATGGATCTCACTCACAGCGCCAGCATACCTGCTCCATCCCAGCTGTCTCGCATGCACCAGTGCAGCCAGCCAATGAAATGTATTTGCTATATGGTCTTCATTGGCTGGCTCAGCCAGCCAATGGGGACCATATAGCAAATACATTTCATTGGCTGGCTGGACTGGTGCATGTTGCTCCATTCCGGGACTCTTTGAATTTTTGGAATTTGTGTTTTCCCAAAAATTATTTGACTTAAGCTAAGAGTTAACCAAAAGTTTGGTCCTGTTTAACCCTTTCACTGTCAATCAGGTATATAACTTTACAAACGGTTTCAAATGAATGTGTTGCATACCATACATTCTCTCAAACAGTTAATATCCATTTATGCTGGGTGAATATTATTTATCGCTAACCAGACACGAATTACCATTTGTTTACTAATCAGACCTGATCACTGTAATACTGCACATTGAAACATCTATCAGTAGTGAGGACACTCGCTCATGTCCCTGTGTTATGACCGCGTGTTGAGTTTACCGTATCTGTGAGGGCTTATACAGAGCGGCTTGAGGGTTTGTGTTGTTCCAGCGCTATATGTATAGACCTACAGCTGTGGTGACTGGGTTTGGTATGTGATCACTAATGTAGTGTTCGGGCCATAGAGTATTGATTTTTATTGTAGTATATAGACACTGCATTGTATGTGGGTGGGGGAA
Organism: Rhinophrynus dorsalis; assembly: GCA_037306005.1. Classification (NCBI taxonomy): domain Eukaryota; kingdom Metazoa; phylum Chordata; class Amphibia; order Anura; family Rhinophrynidae; genus Rhinophrynus; species Rhinophrynus dorsalis. The sequence goes on from CM074724.1 coordinate 11,486,964, forward strand.
CGGACGCGTCAGAGTTCGAGCCCACCTGGAATACAGAGATGCCAGGATTGTTGGTCAACGCTGAGACGTGCGAACAACATAGAGATCCACTAATTGAGCTGAGATCCATTGACGGGGATCGGGACCTGCGGAGAGGGTGTTACAGACGGAGGAAAAAAACGGGGGACTATACCGAGTGGCACTGTAACAGATACGCCAAGATCCAACAGGGACACGAAGGAAGGGGCCATCAAACCGGATCGAGGGACTCTAGCTGAGCTCTACAATTATTGTATAGAAGCAGGGGCGGACTGACCATATGGGCATTCGGTCACGGACCGAGGGCCCGTGACCGAAGGGGGCCCGCCGCCACTTCCAGCGCTGCTCAGCAACTCTCGGCCGCCGGCGCGCCGTTCTAGTAATACAGAGCGCTGGGAGATGACATCATCTCCCAGCCTCTGCATTACTAGATGCGTGCGGGACTTTGCACAGCCACACCGCTAGACCACCAGGGACTGGAGGTAGGGGCAGTGTGGAGATGAAGGGGGCATTGTGGAAGGGGCATTGTGGAGATGAAGGGGGCATTGTGGAAGGGGCATTGTGGAGATGAAGGGGACATTGTGGAGATGAAGGGGGCAATGTGGAGATAGGGGCATTGTGGAGATGAAGGGGGCAATGTGGAGATGGGGGCATTGTGGAGATGAAGGGGGCAATGTGGAGATAGGGGCATTGTGGAGATGAAGGGTGCAATGTGGAGATGGGGGCATTGTGGAGATAGGGGCATTGTGGAGATGAAGGGGGCATTGTGGAGATGAAGGGGGCAATGTGGAGATGAAGGGGGCAATGTGGAGATGGGGGCATTGTGGAGATGAAGGGGGCAATGTGGAGATAGGGGCATTGTGGAGATGAAGGGTGCAATGTGGAGATGGGGGCATTGTGGAGATGAAGGGGGCATTGTGGAGATAGGGGCATTGTGGAGATGAAGGGGGCAATGTGGAGATGAAGGGGGCAATGTGGAGATGAAGGGGGCAATGTGGAGATGAAGGGGGCAATGTGGAGATTTCTGCAGGGGGCCCAGACCTCTTTTTGGACCAGGGGCCCTGGGTCCTGTCAGTCCTCCCCTGTATAGAAGCACGCTAATAGAGTCCAATAGGGCCATCTCTTATTGAGTTTTACAAGTGTACTGATATAGACTATTTGTCTCTCAATCATCTCACCTCTCATGTTCATTATTATTTCCACCCGTTATCCCCATCAAAGTCCCCACTTACTTACTACCATTTCAACATCTGGTAGCATTATACACACTGGCTCTCTGTAATATCTCCAGAATGTTTTGCATGTTTTTATATACAATATTTTTCATTTAAATCTAATTGTACACACTGCTCTTTTCTAATCTTGTCCTGTTTTTTTTTATTTTTGGATTTTCGTCGTGACTCTTTCTTTTATTCTTTATTTTCTCTCTATCGTTTTCATCACTGCTTGTTAATGTTTTTGATACTACGATATGCAATCAATGTTTTTGATATATACTCCTGGTACGACTGTGTGGTCACAGCATAATACCCTTATATATCTTTCAACCAGGATTTTGTTGGATTTATGTTTTCTTTCCTTTAAAGGGATAGTAATATTTTGTTTTAACTTTATTTTATTTTGTAGGCATTAAAAAAACATGAAGAACAATATAAGTCTTATCTCTCAAACCTTTATGGTTTAAGAGATATTCACAAGCAAAGTTTCCCCTCCTGCCCCTTTTACCTATTGTAAGACATCTCTTCTCAGATGTGGAATCCAGTCCATAGACCAGACAGATAACAGAAGGGGACAATCTTCTTCCTATGAGAACAATGAAAGCCCTGCCCCCCTTGACAAGTTTTTCAGGTTTTTCCCTTATCTTAATTGAAGATTGTCCCTCTCTGCAGTCTACCTGGGCACCTCCCTTCTGATCTGGCTGAGCAGTGTGACATCAGTAAAAGGGGCGGGAGGGGGATACTTTGTCATTGAATTACTCTTGAACTACAACTCTGACAGAATTGAAATAACACTCTCCAAAGTCCAAATACTATGATGATTAATTAGAGCTGCTTTTATTATGAAACATTACTATCCCTTTAATGCTTATCTTGCCTTTGTATTGAGGATTTTGTTGACTCCTGTGTGAGTCTCTTTGCCTGTTTGTACTTTTTGCAGTACTCAATAAAATTTATAAAAAAAAAAAAATGTAATTGTATACTCATCTCTTTATAGAGATAGATATTGTTTTTATATATATATTATTTTATTATTTTGGTGTACAGACTTTTCTGTATACATTTTACTAATAAATTACTACACTTAGGTAGTGGTTGCGCTGTTGTTCCCCCACCCCTATATCTATTTTGCATGTTGAATACTTCTGGATTCCGGATTTCTTCATTACTTTGAGACTAGCAGCACGGATTGTGTCCGGGGCCGGATTTACAATAAGGCAGAGTAGGCATCTGCCTCCAGGCGCACCCAACAGAGGGGCGCTTGTCATTGGGATTTTTTTTTTTTAATTAGCCAGCCTTTTCCTATCATCAAGTCTAGAGGACAGCGGGGGAAGGGAAATGCTGCACCGGCTGAATGTGATGTGACTCTGTGACACAGAACTTGAAGGGAGAAGACAAGAAGAGCTGGGTCAGTGTCATGGTCGGACTCTGATTGAGGCGCATACGCACTCGCCCTGACTCCTCACTTCACCACTTCGGAACAACTGTCCCGCCTCCCAGAAGTTCAGTGCAGCCTGCAGGGAGCGAGCCCACAGGAAGCTGCACCGACGCCTGCACACCCCTGACCTTGAGGTAAGCTGAGCCGGGTATGGGACACCCCGCTCGCCACTCCGGCTCCCTGCTGTTCTTATAGCCTTTTGAATTAGGCTAACCTTATTCGCACGTCGCCTACGAATTGCTGTGGTCAAAATGGCTAAAAGCCGTGACATTGTCATGTCGCCTACATACTTAATGGTCTGCCAGTCCTCCACCGACGTGTAGTATATTAATGTATGATGGTTCCATTGTTCACAAACACCATCCACGGTCCACTGCAATATTGAAAATGCTTTGGGGTAATTGGTTTACAGCAAATGCTTACACAAGGCGAGTCAGATTTATTTAACGTTTTGAGTGCCAGAGTGGTACGAATTGAGTACCAAACTCTGGCACTCAAAGGGTTAAGGATTTGGAATAAAAACATTAAAAAATCTTGGATACTAGGGGTGCCTGAAAACTCGGATCACAGCATTTTGAACTGGAATCAAGTATGGCTATCTAAAGTATACAACGGCCAAGGAAATTTACATCAGGTAGAAAAGCGCAGACAAATGAGGTCGTTTCCCTTTTCTGCTTGACTGCTTCAGAATCAAAACTTTTTGCACTTTTTATTTTTTTTTTTGGGAGGGGGGGCAGGTCAAATGTGTGTGCCTACAGGCTCCTGAGATGTAAATCCGGCCCTGATTGTGTCTGTGGGAGGTTTTATTTTATTTTATTTTTTTATATATTTACTAGCAGTATAGGACGGCGTTGCCCGTCTGTTTATTTTTCAACCAATGCTTAACCCTTTCAGCAGCAGAGGTCTACACAACATATTACAATGCATTGCGTACCCTTCTGCCACTAAAAGGGTTAATATAAGCCTCACTGACAGGACTGTATATATAATGCTTATGATATATATATATATATATACATACACACGATTGTATGTATATTGTATATACATGATTGTATGTATCATGTATATTAATGTACACACAGTGTGTACATTAATATACATGACATGCAGAATCCTCAATTGTCCTTCCAATCTGTGAACATTCCACCCAGCATAATTCCCATTTTGTTTAATTTATACATAAACACAAAGACACAGATATGGGTAAAATGGCCACAGCCTTTTATTTCCAATTAATAAATAAATATAGAGGACCTTGCCAGTACTATATATACTGAAGAATAAATTCCATAACCAGCATTCAATGAGAGTACCCTACTATGCCGTGCCGTCCTCCTTTGAATATTTCGACTGCTGCTTCCACCAGGTGAGGGCAGCACCGATAAGAGTGGATCAAAACATGCAGTAATCTAGCACGGGCAGTAGTAGCGTCTCTCCCAATCATTCATCTTTTATAAGCAGGGGATACCCTCCTTACTCACCCCGTCAAACTGATCTTACATGCATTTCTATGGCAAGGTCCTCCCGCAACTGTGACAAACAGAATTCCAATAAATTAAGAGACAAATTATGCCACTGGACTCACCAAGATCAATCCTTCAGCACTCAGGAGAGGAAAAACCCCCTGTGGAGGAAACCTCTGAGGAACCATAGCTGAGAGGACTGCCCATTCCTCCAGGCATTAATATGTGAATACAAAACATTTCATGCAAAATTCAGGCAATATAAATATCAGGAAACAAGAGAAAGGGAATATGTAGACACAGCCCAACTGTGTTAGAGAAAGCGGAGAATACGTAAAACAGGTTAGGAAGGATTTTGAGAGTGGTGAATCCAACCTGCCCCACAGTAATCAAAACCTAAGCTCCCACCCAAACATATCTCCCATAACAGCAACTCCTAACACTACACCTCTTCATATTATCCCAGGATGAAATGAAAATTACATAAGGGCCCCGCAAGCCAGGAACAAGGCTCCCACCGCCTAGTCATAAGTGGCTACATAACAGTTGGAATTATATTCCATGAAGGAAGTAACATTGCATGCAGTTAGCGTGTTACGTATCAAAGACTGCTTATGACCCTTCCACCAATCCTGTATGAGAACATTATAAACAGGGTCGGAGGGTGGGTGTTACCACATGCTCAGGCCCAGGAAGACTGAAGTATCTTCACTTCCTCTAAGCAATTTCCTGCCATAGCTCCACCCCACACAGCCAGTAGGCTTCTTACTTAACCCTTTGCTTCCCAAATCCATGTGTAGATACTTTTTTAGTTATAATCCACTAATCTTAATCTATACAACCTGGTTACAGGACATTCGATCTGCTGTCATGTGCCCTTACGCTTATGGCTCCTGGGCTTACTTAATATATAGTCCTGTGTCTACAGTGTGTACATTAATATACACTCTTGTGTGACTCAGCGTCACAACCCTTTGACTGCAAGACAACTATGCAGTGCATTGCCTTGTGTACCCCTCTGTCACTCAAAGGGTTAAGCATTGCTTAAAAGAAAAAAAAAAAAACAGATGGGCAACGCCGTCCCACACTGCTACTAATTGAATAAATGATTTACAGCAACAGCAAAGTAGTTTATGTACACAGACATTAATGTGAGTGTTATTGCTGTGGAGCAATGTGATACACTTATACACACACCACACAGTCTGATCTCCTAAACACAGGGACACCAGGGTGATACACTTCTATACACACCACACAGTCTGATCTCCTAAACACAGGGACACCGGGGTGATACACTTATATACACACCATACAGTCTGATCTCCTAAACACAGGGACACCAGGGTGATACACTTATACACACACCACACAGTCTGATCTCCTAAACACAGGGACACCAGGGTGATACACTTATATACACACCACACAGTCTGATCTCCTAAACACAGGGACACCAGGGTGATACACATCACACAGTCTGATTGCCTAAACACAGGGACATCAGTGTGATACACTTCTATACACACCACACAGTCTGATCTCCTACACACAGGGACACCAGAGTGATACACTTCTATACACACCACACAGTCTGATCTCCTAAACACAGGGACACCAGGGTGATACCCTTCTATACACACCACACAGTCTGATCTCCTAAACACAGGGACACCAGGGTGATACAGTTATATACACACCACACAGTCTGATCTCCTAAACACAGTGACACCAGGGTGATACACTTATATACACACCACACAGTCTGATCTCCTAAACACAGGGACACCAGGGTGATACACTTCTATACACACCACACAGTCTGATCTCCTAAACACAGGGGCACCAGGGTGATACACTTATATACACACCACACAGTCTGATCCCCTAAACACAGGGACACCAGGGTGATACACTTATACACACACCACACAGTCTGATCTCCTAAACACAGGGACACCAGTGTGATACACTTATACACACACCACACAGTCTGATCTCCTAAACACAGGGACACCAGGGTGATACACTTCTATACACACCACACAGTCTGATCTCCTAAACACAGGGACACCAGGGTGATACACTTATATACACACCACACAGTCTGATCTCCTAAACACAGGGACACCAGGGTGGGAAGAGGGGCAGAAGGATTTGGGTGTCAATAAGGGATTGTCCATACTACAGAGAAACACTTGGCAGGTATGGCAGTGTAACCCTTTTGGTGCCTGAGGGGTATCCAATGCATTGCGTGACAATGCTTTACATATCCCTGTGGAAGTCAAGGGGTTAACTGCTTGATAGTGAAACAGGATTGTATGCATTGCAATTTGTTGGGATGTTTTCTGTCACTTAAAGGGTGAAAATAAATAAAACATGTGTTAGTGTGGAAGATGTACTTTAATCATGTAAGGACCAGCAGGCTATACAATGCATTGCACAACTCTCTGGTCCTTAAGTGTTAAGGTTGAAGGGGTAGTGTAAGAGTAGTGAAAGCAATTGTTTGTGAACCACTGCAGTAAATGTAAAGGTTAGAGGAAAACATATTGGCACTGAGGAGGTCCCCGAACAGGTAGGGTTAAAATGAGAACTGAGCAGACAGAGTGTGATAGCATGAACCTGGGACGGCTGAGGGGGAGAGAATGATAGATTACAGGCTGTCACACATTTCACTGGTATAAAGAAGTTTGTGTAAAGACTCACATGCACTGGGTTTCGTTTTGTGGAAGGTAGTTTTTCAGCAGAGGAGACAATGAGGTCAGAGAGCATTCATAGAGAGGAGCACAGCATTTGGAGATAGCTGTGGCACAGTAGGAGAGGTCAGGATACACGCAAGCATTTGAATTACGTGCAGCTGAAGGTGTAACTCTCCTGATTGATGGCATGTATGTGAAGGAGATGTTTGTGGAGGACTGGCTATGTAAATTACCTACGTTTAGCACAGTAGAAAATACTGAAGTGATTTGGGGTGGAGTGTGTAAGGGTGTGTTGCGATTAACCATTTGAGAGCCAGAGGTATGCACAAGGCACTGCAAAGCAATGCATTGTGCATCCCTTTGGCCTCAAATGGTTAATGCAGAGTGGATGAAGAATGTGATGAGCCGTATGGTTAGTGAGAAAATGAACAGTAAGGTTGGCATTGTGTTAGTAATTCTTTCAGTGTCCCGTGTAGTACTGTGTGCTCCATAACGTGATGAGTGCCAGAGGGATGGAAAACATTGCTTTTGGATAGCTCTCTGGCACTCGCCATGTTATGGAGCACACAGTAGTGCACGGGGAACACTGATAAACATATGGAGGGCAATTGTAGTTGCATTCAGAATGGCAGAAGGGTAGCCTTTCACTGCTCCATGAAATAGAACACAAAGAAAGCCTAGGTGGGGAAGACTTTGGACTCAAAAGGCTAAACACCTGAATGTTCAGTATTAAGTAGGCTGACCAGACCTCACCTTTAACCGGGGACACATAGGAAATAGACACATTTCAGGACTGCAATGAAATCAAAGCAGCCCTGTAGTATGCATTTTTCATATCTGTCCCCGGTTAAAGGTGAGGTCTGGTCACCCTAGTATTAAGTCTGTTCATCGAGTGTCTGCAAGTGGAGCTGAAAGTTACATGTCCTGAGATGGAATTCGGTGAAGCGGCGTTAGTGGGATATTAACTCTGGAAGTGACAGAGGGATAGTGAACGCATTGCATACCTCTGTAGCACTCTGCATTCCATCTCATCAGAAGTAACTTATAGCTCCACTTGTACACACTCAATGAACAATAGTGGACCGTACTGGTATCCGTGAGTTGTGTACCTGGTACAGTGGCAGCTTGCTCCCACCCCCTCACTCAGCCATGTTGCGCAGTGTCCCGCTGGTAAGGCTAGTGTATCACGCTGACACCGTAGTAGACATGTAGTGGCAATGTGCAGACCTGTCCCCTCTTCCACAGTAGGCCATCTGCATCCTCATGGTTTGTGTCTAGTCGTAAGTGTGTGAGTGAGGGACATGCAGCATCTACAGCAGGCAGATAGGTGGCTGAAGACAGGCAGGATACAGGTAGCAGGGCTGGTGTGTGTGTGTGTGTGCGTCTGTGGTGTAGGAGCGATTGGCAGCCATTTTGTTTTTTTTCTCAGTTGTATAGTGGTGGGCGGGCTGGATAGTGGGGGAGGGCCAAATCCCTGCATGATTTTAATAGGAGTAGCAGTGGCCTTCGGCCACTGCAACTCCTGTGAAAATCACGCCCCCATTGAATCATCCAATGGGAGCAGTAATCCTTCTTACTGCCGCCTCTAGGTGTGTTTTGCCAGGCACAAAGTCTTCTTTTATATATATAGATAGGTAGGGACAGTATAAGTAGTTATTCTTATCCTATAGAAAATCACTGTTCCCCACTCTCAAACTTAAGAGACAAACCTCCCACTCACACTATTTTTCTTCTATCATTTGGATCAGTATATAGCAACTAAGTGTAGCGCTGATTTCTTCTTTCTTTTGTTGGATGTGGTAGTTAGACTGTTGAGGGTATTCATATATTGAAGAAGTATAGTCATTTGTTTTCAGCCGCTTCCGTGAGCCCCAGGACATATGTGTGCACAGCGTTTTCTTGGAGAACAGATTGTGTATCCATTTTTTAACCCTTTGAGTGCCAGAGGGGTACGGAACGCATTGCTTTGCAATGCGTTCCGTACCCCTCTGGCACTCAAAGGGTTAAAGGTATATAGCTTGATCTTGTATCCACGTGTTGTGTTTGCGGGTCCTATCATTCCAATTTGCGGGATTAGTCACGTTGATTGAAGGTTTGGGATCGTGACACAACAGACATTTTCTGTCTTCAGTGTTGTTTTAATAAAATTCATTTAACCCCTTAAGGACCGGCGGTCCTGGGACATTTCCGTCCCATAATGACCGCGTAGGAGCACTTGAACGCGCCGTTCCACGTGACCTGTCCTGGTAGAGCGCTGTAAGTAAAAAGTATGTGACGTACTATGACCGTCATCGGTCCTTGAGTATTTCAAGGACCATGACGGTCCTGGTACGTCAACGGTCCTTAAGGGGTTAAATATGACCCAGAATTGAATTTTTTATGTAATGAACAGGCTCTTCAAACGTACATTTTTTTTATTTTATTTTATTTAGAAAATGTTTTACCCGGAAGAATACATTGAAATTTCTCTCGTTTTTGAGTATGTCCTAAAGCAAACCAACCACGACAGAGGGGAGAAATGAAAACTCCCAGTGAATTAATGGGGCTTTTAACACTTTCATCCCTGGGAGGTTGCCATATGAATTGGAGACTTCTCATTGCATTCAAGGGTTAAATCTCCATTTAAATCAATAGGTTTTTTTTGTAGAGAATCCAGACACCACAGGGCAGGAAAAAAAATGAAATGGGCATTTTAAAGAGATAGGAACACTTAATATGTAAAAGCATATATATTATAGGGCTTATCCTCCTGAGTAAAATAAGAGTGCTTCCATTGTGGAGAGGTATTTTCTTCAAAAGTTATTACAGATCAAACTTGATATTTTTTTAGGTGAAGTATTACAGTGGCCTGAAATTGTACAGTGGCGCTGTTGCTACACCATATAATGGAGGCTTATGGTCAACTCACCGGAGCTGTCCATAGCAACAGGGCACTGTACAATAGAAGTACCCTTGTACTACTCAGCAGGATAAGCCCTACTAATACACAAGTATTACTATCCCTTTAACACCATGAATGCAAAAGGTTTCCTTAACATATGACTTCGCCATGTATTAGGGAACTCTCTAGAATTCAAGGAATTAAAGGGATAGTAAACCTTGAAAATAAGTTCATTTTATATTGTAGCCCTTAAAAAAACATGAAAAATGATAAAAGTCTTATCTCCCAAACCTTTATGGTTGGGGAGATATTCAGAAGCAAAGTTTCCCCCTGAGTGACGTCACCATTCTAGCTCTGAGATTTGGAATCCGTCCCGGGACCAGCTGCGGCTCTCCAGAAGTTCTGAGATCACGATCTTTAAAAAGAATTTCTTATTTGGAATGGTCTAAAAAGTGTGCTTGCAAGCCAGGCACACTTTGCACACAGTTCCAATTAAGTAGTTCTTTTTAATGATCGTGATCTCTGCACTGCTAAAGAGCTGCCGGTTGATTTGTGGACCGAATTCCAAATCTGTCCACTAGATGGCAGGCTTGGCTGAAACAGCCAGGAAAAGGGAACTTTACTTTACTTCTGAATTTCTCCCAAACCATAAAGATTTGGGAGATAAGACATATCATTTTTCATGTTTTTTTTAAGGGCTACAATATAAAACAAACTTATTTTCAAGGTTTACTATCCCTTTAAAGTGGAACTTTCAGGTTAGATAAAGTTGCTCTGCAATAATTTAGCAGATGGCGACTAGCTTTACAATCTGTCTCTTACCTCTCAGAAGGACCCCATTTTAAAGTAATCCTTAATATTCAGACCAGGTTAGTGCTTTCTGCTCGCCTGCGCCGTCAGTTCCCTCTGGTTACCTTGTGGCACACTGCTATACCTCTTAATAGAGACCAGGACTGACAATGCAGGCTCACAGACAAGATGTCTGCCCCAATGCCTGGCTTCCTGTCTCGGAAGATTAAAGATTTCTTTAGAACCTTGCACTTTTGAGAGGTAAGAGATGGATTATAAAGCTAGTCGCCAGCTGCCGAATTATTGCATATTAATGCCATTGCTAAATCCTGTTGCTTTCTTTTGCGTAACATTGCTAAAATCCATTCATTCCTCTGCTTCTCCACAGCTAAAATTCTTATACACACAATCATCCTCTCCCGCATGGACTATTGCAACATAATTCTGTCTGTCATTCCTGCCTCCCATCTCCATCCACTTCAATCCATACAGAATGCTGCAGCATGAATTACTCTTCTGTCACCTAGGTTTGTCCCTGCCCCGCTCCTCCTCAAAACTCTCCAATGGCTGCTTATCAAACTCTGGATATCTTACAAAATCTTACTTCTCTCTTTTAAGACACTTCTCTCCTCTACTCCTTCTTACATTTCCACTCTGATGTCCCGTTATACCCCATCCCGCCACTTACGTTTGGCCAATGATTGTCTTCTCTCAGCTACTTTTGTGTCTACAGCCCTGTCACGTATCAAACCTTTTTCTCTCATTGCTCCGTATCTATGGAATACTCTGCCATCCAACCTGCACCACTGCACCTCTCTGATAACCTTCAAATCTCGCTTAAAAACGCACCTCATGGATAAAATCTCATGCTAGAAGGCACTGATGTTGTACAATGAACGCTCTTATAAATTATTTACTTTACTGATGTCCTCTATCACCATCAGAATTCAGCACCTGACCCTTATGTACTCTGTATGTCTCCCATTGCCACTTTATATTGTAAGCTTTTGGGCAGGGACCTCCCACCCAATGTTTCACTCTACAAAGCACCTGTAACCCTGTATTGTTTAACCCCTTAGGGACCCTTGACGTACCAGGACCGTCAAGGGTAACTTTGCTTGAAAGACCCTTGACGGTCCTGGTACGTCACGTACTTTTTACTTACAGCGCTCTACAGGGAGCGCTGTAAGTAAAAATGGGGCATGAAATAGACCGCTCCAAGATCGGAGCGATCTGTTTCAAGCCCCATAGTGACGCGCCGATACACGTGACAGGTCACGTGTACCGGCGCCTCAAAGTGCCCCTATGCGGTCGTTATGGGACAGAAATGTCCCATAACGTCCGGTCCTTAAGGGGTTAAACCCTTAAATTGTAAAGCGCTGCGTACACTTGAGGCGCTATATAAATAAACATATTCATTCATTGCAGGGCGACTTTACCTTACATGAATGTTCCTCTTTAAAAGTCCCATTTAAATCAATGAGAATTTTGGGAATCTGGTGCAGCTGGTTTACTCCAGAACGAGTCCATCTTGTCTTATTGAAAATGAACCTAAATTCCCCGGAAAATCCCAAAGCGTTATTACAGTTCGAGATCACTAACGAGATGAACGTTTTGTTTTCTTAACTTCCTCCTACTACAAAGATCAGCAGCGCACTGTTGTCTCCGCTTGTATGGACCATATTAACCCCTTGAATGCTAGAAATGTCACCAGTTCATTGCTCACTGGCAACATCTCAGGCACCCAAGGGGTTAAAGAAACACAAATGTTAAAATGCATGTTGTTTTTAAAGTGATAGTAATTTTTCATAATAAAAGCAGCTTTAATTAAAAATCATAGTGTTTGGACTTTGGAGAGTGTTATTTCAATTCTGTCAGAGTGGTAGTTCAAGAGTAATTCAATGACAAAGTATCCTCCTCCTGCCCCTTTTACTGATGTAACACTGCTCAGCCAGATCAGAAGGGAGGTGCCCAGGTAGACTGCAGAGAGGGACAATCTTCAATTAAGATAAGGGAAAAACCTGAAAAACTTGTCAAGGGGGGCAGGGCTTTCATTGTTCTCATAGGAAGAAGATTGTCCCCTGCTGTTATCTGTCTGGTCTATGGACTGGATTCCACATCTGAGAAGAGATGGCTTACACTAGGTAAAAGGGGCGGGAGGGGAAACTTTGCTTGTGAGTATCTCTCAAACCATAAAGGTTTGAGAGATAAGACTTATATCATTCTTCATGTTTTTTTAATACCTACAAAATAAAATAAAGATAAAACAAAGTATTACGGTCCCTTTAAAGGCAAAGTAACACTTCCTAATTATAACACTTCTCCACTTATCTTACTCTTCTGTAAAACTCTGATGGCCCTTATGGATTTGTCCTTGTGCCTTTGTTCTGGAGATAATATATTCAATCAGTCCTGATGTCAGCTCCATGGAAGCAGACATGACAGTTGCTGGCAGGAACACAGAACCTAGTCTCCACCCACTGAACTTATTAATCTTAACCCATCAAGGACCAGAGTGCGTGCAATGCCAGCAACAATCATGTCTGCCTCCATGCACATGAGATTGAAGATTGAACTAAGGCCCTAGAGCAAAATTCATACGGGCCATTATAATTTTCTGTCCATAGTAAGGTAACTGGGTGGATATTATAATCTTATAGCCCCCAGTGTACAGCCCCATCCTGGTCTTTTCCTTCTCAGAGCTGGTGCTGTGAGTTATTTACAGGCAGGTTAGGATTTCCATTTCCTGCCATGATGTCACACACACACCTGTGCAGCCAATAGGAAACAGGCTGACATTGCTACTCCCACCTCTGAGAGTATTAGCCCTCAGCATGCAGGTCACACCTAGGCTTCTCCACACCAGGCTTATTAGGCAGCTATAGAGAGGCAGCTGTTGATTCCTAATGGCTACTGTGATGTTCTTGCCTGGACACCCAGTAGGAATGAGGCTGACACGGCAAGCCCACCTCTGGAACTAACAGCATTATGCAATTAAAATCTTTAGTGTACAGGTCCTGCCCCACCATGAAGCCTTTTAATTTAAAGGGATAGTAATACTTCGTTTTAACTTTATTTTATTTTGTAGGCATTAAAAAAACATGAAGAATGATATAAGTCTTATCTCTCAAACCTTTATGGTTTATGAGATATACACAAGCAAAGTTCCCCTCCCCGCCCCTTTTACCTAGTGTAAGCCATCTCTTCTCAGATGTGAGTCTGGTTGTATGACAGGACAGATAACAGAAGGGGACAATTTTCTTTGTATGAAAACAATGAAAGCCCTTCCCCCCTTGACAAGTTTTCCAGCTTTTTCCCTTATCTTAATTGAAGATTGTCCCTCTCTGCAGTCTACCTGGGCAGCTCCCTTCTGATCTGGTTGAACGGGGGGGATACTTTGTTTGTGAATATCTCTTAAACCATAAAGGTTTCAGAGATAAGACTTATATCATTCTTCATGTTTTTTTAATGCCTACAAAATAAAATAAAGTTAAAATGAAGTATTACTATCCCTTTAAGCAGTAACCTGTTGGGAGGCACTGTATCAAAGGCTTTTTCAGAATCCAAGTATACAACATCAACAGCAATTCCCTTGTCCAAAGTACTACTTACCATTTAATAAAATGCAAGTAAATAAGTGTGTGTTTGAGTGTGTAAATGTTACATCATACCCGTTCACACTATAGGAATTTGTATTGTGTAACTTGTCTCTCTTCTGTGCATAGGGGATACATTAATACAGGCAACTCCTATACGGCTTACATTGATGTGGAGACAGATGTTGGGCCCCTCAATAAAGTGAAATTCGTCTGGAACAATGATCTCATCAACCCTCTTCTGCCTTCACTGGGAGCCCAGACTGCAACTGTTCAGTACGGGAAGGATGGAAACACGTATGTACATTGAGCACCCGGAATGTCCTTAATATGTGGGGTTTATCTAGTGATATATATAGAAAAAGGGCAATACTTTTCTTTAACTCTGAGTTACAGAGATGTAGCCAACGCTTTTGCAACACAATACATTGGATATCTCTCTGGGACTCAAGGGCAGTAAACCCTAATTATAAAATTATTATTATGTATGGTAGGACTTTTCTTATTGAGGGAAACAAGGAACCAATGTTGGGAAATACTACTTTCAAAAATAATTACAGAGCCAACAGCATTTTCTGATAATTTGAGTTTGGAATGTTTTGCTGCTAGGTGGCGCTGTTACTATAGCGTTTGTCTGCGACGCTCAGCTTATCACAGGAAGTAATATAAATAGTGCCACCTTGCTGCAATAAATCTTAAACAAAAGCTATAAAAAAGCAGTTTTCTTAGTAGTAAGGTTTAACTGACACATCTTCCTGCAACAGAAAAGGTGAAATTTACTCACCGATATTTGTTTTTCCTCTGTGTCCTTTCCATGGCATGGAATGGGTATAAACTCCACCTCCCAGCTGGTAGGACCAATCAGACAATTTAAAAAGCCTGGTCTCACTGCCATGACCCAGTTTGACTGTTGCCTGAGCTGATAAATAGAACATAGAGCTAATAATTCCAACACAACAAAAAAACCTATTAAATAGGTATAAAATACATATCTAATAGAGGTCAGATAAACAAAATATAAAGCAGATATACTATAACCAGAGCCTCTAAAATAAGGGAGTGCCGTGGAAAGGACACAGAGGAAAAACAAATATCGTTGAGTAAATTTGACCTTTTCCTTAGTGTCCTTATCCATGGCAAGGAATGAGACTTGCCCAAGCAGTGCCAGTATAGGGAAGGAAAACATGAAAAGATCCTACCCTTAAGCAGAGCATGCTTGAAGCACTCCTCTCCCAAAGTTTGCATCTGAAGAGGTTTGGATGTCTAGCTTGTAATGTTTTATGAAGGTAGACATGAAGTCCATTGCTGCCTTGCATATCTCCACAGGTGAGGCCACTGCCTTCTGGGCCCAAGATGTGGCAACTGCTCTGGTAGAATGAGCTTTGATGGATAAAGAAGGGCTTTTCCCTGCTGCTTTGTAAGATATAGAGATGTAATTTCTTATCCATCGGGCCAGAGAAGCCTTAGAAGCTGAAGTACCTATATATTTCCCGAAGAAATGAATAAACAGAGAGTATGATTTTCTGAAGTTCTTGGTTCTGTCTAGATAAATGGACAAACATCTGGTTAAATCTAGATTATGCAACTGTTTCTCTTGAGCATTGGAAGGATTCAGATAAAAGGAGGGTAGCACTATCTCCTGACTCAGGTGAAACTCAGATACCACTGAATGATGGTTTTGTCCTTAGTACTACCTTGTTTTGATGAAAAGAGATATAAGGGGAGGTGCACATAAGAGCCTGAAGCTCACTAATCCTTCTGGCAGATGTAATAGCCGTAAGAAATATTACTTTTAAGGTGAGACTTTTAACGGATATGGACTGCAGAGGCTCAAAATCCTTGTGGCTTGCCAGCTGCTGTAATACCAGATTAAGGTCCCAGGATGGAATGACCTCTCTAATGGTAGGTTTAATCCCGGTAATAGTTTTAACGTATCTCTTAATGGCATCATTTTCTGAAAAAGGAATAGCTAGAACCGCCGAAAGGGCTGACAGCTGTACCTTTAATGAAGCTGGCTTTAAACCTTTAGAAAAACCTTCTTGCAACAAATCTAAAACTTTTCCAACAGACATGTCTTTTCTGGAAAAAACTTTGTTATAACACCACTTCACAAAAATACTCCAAATACAATAATATATTTTTGATGTTGACGGCTTTCTTCCCTTTATGATGGTATCAGCTACTTCTCTGGAAGCCCCCTGATCTACAATCAAGCACCGTTCAGCTTCCATGCCATCAGCCTCAAGAAGCTGGGACTGGGATGAGGAATGGGACCCTGCATTAGCAGGTCCTCGGAGACTGGTAACACCATAGGTGGTTGTACTGCCATCCTGACCAGATCTGAATACCATGTTTTCCTTGGCCATCCTGGAGCGATTTAGATCAGGCGTACTTTGTCCTGTTTTATTTTCCGTACAACTTTCAGAAGTAGAGGGAACGAAGGGAATATATATGCTAGTTGAAAGTCCAACTTGATCCTGAGAGTATCCTGGCCTCAGGCTTTGTTGTTCTTCCATCTGGATATGAACCAGCGGCACTTTGAATTGTTTTCTGTTGCCATGAGATCTATTACTAGTTCCCTGAGTTGCTCCTTTATGGTGTTGAATATTTCTTGTTTTAGCGACCATTCCCCCTGCTTAGGTAGTCTGCCTGTGTGTTCAGAATTCCTGAGATGTGAGTCACAGATAAGGAGAGTAGATTCAGTTCTGCCCACTGAAAGATTTTCAGAGTCAGTTTGTTTAGGGAAGGACCTCTTGTTCCTCCTTGGTTGAGGAGGTACTTGACTGTGGGAACGTTGCCCGACCTTATTAGCACAGCTTTCTGTTTCAACTTTGTATCTGAATTAGGATTACCCATACAGCTTTTAGTTCTAGGAGATTTAAATGAGTTCCTAGATCCTGAGGTGTCCATAGTCCTTGCACGGTTTTGTGTCACCAGATGCCCCCCCAACCGTATTGGCTGGAGTCTGTCATCAAAATTTCCAATGAGATTCCTTGAAGGACTTTCCTTTCCTTAGATTATTTTTGTTCTTCCTCCAATTTAGATCCATCCTGGAGGATGTAAGAAGACGTATTGTTTTGGAGAAGTTCACCGGCTGTTTTTCCAGTATCTCAGGAAGTTTTCCTGGGTCCTTCGCAAATGGAATCTTGCCCAGGGAACTACCTGGACTGCTGATGACAGGTTTCCCAATACTTTTGAAAATTCTAGGGTGGTGTGGGTCTTCTTCTGAAGAAACTTTGAGACACCAAGGATGATCCTGTTACTTCTGTCTTCTGATAAGCTTGCTGTGCCCTTCAAGGTGTCGAACAGAATCCCTAGGAAGACCAGTTTCCGAGATGGATGAACTTGACTTTTGTGCCTGTTTATCATCCATCCCAAGTTGATCAGGAAGTTCATGCAGTTTCTTGTGGCTGTCAGGGACCTTTGAAAGGTTTCTTCCACTATCAATATGACATCCAGATAGGGGATCAGTTTGAACCCTTTTTGTCTCAGAGATGCCAGAGCCATTGCCAGTACTTTTGTGAAAACCCTGGGTGCTTATGCTAGCCCGAAGGGCAGCAGCCTGTACTGGAAGTGGGTCCCGAATATACAGAACCTCAGGAATTTCCTGTGGGCAGGTCTGACCAGGATATGATGATATGAATCCTGAAGGTCTACTTCTGTCAGGAAGGCTTCGGGAGGTAACATCTTGATTGTAGACACTACTGTTTCCATCTTGAATTTCCTGGTTCTGATAAATGTATTTAGCCACTTTAGATACAGAATTAGTCTCAAATCCACATGAGGATTTCTTGCCTGGAAAAATGACTGAGTAAATCCCACAGTCCTTCTGCTCTTCTGGTACCTTATCTATCACGTTGTAGGAGAGAAGATCCGGAATGGATGATTTTACTTTCATCCTCAATGCTGTACTTGAGATTTGAGACTTTCTGAACCTGTTGGTTGAAGGGACAGTGTTGAACTCAAATGAGTAGCCCATCTCCAAGATTTGCTGGACCCACTTGTCTGGCTGAAATTGTTGCCAGGCTGTCACAAACGACTCCAGCCTGCCCCCTACTGGAGTTGGAGGTGGGCTTCGCTGGATCTCAATGGAAAGACTTTGGGAAGGAAGGCTTCCTCTGATATTCCTTCCATCCAGCCCTGCTAGATTGAACTTGGGTCTTTTCAGTTGGTTCATAATTTCCTCCAGGCCTGTATCGTCTAGCTTCTCGAAAGGACTGTCTTTTGAAGTCAGATGATCTCTGAGGCGAACTTCTGTTCCGATGTTCACGAGGTAAGAAAGCAGACTTGCCTGCGAAAGATTTTTTAATAATATCTTCTAACTGGTCTCTGAGCAAAAAAGACCCCATAAAAGGAAGAGAAACCACACAATTCTTGGAAGATGCATCAGTCTCCCAAGGCTTAATCCACAAGGCTCTCCTAACAGTGACCAACAGTGCTGAAGCTCTGGTTAGCAACTTAATGGAATCCAGAAAAGCATTGCATTAAAAATTAATAGCTTCTTTGATAGAAGCTACCTCTTTCAATAATTTGGACCTGGATACAGACGACTCTATTTTTTCTTCCAATTCTCCTAACCAAATCCTTAGGACTCTAAATATGCAAGCCATAGCTGTAGATATCTTCAAATTTTGGCCTATAGTAATAAACTGTTTACGTAAGGCACTGTCAGCTCTCTTGTCCATCGAGTCTTTCAAAGAAGTGCCATCTTCTAGCAGAATAGTGGTCCTGCGTGTGACATGAGCTACTGCCGCATCCACTTTGGGGGGAGTTGTCCATGCCCCAGTATCCTCTTCAGAAAACTGATACATTTTATGGAGTCTTCGAGATATAGAAGTTCTCTTGTTACCCTGACGCCATTCTGTTTTAATCAATTCCTGAATGGAAGAATGGATAAGGAAGGTTACAGATGACTTCTTATGACCCAGAAAGGCAACGTCCATAACATCTAGTTCTTTATGGGACTCAGAAAGACCCACAGCCTTCCTCATAGCTTTTAATAGACCATCAAGCCTACCCATATTAAAGCTACCTGTACTTTTCAACTATCTCACCCTCCTCAGCAGAAGAGTGGGCTGAGTCAAAATCCATGATGCTACATTCCTCATCCTCCTCACAGAGACATGAAGGTCCTTCATCAGGGTCAGCCATCCTTTGTCTATTCCTAGAGGAATCTTGCAGAGCAGTAAAGGTTTCTTGCATGGATGATCTCATCCATGCTAAGAAATCCTTAAACTGATAAGGGAATTCATTGCTGGCTGCCCTCATAAAGCAGTCAGTGCAAAGTTTAGAGGAATAAGTAGGTAAAAGCTTGTTCTCACAAGCAGCACAAATTTTAGGATTAGAAGAGGGTTTGTCCTCTTTAACTGATGGTTCCCCAGCAGGTTTGGGCTTCTCAGTCTGGCCAGATTTGCTTTAGGCAGACATCCTAATATAATACAAGTCAAGCAGCACACAGGAGACACAAAAATAAAAAAAAAAAGGCACTCACAGTTTGACCTGTCCTGCCGCTTCTTGTACTCAGCGTCCGGAAGCCTGGTGAACTGGTGTGCGTTCCAACAGTGGAATGCACGCCACGTCATTTCCTGCCCCACATGAGTAAGAGTGCTGGTGTCTTTGCACACTGATGCGCTTCATCAGGAAGCTTGTGGCTGCTGTCGGAGGGACTGAAGCAGGAGGGAGGGGAAGCCATGCCCGTAAGTCCTCTTGTTTTAAGCCAGATTGCTTCTCCATGCGACCTCCGCAGAGGTATGAGAGCGGCCCCGGAATGTACTCTGCTTCTATGGTTTCCAGGTGGAAACCATAGAAGCTCTAAGGTAACCAGATGCATGTTAGGAGGTAAAAAACCTCTATCCTCCAGCTAGGTAGAACCAAAAAAACTGGGTCATGGCAGTGAGACCGGGCTTTTTAAATTGTCTGATTGGTCCTACCAGCTGGGAGGCGGAGTTTATTCCCATTCCTTGCCGTGGATAAGGACACAGAGGAAATTACTTTGTTTTACTCACCAGCAGAAGCCCTACAGTATAAAGGTTTTCTGTAACCCTTTGATTGCCAGGAATGTATTCTAGACCATTTATGCAAGCCTTAAATTTTACAGAAGTCTCAAAATGTTTTGTAGATCTCGTTAGCAAATTTATTTTACAGTCTTCAGTGCTAGACACATTTGCAATGCATTGGATATATTGCTGGCATCAATAGCACTGGATAATTACTTGCAAGTACCACTGGATGGCAGCACTGATTTGATATCTGTTTCATTGAATGACATAATGTCACCCTCTGGTAACAGGTAGGGTTGCCACCTTTTCTTCAAAAAAATACCGACCATGGCATTCCCTCCATAGACTTAACATTGGACAGAAGCCAATTTTTTACTGGCCTGCTGGTAAAATACCGGCTGGGTGGCAACCCTAATAACAGGTCACACTTGGTGGTGCAGACTTGTTATTAGACTGGAATGAGGGTTTTAAATGCTTTCGATTTCACTCTATGATTGTCCTAAAGAATTTGTTCCTTAGAGATAAATATATCCTTAACTGTACCCAACAGTGTGTATAATCCTTCTGTTAATTCTCAGTATAATATCACTTTATGACATGGGTGGGTAATGTGTGGCACTGCAGAGCCACAGGGTGCTGCCTTAGTGAATATCTGAAGGTAATCATTAACCCTTCTGTGGTTTCAGGTATAAATTCTGTGGCAGTGGAACCGTGAGAGAAGAAATTCTACAAACCCTTAATCCTTGTTAAAGTAGCAACAAAATAACATTTCCTTATTGGAGAATAAAGAACAGATCTGCATGACATTTCTTTTGCTTTTTTCCTCTGATTCTCTCTCTCTTTATTATCAGTCAGTCTTCCTCACACGGTGGAGTTTGCCTCCTGTGACACCAGGCTCTGAGGTGAATGTACAGTGTCAGTTCCTCACTAAATCCTGTGCTGGAACCAGAGGTGTAACTACAAGCCACTGGGTCCTGCTGCAAAAATTGCCATGAGTCCCACCCCGACCACACTGCCCCCCCCCATTGGCTACCTCCACATTGTGCCCAATATCCACATTGCCTCCACAGTGACCCCACCCAGAGTCCATCTCTTACCTCCCTTGTGGTCCAGCAGCATGGCAAGAGAGGTCTATGCCTCATTCTACACAGACCTCAGAAGCTGGATCTCCAATGCAGTCCTCTTTTCAGTAATGCAGAGTGCTGGGAGATGATGTCATAGATAGAGATGAGATAGAGATATGATAGATGATGCCACCTCCCAGCGGTCTGCATTACTAGATGCCGACAAGGGAGAATGCAGCAGCAAGAGGTCTGTGCCAAAGAAGACACAGACCTCAGCTTCCTTCTTGTGGGTGCCAGGTGGGGACATTGCAGGGGGCGGCCGGGCTCCTGGAGTAACGGGCCCGGGCGCAGGTGCGACCCCTTTCGTTACGCCAGCGGCTGGAGATGATTTTTAGTCCCTATACCGTCCTAACATCACACTAAGCTATTTACCCCCAAAATCCCCTCTATAAAGCTGCTTGTGCAAATGGGAGGGCAATGCGGCAATCTGTGGACATTTCTGGTATTCGTTTCCCTTACGTAACACTGCATATTAACCCTTTGAGAGCCAGAGGGATACGCTATGCCTTTGAGGGTGGACCTTGGACACCCCTGCCTTAGAGGGTGTGTGCATTAACTTTCCTATTTAACCACTTCAATGCTGAAGACAGTAGGAGGAGAATAATGAAAGCCAGGGGAAGCTTAGGCTCCCCAAAAGAATAAACTACAGCCATCAGTTTTAGTTGTAGCGGTCATCATATATATAAATATTATAATTATTATCAACCTCCCCAAACAAAATAGTCATCATATTTCTATGCCAGAGACATCTCCAATGTATTAAAAGGTATTGTGCTGGAGAAAAAAAAGACAAGTGTCCATCCAGCCCATGCCATATCATCCTTGTTAATCCAAAGGAAGGCTAAACAAATATACCATTGAAGCCATTTCCAATTAAGCCCCAAGTGGGTAAAAAATTCCTTCCTGACTCCTAGAGGCAGTCAGCTATCAACAACCTATCTGCTGGGAAACCAACTGTCATAATTCTCCATATGGTTCTGAGCTAGAAAGGTATCCATTACCTTGTATGAAAGCAGTTACACTATGTGCAAGCACAACAATTGGAGAGAATTCCATAACGTAATATTAAGCAGCAGTTCAAGAAAGTAGTTTAACTCCTTGGATGCTACAGAGGTTTCCAAAAAATGATTTTGTATTGCACTGAAGACTTCTCTTGCACCCAAGTGTTTATGGTGGTTCAGTGCAAGTGTAGAGGGAAATTATGTTCTGAGGCAAAATGAGGACGGGGCTGTTTTTTAGGTTGAAACTAGTCTGTGTGTGATGTGACAGGGAAATTATCTCCTCTTCCCACTGAACCAGAGAACAGCCTGGGGGATGCAGGAGAAGATTATGTAGTGCTGACTGGTGAGCATCTTCCTTGGTTCCGTATACCTACAGACATTCTTACTAAATTAACCATATGATCATCACTTTGCAATGATGAATATTTTAATGACACGTTAATAGGGTGTATGACTGTTATACAGGCATCACATCTCTATTTCAGATACTCTGCAAAGATATGGCAAAAGACGGACGCAGTACAAGAGTAAATGTTAAAGCATTTTGCAATCAGTTTGTAGTGTTCTCTCCGGCAAGACTTTAAAGGGATAGTAAACTTGAAAAAAGTACAGGTGAATTTATAGGTTCAATTAAAACATACTTACTGCCCTCATTCCCATGTTTCAAACCTTTATAGTTTGATAGATGTAATAAAATACAGGTCTCCGCTCCCTCCCCTTTCTGACTGACGAGCTGTAAAGCTGTCAGAGGCAGAATCCGGTCGCCCGACTTTAGGCGGCTCTTCAGGAGTGCTGACATCGGGATATCTAACTATAATTACTTCATCGGAATGGTCTACAACATGTGCTTGCAAGCCAGGCACACGGTGTAGACCATACCGATTAAATAATTATAGTTATATAGCTCGATGACAGCGCTCCTGAAGAGACACCTTCTGGTTCCTCACACATATACATACGTATATAATCGGGCGATTCCGTTATGATCTCTCTTAACTAATATATGTATACAATATGTAACGTCCACAATAGAATATCTTCTCCAATTTTCAATACAAGTCCCAGGGGAATACGTGTCACTCCATGTTACGTGTAGAGGATGTAAAGAAGAAAAGATCCAATCAAATATTGATACTTTGTAATATATATAGCAAAATAGTATCCACTTACAATTATGCTGCTCTCATCCGGCTCCAAAGAACGTATGTCACTCGATCTCGACTCCCCGTTCTCTTTGGTGCACTCCAAGACTCTTTATAAATTTTCTCCATCCAACGTAGTCCATCACCGAATCATCGGATAATCTCCCTTATGTCTTGTATCCAAAGGATATATATAGAATATAGAATATATCGCTATATATGTAATAATTTCAAATCCTTTTATTTATAATTAAAGGTAACACATCAATATTTAAAAAACAAACAGTAATACGAATTAAGCAAAATATTGGTACTGTCCCTGCCCAACAGCAAACGCACCGATACCTCAAACACACCTGCAGTGACCCGCACTACACTGTGTAACTCTATCACGGAAAAATAAATCCGATGAGGTCAAAATCTGTGTTTGCTAATCGGGATAGGTACCCACCGACATAAGCCAATAGCCCAAAGCGTTTCGTACACAAAGTACTTCCTCAGGGGCAATCATTCGGCTAATCCTCAAAACCACTATTTAAATAATGAATTCTAGCGTCAACGAACACAGACGCAAACAGCCTCAGCCTATCAGGCTGTTATCAAGTTGAATTCAACTCCCACACTCTTGATAATTAACCCCTCATGGGTAGATACATTTCTATATTGCATTATTCATCTCATGGTTATAAATATCCATTAAAAATCAATCATTACTGTCGCATTATATACATACCACTTAAAAAATTCAAAACATAAATATATAAAATACATTACAAAGAAACAATTACAAATATGCATATAAAAATATTCACTCTCTATAAATTATTAAAGATACTCTACTAATTTAAAATATACATTACATACTGAGTTTCTCCCAATATTTAAAAGATATGTAATAGCATTATACCACAATACACATATAGGGAAATAATGTCTAAGATCTGTATATATTATTTTAAGAAACAATTCAAATCTATACAGATGTTCAAACCCATAGGGGTTAGGGTTTTAAGATGATAGATCCATTCTGTTTCTTTCTTTGAAATCTTCACTATTATATCCTCAAATATACAACAAATAGAACACCTTGAAAATATTTTCTTATGTAAGGGATATGATAAGAAGGTTTTGATGGAAGCAAAAAATTTGGTGTTAGATGGTGAAAAGTCAATAGTGAGTGTAGAATCAAAAGAGAAAAGATATATGGGTATAGATTGTCCGAAATTTATTACTACATATAATAGGGACCATAAAAGTATGGAAGTCATTTTTAAAAAATATTGGCCTATCCTTTTGAAGGATCCCCAGCTAAAGATGATTTTACCGGAACAGCCAAAAA
This sequence comes from Rhinophrynus dorsalis, assembly GCA_037306005.1. Classification (NCBI taxonomy): domain Eukaryota; kingdom Metazoa; phylum Chordata; class Amphibia; order Anura; family Rhinophrynidae; genus Rhinophrynus; species Rhinophrynus dorsalis. The sequence continues at coordinate 11,511,673 of CM074724.1, forward strand.
TAATTTATAAACGCCCAAAAAATTTGAAGCAACATCTAGTGCCTATTTTTGTTAATTATAAGTCTACCAACATCTCTTATTTCAAGAAAAACCTTAAAGGTTTTATAAGATGTAATAGATGTATAGCATGTAGGACTTCTAAGAATAAGATCCGGAATATAACACAGTTCCTAAGTAATCAAACCAAAAAGGTATATGATATTAAAGAGGTGGTACTATGTAATAGTAAAAATGTAATTTATTTATTGGAATGCCCATGTGGACTCCAATATGTGGGGCGTACATCACGGTGTCTTCATATAAGAATTGCAGAGCATATACGCAATATCAAAAAGGGTCTTGAAACACATAGTGTCTCTGAACATTTTAATAGGGTACATAATAGAGATGCTACTTTATTGAAGTTTGTAGGGATCGAGCAGATGCGTAAAAACTGGAGGGGTGAGGATATAATAGTGAAGATTTCAAAGAAAGAAACAGAATGGATCTATCATCTTAAAACCCTAACCCCTATGGGTTTGAACATCTGTATAGATTTGAATTGTTTCTTAAAATAATATATACAGATCTTAGACATTATTTCCCTATATGTGTATTGTGGTATAATGCTATTACATATCTTTTAAATATTGGGAGAAACTCAGTATGTAATGTATATTTTAAATTAGTAGAGTATCTTTAATAATTTATAGAGAGTGAATATTTTTATATGCATATTTGTAATTGTTTCTTTGTAATGTATTTTATATATTTATGTTTTGAATTTTTTAAGTGGTATGTATATAATGCGACAGTAATGATTGATTTTTAATGGATATTTATAACCATGAGATGAATAATGCAATATAGAAATGTATCTACCCATGAGGGGTTAATTATCAAGAGTGTGGGAGTTGAATTCAACTTGATAACAGCCTGATAGGCTGAGGCTGTTTGCGTCTGTGTTCGTTGACGCTAGAATTCATTATTTAAATAGTGGTTTTGAGGATTAGCCGAATGATTGCCCCTGAGGAAGTACTTTGTGTACGAAACGCGTTGGGCTATTGGCGTATGTCGGTGGGTACCTGTCCCGATTAGCAAACACAGATTTTGACCTCATCGGATTTATTTTTCCGTGATAGAGTTACACAGTGTAGTGCGGGTCACTGCAGGTGTGTTTGAGGTATCGGTGCGTTTGCTGTTGGGCAGGGATAGTACCGATATTTTGCTTAATTCGTATTACTGTTTGTTTTTTAAATGTTGATGTGTTACCTTTAATTATAAATAAAAGGATTTGAAATTATTACATATATAGCGATATATTCTATATTCTATATATATCCTTTGGATACAAGACACAAGGGAGATTATCCGATGATTCGGTGATGGACTACGTTGGATGGAGAAAATTTATAAAGAGTCTTGGAGTGCACCAAAGAGAACGGGGAGTCGAGATCGAGTGACATACGTTCTTTGGAGCCGGATGAGAGCAGCATAATTGTAAGTGGATACTATTTTGCTATATATATTACAAAGTATCAATATTTGATTGGATCTTTTCTTCTTTACATCCTCTACACGTAACATGGAGTGACACGTATTCCCCTGGGACTTGTATTGAAAATTGGAGAAGATATTCTATTGTGGACGTTACATATTGTATACATATATTAGTTAAGAGAGATCATAACGGAATCGCCCGATTATATACGTATGTATATGTGTGTGGTTTTTGTTTCTATTTGAGTATAATAGTTTATTTGGGCTGATCTAGTGTGTTCTCTTATTCACAGTATCACTTGTCTTGGGACACATAGCGCCAATTTCTCCGTTCTTTTCTGTATTTTATTTAAGTATACTCAAATTTTGGCTTGCTGTATTCCCTAAGTACAACATGGATACAGATTTATTTACCACCTGGAGATTAAGAGATATCAATTTATTGACCATCTTTGAAGATGAATTAGATAACCCTGTAGAGGAAGATTTGGATTTGGATGTGATTTTCAATGATTTAGAAAAATTAATGGTACAGGAGTTGAAATTATGGTGGGATATGGTCACACTTGAGAAATATGTACAATTGAATGTCGTACCTAGGGGTTTAAGATTAAATAAACAACCATCATTTGAACACCCATCAGAGGACTTTCAATATAAATGGAATAGGACCCTTGATGAGTGTTCAATGGCATTGATGTCCCTGATTATCAATTATCATAAAAAAGATTGGATGAAATAAATAATAAAGTGGAAGAAATACATATAAAGTTAGAACCATTTAAGGAATTGGATGATTATATTGAAATATCAGGAGACATCAAAGATAAATTAAAAAAATTAGAGGATGGTATAATTAAGAGGAAACAACATAAATTGAGGAGAGATAGAAATGATTACAAGCTTAAAATCGAGAGAGATATGGGAAAGATTAGAGAACAATCTTCAAATGAGAAAAGGAATATAGGGATGAAGGAATTTGATGAACAATCCATAATTGATAGAAATAGTAGTAATAACACTCAATTTCTTGATGAAATTAGTCAATTGGTGGAAGAAATCAATAGAGAGCCCATAAGACATAATACTATAACATCTGCAAAGATAAAAGATAAGAACGAAAGAATTTCGAGTCAAAATGGAGATAGAGACAGGAATAAGCCTTCAAGAAGGGTAGGATCCAGAAGAAATAATTTGTATGGTAGACCATCACGAAAGATCCATAATGTAAAAACAAGGGAAGATTGGAACGATTATCGTTCACATGTACCTCAATATAATAGATATCGAGATTTGAGAGGAGAAGAAAGAGATAATCAGTGTCCCCCTTTTTTGTATCAGAGGTGGGAGAGGAGATGGAGAACCCCCAATGTGAACCAGCCTTGGAGGGAAAGTGCCAGAATGAGATATCAGAACGAAAATTACAGAGAAAGCATAAGAGAGGAAGTAGGGGGGGCAAGAAGATACAACTACGGAAATTAAAACAAAATAGTGAAGAAACTCAGATTGTTAACTTGAGTAAAGTAACATTAACCAAACATCAAGAATCCCTTTTAAAGAAGGGATTGAAATTTGCCCCCACTCAAAGGTTGAATAAATTTGATACATATATTGATGTACACAAATATGTACGCAAGCTTCAACTTAAAAAGTTTTTTATAAATAAAGACAATGCTATCCTTAGAAACAATGGAGATCCCTATAAACATACTGAATGTAAAATGAAGTCGACATTTAACCCAATGGGAAATAATAATCAATATATTGATACATTTAAAAAATTAGTTATAGAAGATATAGAGTCTTTAAAATTGAGAAAAATGAATTTTAATTTAACAAAGGAAGAAGGAGCTGCTCTCAAACAACTATCAAGGAATGATGAGTTAATTATTAAACCGGCAGATAAAGGAGGTGCTTTGGTTTTAATGGATAAATAAAAATATATTGGGGAACTTTTAAGACAAATTAGTGACAATAAAGTATATAGAAAGTTAAGAGGGGATCCCACAAGAAAATTTAAAGAAGAATTATTGGTGTTATTGGAGGGTGCTAGGGATGTGGGAATTCTAAATGAACAGGAATTTCAATTTTTGAATGTCCAAAATCCACGAATTCCCGTAATATATGCATTACCCAAAATACATAAGGATAAGGAAAACCCTCCTGGTAGACCTATTGTGTCAGGGATCCAGTCTTTAACAGCTAATCTTTCTCAATATGTGGACATTTTTCTACAAGATATAGTAATTGGCTTGCCGTCATATTTGAAAGATACGGGAAGTACCATTGAGACTTTAAGGACCATAAAATGGGAAGATGATTTTCATCTGATTACAAGTGATGTAACATCACTGTACACGATAATAGATCACGAAAAAGGTATAGAAGCTGTACAAAAATTTTTGGTTGCACAGAAATTATTAAGAGAAGAACAAATAGAATTGTTATTGGATTGTATAAGATTTATTTTAACAAAAAATTATTTTTGGTTAGAAGGTGATTTTTATCTTCAATTACTCGGTACGGCAATGGGGAGTAAGTTTGCTCCCAGTTTTGCTAATATTTTTATGGGAAACTGGGACGAGGAGTTTATTAACTATCCAAACGAGAAGAACAGAGGTATTATATTATGGAAACGATATATAGATGATTGCCTGTGTATCTGGAGAGGTACAGAGGAATCTCTACAAGTATTTTTAAATTATATAAATGAAAATGATAAAGGCTTAGTGTTTACATCAGTCACAAGTAAAGAAACTGTTACTTTCTTAGATTTAAAAATATATGTAGAGAAGAATCAACTAAAAACATGTACATATCGGAAACCTACTGATAGTAACAACTATATAAATCCTACAAGTTGCCACCATCGATCCTGGATAAGAAGTATCCCTCGAGGAGAATATACTAGAATTAAAAGGAATTGTACAGATAAGAATGTATGTAAACAACAAATAGAACACCTTGAAAATATTTTCTTATGTAAGGGATATGATAAGAAGGTTTTGATGGAAGCAAAAAATTTGGTGTTAGATGGTGAAAAGTCAATAGTGAGTGTAGAATCAAAAGAGAAAAGATATATGGGTATAGATTGTCCGAAATTTATTACTACATATAATAGGGACCATAAAAGTATGGAAGTCATTTTTAAAAAATATTGGCCTATCCTTTTGAAGGATCCCCAGCTAAAGATGATTTTACCGGAACAGCCAAAAATAATTTATAAACGCCCAAAAAATTTGAAGCAACATCTAGTGCCTATTTTTGTTAATTATAAGTCTACCAACATCTCTTATTTCAAGAAAAACCTTAAAGGTTTTATAAGATGTAATAGATGTATAGCATGTAGGACTTCTAAGAATAAGATCCGGAATATAACACAGTTCCTAAGTAATCAAACCAAAAAGGTATATGATATTAAAGAGGTGGTACTATGTAATAGTAAAAATGTAATTTATTTATTGGAATGCCCATGTGGACTCCAATATGTGGAGCGTACATCACGGTGTCTTCATATAAGAATTGCAGAGCATATACGCAATATCAAAAAGGGTCTTGAAACACATAGTGTCTCTGAACATTTTAATAGGGTACATAATAGAGATGCTACTTTATTGAAGTTTGTAGGGATCGAGCAGATGCGTAAAAACTGGAGGGGTGAGGATATAATAGTGAAGATTTCAAAGAAAGAAACAGAATGGATCTATCATCTTAAAACCCTAACCCCTATGGGTTTGAACATCTGTATAGATTTGAATTGTTTCTTAAAATAATATATACAGATCTTAGACATTATTTCCCTATATGTGTATTGTGGTATAATGCTATTACATATCTTTTAAATATTGGGAGAAACTCAGTATGTAATATATATTTTAAATTAGTAGAGTATCTTTAATAATTTATAGAGAGTGAATATTTTTATATGCATATTTGTAATTGTTTCTTTGTAATGTATTTTATATATTTATGTTTTGAATTTTTTAAGTGGTATGTATATAATGCGACAGTAATGATTGATTTTTAATGGATATTTATAACCATGAGATGAATAATGCAATATAGAAATGTATCTACCCATGAGGGGTTAATTATCAAGAGTGTGGGAGTTGAATTCAACTTGATAACAGCCTGATAGGCTGAGGCTGTTTGCGTCTGTGTTCGTTGACGCTAGAATTCATTATTTAAATAGTGGTTTTGAGGATTAGCCGAATGATTGCCCCTGAGGAAGTACTTTGTGTACGAAACGCGTTGGGCTATTGGCTTATGTCGGTGGGTACCTGTCCCGATTAGCAAACACAGATTTTGACCTCATCGGATTTATTTTTCCGTGATAGAGTTACACAGTGTAGTGCGGGTCACTGCAGGTGTGTTTGAGGTATCGGTGCGTTTGCTGTTGGGCAGGGACAGTACCGATATTTTGCTTAATTCGTATTACTGTTTGTTTTTTAAATATTGATGTGTTACCTTTAATTATAAATAAAAGGATTTGAAATTATTACATATATAGCGATATATTCTATATATATCCTTTGGATACAAGACATAAGGGAGATTATCCGATGATTCGGTGATGGACTACGTTGGATGGAGAAAATTTATAAAGAGTCTTGGAGTGCACCAAAGAGAACGGGAAGTCGAGATCGAGTGACATACGTTCTTTGGAGCCAGATGAGAGCAGCATAATTGTAAGTGGATACTATTTTGCTATATATATTACAAAGTATCAATATTTGATTGGATCTTTTCTTCTTTACATCCTCTACACGTAACATGGAGTGACACGTATTCCCCTGGGACTTGTATTGAAAATTGGAGAAGATATTCTATTGTGGACGTTACATATTGTATACATATATTAATTAAGAGAGATCATAACGGAATCGCCCGATTATATACGTATGTATATGTGTGTGGTTTTTGTTTCTATTTGAGTATAATAGTTTATTTGGGCTGATCTAGTGTGTTCTCTTATTCACAGTATCACTTGTCTTGGGACACATAGCGCCAATTTCTCCGTTCTTTTCTGTATTTTACCTTCTGGTTCCTGAAACAGGAACTCATGATGTTGGCTATATAGCGGACACATGAGAAGGGGGAGGAAGCTGAGACCGTTACTTTATTACATCTCTCAAACCATAATGGTTTGAGAGATGGGAATGAGGGAAGGTAGTATGTTTTAATTGTACCTATAAATTTGCCTGTACTTTTTTTTTCGAGTTTACTATCCCTTTAACTGTTGGATCAAGATAGTTTTCTTTAGCTTGGCTTTTGTTAGAGGAAGCTGCTAAGTTCTTAGCAATCTAATAGAATAGAAGTCAAAATGTTTACTTTAAAGGGATAGTAATACTTTGTTTTATCTTTATTTTATTTTGTAGTAATTAAAAAAACTTGAAGAATGATATAAGTCTTATCTCTGAAACCTTTATGGTTTGAGAGATATTCACAAGCAAAGTTTCCCCTCCTGCCCCTTTTACCTAGTGTAAGCCATCTCTTCTCAGATGTGGAATGCAGTCCATAGACCAGACAGATAACAGAAGGGGACAATCTTCTTCCTATGAGAACAATGAAAGCCCTGTCCCCCTTCACAAGTTTTTCAGGTTTTTCCCTTATCTTAATTGAAGATTGTCCCTCTCTGTAATCTATCTGGACACCTCCCTTCTGCTCTGGCTGAGCAGTGCTACATCAGTAAAAGGGGCGGGAGGGGGACACTTTGTCATTGAATTACTCTTGAACTACAACTCTGACAAAATTGAAATAACACTCTCCAAAGTCCAAATACTATGATGATTAATTAGAGCTGCTTTTATTATGCAACATTACTATCCCTTTAATGACAGATCCTAATTAGGGTGTCCTCAAATAGCTTTTTCCTGAACGTGCAGACAGGAATGTATTTATTTATTACATATAAAATGTTTTACCTGTAAGAATACACTGAGATTTCCCTCATTTTCAAGTACGTCCTGGAGAGCTTTAATAGTAAGAAATTACATATTTACACCAAACAGAGAAATAATATAAACATTATATACATCTGCAATTTTTTTCAATACAAACAAGCAGGTATTTTTAGAGATTTTAGACTGAAAGAAGATCTGAATTTTTTTCAGGTATTTATTTCAGACTTTTGGATCTCTGAAGGTGAAGGAAGATTGATCAACTTTTTCTTGTAGTGTGGGATAACGAGTGAGTTATTAGCAGTGGAACAGAGGTTATAGTTAGTAGTGAGATTTGGAGTGATCATACTGCTCAGGTAGTGTGGAATAGTCAGTGAGTTGTTAGCAGTGGAGTGGAGGCTATAGTTAGTATGGAGATCTGGAGTGATCATACTGCTCAGGTAGTGTGGAATAGTCAGTGAGTTGTTAGTAGTGGAGGCTATAGTTAGTATGGAGATCTGGAGTGATCATACTGCTCAGGTAGTGTGGAATAGTCAGTGAGTTGTTAGTAGTGGAGGCTATAGTTAGTATGGAGATCTGAAGTGATCATACTGCTCAGGTAGTGTGGAATAGTCAGTGAGTTGTTAGCAGTGGAGGTTATAGTTAGTATGGAGATCTGGAGCGATCATACTGCTCAGGAAGTGTGGAATAGTCAGTGAGTTGTTAGCAGTGGAGGTTATAGTTAGTATGGAGATCTGGAGTGATCATACTGCTCAGGTAGTGTGGAATAGTCAGTGAGTTGTTAGCAGTGAAGGGGAGGTTATGGTTAGTAGGGAGAGCTGGAGTGATCATACTGCTCAGGTAGTGTGGAATAGTCAGTGAGTTGTTAGCAGTGGAGTGGAGGTTATAGTTAGTATGGAGATCTGGAGTGATCATACTGCTCAGGTAGTGTGGAATAGTCAGTGAGTTGATAGCAGTGGAGGTTATAGTTAGTATGGAGATCTGGAGTGATTATACTGCTCAGGTAGTGTGGAATAGTCAGTGAGTTGTTAGCAGTGAAGGGGAGGTTATAGTTAGTAGGGAGAGCAGGAGCGATCATACTGCTCAGGTAGTGTGGAATACTCAGTGAGTTGTTAGCAGTGAAGTGGAGGTTATAGTTAGTATGGAGATCTGGAGTGATCATACTGCTCAGGTAGTGTGGAATAGTCAGTGAGTTGTTAGGAATGGAGCAGAGGTTATAGTTAATATGGAGATCTGGAGTGATCATACTGCTCAGGTAGTGTGGAATAGTCAGTGAGTTGTTAGCAGTGGAGGTTATAGTTAGTATGGAGATCTGGAGTGATCATACTGCTCAGGTAGTGTGGAATAGTCAGTGAGTTGTTAGCAGTGGAGGTTATAGTTAGTATGGAGAGCTGGAGTGATCATATTGCTCAGGTAGTGTGGAATAGTCAGTGAGTTTTTAGTAGTGGAGTGGAGGTTATAGTTAGTATGGAGATCTGGAGTGATCATACTGCTCAGGTAGTGTGGAATAGTCAGTGAGTTGTTAGCAATGGAGCGGAGGTTATAGTTAATATGGAGATCTGGAGTGATCATACTGCTCAGGTAGTGTGGAATAGTCAGTGAGTTGTTAGCAGTGGAGGTTATAGTTAGTATGGAGATCTGGAGTGACCATACTGCTCAGGTAGTGTGGAATAGTCAGTGAGTTGTTAGCAGTGGAGGTTATAGTTAGTATGGAGATCTGGAGTGATCATACTGTTCAGGTAGTATGGAATAATCAGTGAGTTGTTAGCAGTGGAGGTTATTGTTAGTATGGAGATCTGGAGTGATCATACTGCTCAGGTTGTGTGGAATAGTCAGTGAGTTGTTAGCAATGGAGCGGAGGTTATAGTTAGTATGGAGATCTGGAGTGATCATACTGCTCAGGTAATGTGTAATAGTCAGTGAGTTGTTAGCAGTGGAGGTTATAGTTAGTATGGAGATCTGGAGTGATCATACTGCTCAGGTAGTGTGGAATAGTCAGTGAGTTGTTAGCAGTGGATGTTATAGTTAGTATGGAGATCTGGAGTGATCATACTGCTTAGGTAGTGTGGAATAGTCAGTGAGTTGTTAGCAGTGGAGGTTATAGTTAGTATGGAGAGCTGGAGTGATCATACTGCTCAGGTAGTGTGGAATAGTCAGTGAGTTGTTAGTAGTGGAGTGGAGGTTATAGTTAGTATGGAGATCTGGAGTGATCATACTGCTCAGGTAGTGTGGAATAGTCAGTGAGTTGTTAGCAATGGAGCGGAGGTTATAGTTAATATGGAGTTCTGGAGTGATCATACTGCTCAGGTAGTGTGGAATAGTCAGTGAGTTGTTAGCAGTGGAGTGGAGGTTATAGTTAGTATGGAGATCTGGAGTGATCATACTGCTGAGGTAGTATGGAATAATCAGTGAGTTGTTAGCAGTGGAGGTTATAGTTAGTATGGAGATCTGGAGTGATCATACTGTTCAGGTAGTATGGAATAATCAGTGAGTTGTTAGCAGTGGAGGTTATAGTTAGTATGGAGATCTGGAGTGATCATACTGGTCAGGTAGTGTGGAATAGTCACTGAGCAATGGAGCGGAGGTTATAGTTAGTATTGAGATCTGGAGTGATCATACTGCTCAGGTAATGTGTAATAGTCAGTGAGTTGTTAGCAGTGGAGGTTATAGTTAGTATGGAGATCTGGAGTGATCATACTGTTCAGGTAGTATGGAATAATCAGTGAGTTGTTAGCAGTGGATGTTATAGTTAGTATGGAGATCTGGAGTGATCATACTGCTCAGGTAGTGTGGAATAGTCAGTGAGTTGTTAGCAGTGAAGCAGAGGTTATAGGTAGATAGGAAAGCTGGAGTGAGCATACTGCACTGGTACTGTGGTAACCTTCCAGATAAGTGGTTATAAACTAGACAAGAAAGGTGAAGGGTACATCTATATTTGAATGTTAGCCAATGTAGTTCTTTAAACATATCACAGTGATGGGTAGTGTAATTACACTGAAGGATAAAATGAACAAATAAAACACCAAGGTGAGATTTGAGTTTTGGGGAAGATCCTGTTGCTTGCAAAATTTTAACTTTCAGAATAGTTTCACTCATCACTAATTTTCAACGATCAATCATGCCTATTTTACTGATTGCTATGTGGTATCCGGGAAATACTTTATAATTCAATGAAATTAGGACTTTCCTTGCACAAAGTCTTATCTTTTTCCATGGACATAAACTCTGGCAGAAAAACAGTTCTGGAAAGAAAATTAGAGGCCAAAGAAATATTACTGTGCTCTGAAAGCTTGGTAAGATCTCTTAAATAACTATTTACTGTTTGTGAATTTCTTTACAGCTTTAATTAAGAAGCTCATGTGTAATCATTTAATGGCTATAAAATACTTCATGGACAGCATCAAGAACCCTATGAAATATAAAAGTTACCCATGTGAGAACAAAGACAAATTTCAAGCAGTAAGTAAAAAGTATTAGGTGAACTGTAAACAGCCATTTTATTTCTCCTCCCTCTGTCTCTCTCTCATCTTCTCTCTCATCCTCTCACTCTCTTACCCTCTCTCTCCCTCCTCTTTCTCAGCCCCTCTCTCTTTCTTACACTCTATCCCTCTCTCACCCTCTCACTCCCTCTCATTTTCTCTCATCCTCCTATCTATATATAAAAAATTTGTCTTGTAGAGCCGGCAGTTTCCTGCTCATTTGAAGTACAACTAGGTGCCCATTACGTATTCATAATAGTGCAAAAGAAACAAAATGGACTCGTCAGAATTTAAAAAAAAAACAAGGTTTACTTCTTTTTGTTGTTTCATATTGCTCCCAAGCCTGTATCAAGACAACCACCTACTCTTAAAACATTAACTTATATACTGTAGCTAGAAAGAGTTACTCACCAAATTCCAAACACCCCACGTGAACTACCACGGGAAGTAACTTTTACATGGGTGTTTCACACATCTTCTTCGTTGGATATGGTAGCCATGGATACAAGATTTGAAATACACTTCCTGATTTTCTTCATCTCGTCACATCCAGTGGTAGTTCACTCGAGGCATTTGGAATTAGGTGAGTAACTATTTCTAGATACAGTATATAAGTTAACGTTTTAAGAGTATGTGGTTTTCTTGATAAAGGCTTCGGAGCAAGCCAAAAAATTGGTAAGAAGTAAAACATTTTTTTTTAATCCTGACAAGTGGCAGTTGGTTTCTTTTGCAATATATATATATATATATATATATATATATATATATATATATATATATATATATAGCAAACAGAATAGTGGACAGCACTCACTCCATAAGTCGCTATTGCCCAGGTGCACAATCCCTCATATGAATGAACAATAAGGTAGAGAATGGGCAGCACCTGTGGGTCTTGTACTTTAAATATTTATTGCAAACTTTTGGCAAGAAAAATGGTCGACGTTTCGGTCCTAGAGGACCTTTATCAAGACAAACCTGCATCTCCACACACACCCAGGGGCAGCAGTAAGGAGGAGATATACAAATCTCCTCCATACTGCCTGTCCTAGAGATACAGAGAGGGCATGATTTTGACAGGAGTGGCAAAGGGCCAAAGACCACTGGCCAATTCTGTGAAAATGTCTGCAAGGAGTTAGCCCTCCCTAAACATGGACAGATTTTACAATTTAATTTTGAAGTAAATCTGGCTTACAGGACACAACGCCAGCAGCACGGGTGGCGTCCAGTGTCTGACATCATTCACTTCAATATCGTCGATACAGAACAGACTTCATCATGGATGGCAGCAGCACGGGTGGGGAGGGACATTCCTCATGGCCCAACAAACTTCCCCTCATAAATATCTCCTGATCAAGCAGACAAATGTTTATTCTTCAGGCGACTGTGTGAGGAGCATGCAGATGGGGCTACGAAAGCATTGTTTAACCCCTTGAGTGGCAGAGAGGTACATAATGCGTAATCCTCTGACGCTCAAAGGGTTAGCCCTGACATCGTATCATCCCCTATAATGCCTAATATTGCTCTACCATGTAATATATATTGCTACAGTATTCTTACACCTCTGACTCAGAGTATGCACTGCTGTCTTATAACTTCACAGACTTCCAATAATCCCTGTCTGTAATAACTGTTGTGGTAACAATAGCTTGTATTTTACCAACTCAATTCACTCTCACATCGTTGCTAATACAAGTTAGTGGCTGTGGGAGCCACTGCCAAAAATCCACTGGGGGCATAAATTGTCTCTGCAAATTGTGCATGACAGATGCCACAAACCTATCCTGAGTGCAACAGCAATCGAGGAAGAACACGAAAATTTAACCATGGAGGCCACTGCTTTGGGGGGGCGGGGTGATTACAGGTACCATCATTAAGGGCTCGATTCTATTAGCCCTGTTATTTTTCAAAACAAGCACCCATTGCACCCATTGGACATCACATAAAAAGTAGACGTTGCTATCCTATTCCATGCAGTGGCTTAACCACTTACCGCTGAGGATATACATGTACGTCATGAGCGGATGTCCCAGGTGGACAGAGGACGTACATGTCCGTCCCAGAAGTCATTTAAAATAATGAAAACAAAAAGTTCGGCTGGTCTTAAGTAACGGCCGCGTGTTCGCGAGGCCGGTCACTAAGGGGTTAAGGAAAAGGAGGCACAGAGTCCCTAACATGTGGTGAAAGCCACTGGTACGTGTTGTAAAACTGGTTTCCAACACACACTTGTGGTTGAAAAATAGAAAAAGATTAACCCTTTGAGTGCCAGTGGGGTATGCAACGCATTATACTGTGTCTCATACCCCACTGGCACTCATAGGGTTAATCTAGAAACAGTTCACACTTCCCGACAAATAAAAACTTATAGGGATGGGCAAAAATGTTCACCTCAAACTGAAATCGACGAATAATGGCACTTTCCTCTTTGCAAAAAAATTTCCATCGAAAAGTGCTGTTTCTGCGATTTTTCTCGCCTTTTCCACCCATTGAAATCAATGGGAAGAAAAAATTTTCTCCACCACACGAAAGTTTTCTACAGTCATATAAAAGGGTGTCAGGCTCTCACAGCAGCCATTTTGTGTTCGTGAGAGGAGAGAGCAGCATGTTTGTTAGCTAGAGAAGATAGGCGAATTGAAGTTTCGTTTAGGGAATCTTTTAGTAGGACATTTGTTCTCCTGTAAGTGTGTATTAGGAGAGTCAGTGGGGCACTCTTGGGAAAGGAAGGGAGGAAGAAGTTTGTCCCCAAATACTCCAAAATTCCATGTAACAGGCAAGACACAGGCAGGTAGGTACCTATTTGCTTGCAGATCTTGCTGTTATTGTCTCTGTGTTGGGTGGGGAAGTAATTTTTTATGGACAGACTGTGATAAGACAACAGGGTGGACAACGTAAAATAAATAAATGAATAAATAAAACAAAAAAAATAAATAAGAATAAATAACTAAATATATTAGGTGACAGTGACAGACAGCTGACTGGGCTTAGGCAAGGCATCATACAGCTCAATCAGTTGTTTTGTGTACCGTAGAGTAAAAAAACACAGTGTAGTGTCCAGCAAATGCAGATGGGGAAGGGGAAGGGGGAGGGGTGGAGCAGTGCAGGGATGTGAAAGTAAAGTAGTAGTTCAAAAACTGACTGCAGCTATAGTTGCTGCAGAGTATGCAATCAATGATGATGATCCCTCTACTCCAAGGGAGGATGCAGTTTGTCAAGGTCCTAGCAAAACTAGTTCCAGCACCACCAGTGCCAGTAGAAATATAAAACCATATAAGAAGAACATTGAAGACGACAACAAGTCCCATTCAAGTGTTGATGATGCTGGTAGTAGCATAATAGAGGAATAGTGAGACAAGCATCAAAACACCCTTCCTCAAAGTTGTAGGGAACTTTGTTACAGTAAAAGTAAAAAGAAATTGTTTGAGACCTCCAGAAGCTTAGAGGAATATAAGGGTAGTCTAGCGCACTTGACACTGTGTCAAACAACAAGAGTTGGCTTTTTTTTCCCTTTGATGTTCCCACAATTCGCGCTATTTAGTGTGAGTCGTGGGAACAAAAATCAACAATTAGCATTTGTGCCATGAACCTCGTCAGCTACAGAAAAGCTAAGGTACATGTGTGAGTTTTTAGGCATACTGTTTTTACTATAACTGCCAGTTTTACCGGTGGTAATAGAATCGAGCCTCTAGTCCTCAACTTTCACAACATTTGTTGTGAGGCAGCCAGGGCTGCACTTACATCTCAGGCACCCCAAGGCACAACACCTTCCAGTGCTCCATAGCCTCACTTTTACCCTACCCATAGCCACACCCCTTCATTTAACCACACCCCTTCACTTAGCCACACCCTCAACTGCCGACATTTGTGTGGTCTGGTCTCCCTCACCGCTATTCTCCTTGTGCACAGTCTCTCCAGCTAAGCACAGCAAAATCCACGTGTGTAGCTGGTTTATGTACTATATATGCAGCCCTTGTAAGCTATGCCATGATGAAGGCTGTAGTGCATGGCTATGTTTTAGCATGCAATGTGATGTCATGATGGTTACATGGTAGACAAAAATGTCAGATCCACCAGGTCAGGGAAGCAACTGGCACCAGAACAGTCTATCACTAATTTTAGTTGAAGCCAAATGCCTTCAAAGGTATATGTATTTAACTAAATTTGTGGGCATCTAAAGTGGGTGGGCTGGTGGGCGTGACAGGATAATTTCTATGTACCCCTGGAAATCTGGCGCCCTAGGCCAGTGCCTAGTCGGTCTGTTGGTAAATCCGGCCCTGGAGGCAGCTAAGGAAGCTCCACTGCTGGGAGGGGCTGATTACAGGCCAAAAGCAGCATTAACCCTTTGAGTGCTGCAAGGGTACTCATGCATCACTTTTCATTGCTTTGAACACATTGCTCTAACACTCAAAGAGTTAACTGTTTACATTCTAACAAAATATGTTTTTTTTTCTCATTTAAATTCCATAGCAAAATGGACATAGCATTCACTGGTGCCCATTTAACTATGACGCCCCCTACTTCTAGGGGGGCTTCCAGAGGGGAGGGAATTCGTGATTACAAGTGAAGAGTGGCATTGACCCTTTGACCATCACAATACTATGCTTTTGCAATGCGTTCTGTACAACTCTGCCACTCAAAGGCTTTCATGGTTACCTTCTCACAAAGTATGAGTTTTTAACCGTCTTTCAGTGCCCTGTGAAATTCACATACCATTAACTGTATACTCGAGACGTTGTCACATCCCACCCTCATGCTGCCCTGCATTACGCTTACACTAGGCCCATTAACATCTCACAAAACCTGTGCGCATACAACAAGTGCTACACACTATAATGACGTGATGAAAACGGGTCGCCCTTAAATGCTCATCCAGAGCCGTCATTTCTTGTGCTTGGAAGGTCTCGGGGAGAGCTGAGGTTTGGAACCCATAACTGACCAAGAATGGGAAACTCTTAGTGGAAGAGTTAACAGCACTATTCCAGGCAAACTCCGCCCAAGGTAACAGGGTATCCCAGTTAGCATGACGTTCAGAGATATAGCAGAGGAGAAACTGTTCCAAGGCTTGATTAGACCTCTCTGCTGCACCGTTGGACTGCAGGTGGTATGCAGAGAAGAATGCCAGCTGAATTCCCATTTGAGCGCGAAACACCTCCAGAAGCAAGACACAAATTGGCTAACTCTATCAGATACAATGACTTGAGGGATACCAGGATACCATGTTATTGGAAGACCTCCTTAGCGAATATCACCGCCAACTCTTGTGCAGATGGTAAGCCCTTGAGTGGTACAAAATGAGCCATTTTAGAAAACGTATCCACAATCATTAAAATGACTGTATAACCCATGGACCTCGGAAGTCCGACCATAAAATCGATAGGTGTGACCAGGGACATTCGCAATTGGCAAATGGCTGAAGCAAACCCACTGGCAAATGTCTAGGAGACTTAGTTTGGGCACAAGTCGTACATGTGGCCTTGAAAGCGGTACAATCACCCCGGAGGCTAGGCCACAAAAGACTCGTGACACGGACCATATTAGTTGGTCTCTGTCTCGGGAACCCCATGGCTCTTGGCTCCTGGAGGGGCCTGGGGGTTAGCCCCCTCCCTACAGATCATGGATTCCACTCACAGGGAAGCGCCTTTGCCAGCTTACCAGTCCCCTCTCGGGTCTAAGTCACCCTGTGCTTATTGGGGAACAGGGTGACTGGGAAAACCTGCCTGGTCTGCCCAAAGCAGACCCAACAGACTAATCAGCCCTGAGGGCTGTATGCACCTCACCAGGACCAGCCTACACACTCTGTGGACTGTTTTAACCAGTGTTACGACTATTGTAGTTAATATTGCTATCTAGAACTTTGGGACGCTATATTGGTGCACAGCTATGCCAGACAGACTAAAAATAATAGCCTGCTTTCAGGGGACTGGGCCGTTAGAGGTTAAGAATTTGAGTTGGGCCAAGGATGCTGCAAATGTATATTGCAGTCCCTCAAGCCTTTTGTTTCATTGTTCACCCTCACCCAAACTCTGTGTATATTGTAGCAACTCCAGTCATTGTAGGTCTGTGAACTGTACCGAGACCCCCTGTGGTGTGCAAACCTAATCACATCTGGCCCTTTGTATTGTGTTGTACCATTTGTTGCTAGCCTTTTGTGTAGTTATGAAATTATGTCTGTGTTATTGTAATTGTTGGGACCTTCTGTTGTTGCCCTTTGTCTTGTTTATTGTGATTATATTATCCCTGTGACTCACCTATTGTATTCTGCCTGCCCATGTTTTTCAATGTAGGTTTTGTGTATAAATATGTGTGATTTGTTCCAATAAAGGCAGTTGTTATTTTAATCCCAAGACACCAGTGTTGTCTGATGCTTGGGGTAAAGCTTGCTGTATCCAGAGTGTGCTCTTGGAACCCTGACACTAGTTTTGCCTAGTTTTGGGGTATATTGCGGTATGCTGTTGGATGTCCATCTGCTCATAGAGGAAGAAGTGACCATTGACGGGGACACCAAGGATGGGTGTCCGCTGGTACTGTCACAGTCTCGACCAATGTGAACTGCTACTTTCGAAGCATGATACGTTTCCAACAGTTTAATACGTAAGTGTGCGGGAACAAAGCAACGTCCCTCAGGCTTCTCCGTAGGAGCAGAATCTTGGGCTGTCAGAATCTCTTCTCCCAGAGGGGACGTGATACAGGTACGAATAGTAGCGAGGATCTGATCAGCCGGAATGATCGGAGAAGGGGAACCTCCTCTCGGGATAAGCTACAACGGGTCTGCCCTTACATTCTTAGAGCCAGGAACATAGGAAACAAGAAAATTGAAGCGAGACAGAAACAGTGCCCATCTGGCCTGTCTGGGAGACAAACGTTTAGCCTCAGAAAGGTAAGTGAGGTTCTTATGGTCAGTTAAAATCAAGATAGGCACCTTACAGCCTTTAAGCAAATGCCTCCATTCTTTCAAGGCCAGGACTATGGCCAGTAATTCTCTGTAGCATCTCTGCTTTGGACAATTTTCGGGAAAAGAACCCACACGGACGTGGTGTCTCACCCGGGGTTGTGCGTTGGGATAACTGGGCGCCCACTCCGACCTCCGATGCATCCACCTTCAAAGTAAAGGACAGGGAAGGGTTGGGATGCGCCAATTTGGGTCCTGCAGCGAAAGCAGCCTTGAGGTTGTCAAAAGCCATAATAGCAGGGTGAGACCATTCAGAAGCGTTAGCCCCCTTACGCGTCATGTCAGTCAGGGGATTGACAATAGTAGAAAATTCTTAATGAATTGACGGTAGTAATTCGTAAAACAAGAAACCTTTGGAGTGCTTTGAGTCCCTTAGGACGCGGCCAATCCACAACTGCAGACAATTTTTGAGGGTCCATGGCAAACCCACCAGCAGAAATGATTTAGCCTAAGTGAGTCACTTGCAGTTTGTGAAATTCGCATTTTTCAAGTTTACAGAACAACTTGTTTTCCCGTAAAAGGCTAAGAACCTTTGATACATCAGACTGATGCGTCTCCAATGTAGGAGAGTGGATGAGGATATCATCCAAATATACCACCACACAACTTTGAAGGAGTTCTCTTAACACATCATTTATGAACTCCTGGAAGACAGCCGGGGCATTGCACAATCCGAAGGGCATGACCAGGTACTCATAATGCCCACTCCGGGTATTAAAGGCTGTCTTCCATTTGTGTCCCTCTTTAATCTGAACCAAGTTGTACACGGCTCTCAGATTGAGTTTCGTGAAAATCTTTGAACCTTTGACCCGGTCAAAGAGTTCGGTGACCATGGAAATGGAATATGCATTCTTGACCAAAATCTTGTTCAGACCATGAAAGTCAATACATGGACGAAGCTCTCCATCCTTCTTTTTGACAAATAATAATCCAGCACCAGCAGGGGATATGGATTTACGAATGATGCCTCTGACTAGCGCATCAGACACTTATTCCTCCATGGCCCTATTCTCTTCCACCGACAAGGGATAGACACAACCCTTTGGTAGAGTGGTATCAGGCAGCAGTTCTAATGTATAATCATAGGGTCTATGAGGTGGGAGGAGCTTGGCTTGACTCTCACTAAAACTTATATAAAAGACGTATACTCCTCTGGAAGGAGTGAAGTTGAAGCCTGAGTGACTCTCAAGGGACATGATAGACAAGACTTTTTACATTGTGGTGACCAGTCCACCACCTCACAATTGTGCCAATCTTTCCTGGGGTTATGTTTCTGTACCCAAGGAAACCCCAGGACCATGGCATGATGTGGAGAGTTGATTACCTGAAACTTCATGGTTTCCGTATGTAGGGTTCCCACTCTTAAGGTTAACAAGGCGGTCTCATGAGTAATGTGAGAGGGTTGTAAAGGTCTGCCATCAGTGACCGGGAGTCTCCCCCTGACAATTACATCCACCTGCATAGGTTTGGTATTGTTAAACACAAGTCCCGGAGGACTAGGAGGGGAGGAGAGATATGATGGACCAGAGTAATTAGTAGGCCCTCTGTTTGAAGCCCTCCGCAGGTACTCGTTAAAAGAGGGTCGCTAACTGATTCTGGTGTCCACCAGAATACAAAATTTGATCAGTAAGTCTAAATTGTTAGGTAAGTCGCAAGCCGCGATCTCATCCTTCATAATATTGCCGAGCCCCTGAAAAAAAACGTCCATCAGGGCCTCCGTATTCCAGTCTACCTCGGCAGCATGGGTACGGAACTCAATGGCATAGTCGGCCACCGTGCGATTACCCTGACACAGGGTCAAAAGATGCTTGGAAGCCAAGGTCATGCAGCCTGGCCTATCAAAGACTTGTCAGAATGACTTCACAAAATCCGAGAAATTGTGAACAATGGGTTTATTCTTCTTCCATAGTGGATTGACCCATGCCAGCGCCCTACCAGTGAGGAGGGATATCAGGAAACCAACTTTACTTCGTTCATTGGGATAGACATATGGTACAAATTCAAAATATATGCCTAGCTGGCTCAGGAAGACATGGCAACCTTCTGGATCCCTACCATACCACTGTAGGAGCTGAGCGGATCCCATCAACCTCTTGACCATACCTGCGTCAGGAGTATTTGAAACCATTTGTGTCTGGGAGGTCTCAGGAGGGGTCCCCGATTGGGTATAAATTTGCTTAAGATGAGCAGTGCACTGCAAAACCGTCTGCATGGCCAAAGACAACTGATCAAGTCGTTGACTCAGTGTCTCCATCCCCTCCAGGATGCTTTGGAAAACTGCATTGCTATCACTGTCTGAACGCATGGCCCTTGTGTACTGTCACAGTTCCCAGAAAAGTTCAGGAGTCAGTACGGTATAGTTAAATGCAATGTATTGATAGTAGTAGGTAGGCAAATATATACAAAGAAACAATCAGAGGGTTACAAGCCAGTGAGCACAGTTATCAGAAATAATAGGCTGCCAGGCTTAACCACAATGCTAGAGACTAGGCCTCAGCCACTGGTAGTCTCTACCAGAACCAGGAACAGAACAGGAGCAGGAACTGGGTCAGGAATAGGAACATAGGATCTTGATCCAAAGTGTACCGACACACGCCTGCTGTCAGTAAGGAGAGGTCTCTGACTCAGCCTGCAGTCAAAGAGGAAGTGGATAGCTGACTCAAGCCTGCAGTCAGTATCAGAGCTGGTCTACCAGAGCCCCAGGTCTGCACTAGGTTGGATGTCTGCTAGGTAAAGGAGCAAACGTAAGACTAGTCAGACAGAGCAACAAGTCAGCACCAGGTTGGATGTCCACTAATAGGAATACGCAAAGAATAGTCAGACAGAGCCACAGGTCAGCACCAGGTTGGATGGAAGACTAGCCAGGTCATACACAGAACCCAAGGTAAGAGAACTGCTAAGCACAACAACGCAAGGGCAACTGAGTCAGAACTCAGTCTGCCTTTTAAACCGCTCCACAAGAAGTAGGTAGGAGGAGCAGCTCAGAGGGAGGAATTAGGTAGGAGGAGACTACAGGTAGCAAACACATAAAACAGAGGCCTGCTGCATGCTTGTAGCCTCATGCCTGAAGATGACGCTGAAACTAAGGTAAGCTGTAACACCGTGTCGCCTGATGATGTCTCCCAGTGGTATCAAGTAAATTGCAAATAGCATGGGGGACAAGATGGAACCTTATGGAACTCTGCAGGCTAATTCTGTTGGTGCCGATGAGCAAGACCCTGATGTTATTCTCTGCGATCTACCAGTGAGGAAAGATTTAAACCAGATTAAACCCCTAGACCACAGGTGTGCTGTAAGTGCTCTATTAAAATGACATTGTCGATGGTGTCAAATGCAGCTGAGAGATCCAAGAGGATTAGGATGGAGTAATCACCTTTATATCTCGCCAAAAGGAGGTAATTTAGCACTCGGACTAGCGCTGTTTCTATACTGTGGCGGCATCTGAAACCTGACTGGAAAGGATCAAAGATGTCAAAGCTTGATAGATGGGCCTCCAGTTGAGTAGCCACTACTTTTTAAATAATTTTCCCGAGAAATGGAAGGTTGGATATTGGTTGGAGATGATAGAGAGATAGATAGATAGGTAGATAGATAGATAGATAGATAGATAGATAGATAGATACATAGATAGATACATAGATAGATACATAGATCCGAGATAGATAGATAGATAGATAGATAGATAGATAGATAGATAGATTGATAGATCCGGGAAAGATATGAGATAGATATATATGAGATAGATAGATAGATAGATAGATAGATAGATAGATAGATAGATAGATACGGGATAGATAGATAGATAGATAGATAGATAGATAGATATGAGATAGATAGATAGATAGATAGATAGGTGATAGATAGATAGGTGATAGATAGATAGATAGATAGATAGATAGATAGATAGATAGATTTGAGATTTTCCAGATTTTATGCATTTCAGTGAGAACTCAATTGTGAGTTTATAGAATTTTTTGTAATTGAATTTCCATTTATTTTTCAAAATTGTTATTCTTTTTTGTGGTATCAGGTTCTTGTTTCTATATTTCTATTTGATAAAGTTCTTCTGACATTTTTTTGATATCCCCTTGCGTTACTGGTTTAGATCTCTTACTCTTATATATATTGACTATTGAATTTCCTGGGTTCACATTGTCTTTATTCACTCTCCACAGAAAGACTGCACTACTTGCCCCACTGAAGGGTGTCTGAAAATGGGATACTTTTCTAATATCTGCGCAACAATACCAACATCAAACCAGAAATTTTATGTGAACACCACTACGTAATAATGAGCAACAACAATTCACACGGAATCAACATACACGGAAAATACAACTTTAAAGTCTGTGCTTTAGTTATATGTTGATCAGAAACATAATAAAGTATGAACATAAAGGAGTGAATGTGTTGGGTTTTGTCAAAGATATACAAAAGAAAAAGGAGACTATATACTGTATTTCTTGCATAAAATAAATAAACAATATAAATAAATACATTTGAGATCTTCTATACAAACTAGGTGTGACACATTTTTTTACACTGAACAGAATTGATTAAAAATATTCAACTGCTCATATTCATGAGACAACACACACCACACAGTCTGATCTCCTAAACACAGGGACACCAGGGTGATACACTTCTATACACATCACACAGTCTGATCTCCTAAACACAGGGACACCAGGGTGATACACTTCTATACACACCACACAGTCTGATCTCCTAAACACAGGGACACCAGGGTGATACACTTCTATACATACCACACAGTCTGATCTCCTATACACAGGGACACCAGGGTGATACACTTCTATACACACCACACAGTCTGATCTCCTAAACACAGGGACACCAGGGTGATACACTTCTATACACACCACACAGTCTGATCTCCTAAACACAGGGACACCAGGGTGATACACTTCTATACATACCACACAGTCTGATCTCCTATACACAGGGACACCAGGGTGATACACTTCTATACACACCACACAGTCTGATCTCCTAAACACAGGGACACCAGGGTGATACACTTATATACACACCACACAGTCTAATCTCCTAAACACAGGGACACCAGGGTGATACACTTATATACACACCACACAGTCTGATCTCCTAAACACAGGGACACCAGGGTGATACACTTATACACACACCACACAGTCTGATCTCCTAAACACAGGGACACCAGGGTGATACACTTCTATATACACCACACAGTCTGATCTCCTAAACACAGGGACACCAGGGTGATACACTTCTATACACACCACACAGTCTGATCTACTAAACACAGGGACATCAGGGTGATACACTTATATACACACCACACAGTCTGATCTCCTAAACACAGGGACATCAGGGTGATACACTTCTATACACACACCACACAGTCTGATCTCCTAAACACAGGGACATCAGGGTGATACACTTATATACACACCACACAGTCTGATCTCCTAAACACAGGGACACCAGGGTGATACACTTATATACACACCACACAGTCTGATCTCCTAAACATAGGGACACCAAGGTGATACCCTTATATACACATCACACAGTCTGATCTCCTAAACACAGGGACACCAGGGTGATTCACTTCTATACACACCACACAGTCTGATCTCCTACACACAGGGACACCAGGGTGATACACTGCTATACACACCACACAGTTTGATCTCCTAAACACAGGGACACCAGGGTGATACACTTCTATACACACCACACAGTCTGATCTCCTACACACAGGGACACCAGGGTTATACACTTATATACACACCACAGAGTGTGATCTCCTAAACACAGGGACACCAGGGTGATACACGTCTGTAGACACCACACAGTGTGATCTCCTAAATACAGGGACACCAGGGTGATACACTTCTATACACACCACACAGTCTGATCTCCTAAACACAGGGACACCAGGGTGATACATTTATATACACACCAAACAGTCTGATCTCCTAAACACAGGGACAGCAGGGTGATACACTTATATACACACACCACACAGTCTGATCTCCTAAACACAGGCACACTAGGGTGATACAATTATATATACACCACATAGTCTGATCTCCTAAACACAGGGACACCAGGGTGATACACTTCTATACACACCACACAGTCTGATCTCCTATACACAGGGACACCAGAGTGATACACTTATACACACACCACACAGTCTGATCTCCTACACACAGGGACACCAGGGTGATACATTGCTATACACACCACACAGTCTGATCTCCTAAACAGAGGGACACCAGGGTGATACACCTCTTTACACACCACAGAGTCTGATCTCCTAAACACAGGGACAGCAGGGTGATACACTTATATACACACCACACAGTCTGATCTCCTAAACACAGGCACACCAGGGTGATACAATTATATATACACCACATAGTCTGATCTCCTAAATACAGGGACACCAGGATGATACGCTTCTATACACACTACACAGTCTGATCTCCTAAACACAGGGACACCAGGGTGATACACTTCTATACACACCACACAGTCTGATCTCCTATACACAGGGACACCAGAGTGATACACTTATACACACACCACACAGTCTGATCTCCTACACACAGGGACACCAGGGTGATACATTGCTATACACACCACACAGTCTGATCTCCTAAACACAGGGACACCAGGGTGATACACCTCTATACACACCACACAGTCTGATCTCCTAAACACAGGGACACCAGGGTGATACACTTATATACACACCACACAGTCTGATCTCCTAAACACAGGGACACCAGGGTGATACACGTCTATAGACACCACACAGTGTGATCTCCTAAATACAGGGACACCAGGGTGATACACTTATATACACACCACACAGTCTGATCTCCTAAACACAGGGACACCAGGATGATACATTTATATACACACTACACAGTCTGATGTCCTAAACACAGGGAGACCAGGGTGATACACTTATATACACACAACAGAGTCAGAACTCCTAAACACAAGGAAACGAGGGTGATACACTTATATACACACCACACAATCTGATCTCTTAACGCAGAGACACCAGGGTGATACACTTATATACACACCACACAATCTGATTTCCTTAACACAGGGACACCAGGGTGATACACTTATATACATACCACACAGTCTGATATCCTAAAAACAGGGACATCAGGGTGATACACTTCTATACACACCACACAGTCTGATCTCCTAAACACAGGGACACCAGGGTGATACACTTATATTCACACTACACAGTCTGATCTCCTAAACACAGGGACACCAGGGTGATACACTTATATACACACCACACAGTCTGATCTCCTAAACACAGGGACATCAGGGTGATACACTTATATACACACCACACTGTCTGATCTCCTAAACACAGAGACAGCAGAGTGATACACTGATATACACACCACAAGGTTTGATCTCCTAAACACAGGGACACCAGGGTGATACACTTCTATACACATCACACAGTTTGATCTCCTAAACACAGGGTCATCAGGGTGATACACTTATATACACACCACACAGTCTGATCTCCTAAACTCAGGGACAGTAGGGTGATACACTTATATACACACCACACAGTCTGATCTCCTAAACACAGGGACATCAGGGTGATACACTTATATACACACCACACTGTCTGATCTCCTAAACACAGAGACAGCAGAGTGATACACTGATATACACACCACAAGGTTTGATCTCCTAAACACAGGGACACCAGGGTGATACACTTCTATACACATCACACAGTTTGATCTCCTAAACACAGGGTCATCAGGGTGATACACTTATATACACACCACACAGTCTGATCTCCTAAACTCAGGGACAGTAGGGTGATACACTTATATACACACCACACAGTCTGATCTCCTACACACAGGGACACCAGGGTGATACACTTCTATATACACACCACACAGTCTGATCTCCTAAACACAGGGACACCAGGGTGATACACTTATATACACACCACACAGTCTTATCTCCTAAACACAGGGACACCGGGGTGATACACTTATGTACACACCACATGGTTTGATCTGCTAAACACAGGGACACCTGGGTGGGACAGACGGATTTGGTTCTCAAACTGGCACCTAAGGTGGGACGTTTGCGTGGAATGCCTTTAAGGGGTTAAAAATAAAGAATGTGTTTTTATTAGTTAACTCCATTTAGTCCAGAATGCTGCACATCTCTGTGATCCCCAAGCAGTTAAAATGCATATATGGTAATGCACATACATCCACACCATTAAGATTTCCATCTCATTCCTTTAAGACAGATTGCACTTAAAATAAAAATGCAGGGCTTCTTATAAACCAAAACAGTTTTGCAGCTCTTCGCATGCATTTTACATAAGCATCTGATTTTACAAGGACGAGATGAGAATACTATATTACATACAACACTGAAGAAAAAAACAGTAATGAATAATCTATATGTATAAAAGAAGACTTTGTGCCTGCCAAAACACACCCAGGGGAGGCAGAAAGGAGAAGTTACTGCTCCCATTGGGTGATTCAATGATGCAGGGAGTTGGCCCGTCCCCATTATGCAGCCCGCCCACCACTATCAAAGTCAGAAAAAAACAAAATGGGTGTCACTTGCTCCTACACCACAGACAAACACACATGCCCCTTTTACATAGCACCAAACACACACACACATGCCGAACTCACTCAGCACCAAACACACACACACATGCCCCACTCGCACACACATAGGGTTGCCACCCAGCCGGTATTTTACCGGCAGGCCGGGAAAAAAATTGCCTTCTGTCAAATGTTAAGTCTGTGGAGGGAATGCCATAGCCGGTATTTTTTTGAAGAAAAGGTGGCAACCCTACACACATACAGAGCACCAAACACACACACACACACAAAGCCAGAAATAAATATGGCTCACACACACACACAGTCACTCTCCCTGACTCCCAATGGCCTTTGCAGGACCTGTAGTACAGCCACTGAAGGGATGCTGCAGCACCAGGGGAACAAAATGGCACTCAAAGGGTTATGGTAGGCCCTCATTGCTGAATTATTTCTTGACTGCCATCATTTGCCTTGCAAGACACTGGACAGACAGCCATCAGGTACACACTTAACCCACTGACTGCCACAGGGTTGTGTTTCAAGTTTTACCCCTCAATGAGTGTGTTCAAACGCCTCACACTGTAAACTCCCCCTCCCACTTCTCCTCCTTCCCCAGCCTATTACTAACACTTTTTCCACATTTGTTAAACCCCACCCTCTACTCACGATTAAGCCCCACCCACTTTTAACACAGATTGCCACATTTCTATCTCCACATCAGCACCACAGAAGTCCCCTCCAGGGACTCCAAGTCAAAGTTCCCAGGTGTGAATACACTTCCCACTGCTATTTAACTCTGACATGCCTCTCTATACCTTAACCCTTTCAGTGCCAGTGGGGTGCACAACTCATGCGCACATGTGTTTCTGCTCATAATTATTGCGTGTGTACACCTCTGTTAAGTATGTGTGTCCATGTGTGCATCTCCGGTGTGTCTGTGTGTGTGCATGTCTTTTGCATGTTTCTGCTACTCACTGTGTGTACGCTAGTATGTTATAAAGCTTTTTCCTGCTGAGTGCAACAAGGGCACTCCCATCGCTGTCAGTTGTTTTATTCAAATGATATAACAGTTCAAATAATCAGGAAGTGAATTTACTGTACTTCCTGGAGGTTCTAACAGACAGGAAGTGACTCTGCAGTTTCTATCACATTCTATGGAGAAGTGCAAGTCAATGGCTTTCCTCTGCATTAGAATGCTACAGAATATCTAATTAGAATTTGACCACTAGATGGTACTGCTAATGTAGAAAAAACATGGGTTTAAACTGTAATAACTCTGGAAATATGCATCTATCAGCAGTGGGAGTACCCTTATTTTACTCAACAGGAAACGTTTTACAATATTTATTTTTTCATAAAATAGTTTACTGCTCCTTTAAGGATGCTGCTGTTCAGGGAAGTGAACTCTCTATGCCGTCTGAGGGTTTATGCATCCTCTCTACTCCCTCCTTGCTATCGCTAAAACACTGGCAGCTTTGTAACAATATCATAAGATAATGATAATGTTTTTCTGCCTCTTAGTGCAGCTGGTGAAATTAGACTTGTACTACAAGTAATCTTCACAAATCCCCAGACACACTTTATTATTACAGTGAACCTTAATGTATTCAGGTTGTGATGTTAGCAGCAGTTAAACACACACAAACATTTGAAATGTAATAACTTTTGAAGAAATCCTCCTTCTGCAGTATTAGAACACTCTATTACATATTTATAATATAATGTACTGCTTTTTTTAACCACTTGCTAGAGAGGTCCTCAATGTATTGTGAAGGAATGCCTTGGGGACATCTCTGGTATAGACCAATTTATAAATGCTGGTATTTGAATACTCCAAGGGAATCTATAATAAAATACTAACAAAAAATAAAGGATATGCTACATCACGAGTCCCATAGGTATAGATATAGTCTACTAGCACAAAATCCTCCAATTCTTAAATTCAGACATCCAGCTAAATATTCAAGTTCTTGATATAAAGTAGTCTGTTATCATCTATCCGCTCTCAAATGTAACTGCAGTTTACAAAGTAGCGGCTCAAAGTAACTAAATAACTTTCTAGGTACTTTTTAGGTAGGGATTAATAAAAGTTACAATATATGGCATGCCGGTTTGTGCCCCGGTACTTTTTAGGAAGGGATTAATAAAAGTTACAATATATGGCAAGCCGGTTTGTGCCCCGGTACTTTTTAGGAAGGGTTTAATAAAAGTTACAATATATGGCAAGCCGGTTTGTGCCCCGGTACTTTTTAGGAAGGGATTAATAAAAGTTACAATATATGGCAAGCCGGTTTGTGCCCCGGTACTTTTTAGGAAGGGATTAATAAAAGTTACAATATATGGCAAGCCGGTTTGTGCCCCGGTACTTTTTAGGAAGGGTTTAATAAAAGTTACAATATATGGCAAGCCGGTTTGTGCCCCGGTACTTTTTAGGAAGGGATTAATAAAAGTTACAATATATGGCAAGCCGGTTTGTGCCCCGGTACTTTTTAGGTAGGGATTAATTTAAGTTCAATATATGGCAAGCCGGTTTGTGCCCCAGTACTTTTTAGGTAGGGATTAATTTAAGTTCAATATATGGCAAGTCGGTTTGTGCCCCGGTACTTTTTAGGTAGGGATTAATAAAAGCTACGTTTTATTTATGTTTTGTTTTATTAAATCATGGCAAACCGGATTATGCCCCGGTATTTTAGGTAGAGATTACATCAAGTAAAGTTCTACTCTCTATCCCTGGTCTATTTATTTCTTCGTGTGCTTGAGTATTTAGATGTGCTAGTTAGGCAGGGTTATCTTTCTTTTCTCTTCCTTCCTATTATATTACATCCCCTGTAGCACCCTTGTATTACTAGCTCATTTTTTGATCACTGTTAGGCCGATGTAATAGAGAGTGTGCACAGTTTTTTTCTTTCTGTTTTACACTTAGAAAGGACCACGCTGTTCTGGTTTCTTTTATTTGAATGAATGAATTAATATGTTTATATTATATAGCGCCACAAGTGTACGTCGCGCTTTACAGTTGGGGTTTAGACAATACAGGGTTACAAGTGCTTTGCAAAGTGAAACACTGGGTGCAAGGTCCCTGCCCGAAAGCTTACAACCTAAAGTGGTAATGGGGGACATACAGAGCACATAAGGGTCAAGTGCTAAATACAGTGCTAGTTCTGGTTAGGATTGGGGTCATGAAGTAAATCATTTATAAAGAGCCCAAGTTATACAAAGTTAATGCCACGTAACAAGTTTTGTTAAAGAGATGTAGTTTCAATCGTGATTTGAAGACCATCACAGAGGTGCAATGGTGCAGGGTGGGAGGTAGAACATTCCATAGATAAGACAATAAGAGAGGTGCAGTGGTGCAGGGTGGGAGGTAGAACATTCCATAGATAAGACTATAAGAGAGCTGCAGTGGTGCAGGGTGGGAGGTAGAACATTCCATAGATAAGACTATAAGAGAGGTGCAGTGGTGCAGGGTGGGGGGCAGAACATTCCATAGATAAGACTATAAGAGAGGTGCAGTGGTGCAGGGTGGGGGGTAGAACATTCCATAGATAAGACTATAAGAGAGGTGCAGTGGCGCAGGGTGGGAGGTAGAACATTCCATAGATAAGACTATAAGAGAGGTGCAGTGGTGCAGGGTGGGAGGTAGAACATTCCATAGATAAGACTATAAGAGAGGTGCAGTGGTGCAGGGTGGGAGGTAGAACATTCCATAGATAAGACTATAAGAGAGGTGCAGTGGTGCAGGGTGGGAGGTAGAACATTCCATAGATAAGACTATAAGAGAGGTGCAGTGGTGCAGGGTGGGAGGTAGAACATTCCATAGATAAGACTATAAGAGAGGTGCAGTGGCGCAGGGTGGGAGGTAGAACATTCCATAGATAAGACTATAAGAGAGGTGCAGTGGTGCAGGGTGGGAGGTAGAACATTCCATAGATAAGACTATAAGAGAGGTGCAGTGGCGCAGGGTGGGAGGTAGAACATTCCATAGATAAGACTATAAGAGAGGTGCAGTGGTGCAGGGTGGGGGGTAGAACATTCCATAGATAAGACTATAAGAGAGGTGCAGTGGTGCAGGGTGGGGGGTAGAACATTCCATAGATAAGACAATAAGAGAGGTGCAGTGGTGCAGGGTGGGGGGTAGAACATTCCATAGATAAGGAGCAATGAGAGAAAAAGGTTTGATACTTGAGAGGGCTGTAGACACAAAAGGAGCTGAGAGAAGATTGTTATTGGCTGATCATAAGTGGTGGGATGGGGTATAGCAGGATATCAGAAATATCTAGTATTGAAAGGGTTAATGAGAGAACAGCGCAGCAGGTGAAATAGGAAAAGGTCAGACAACACACAGGTGGAATTATTTTATTTATCTTGTTCTAGTTTATCTTGGTTCTGCAGTCCAGGAAGATATTTATTTTGTCACCATGTTACACATAAGAAGGGTCTGAATAATCTTTGTTTCCACGGCTCCAGAGCCACAAAATTTGTACCTGAAACAAGGAAACAGTTTAGTGATTATTACATCTTGATACTAAGTTGCCATTTTGTTGCAAAGTCACCTTTATCTTTACACAATCCAGAAGATGTAAGGCTGGATTCCATTACAGACGATACATGTTATCACTTGTTTTATCTATAAATTTCCCAATAAACTACAATCAGTACGAATCTGTGAGATAAAACAGTGATAACAATTACTCACCTGCAATGGAATCTAAGCCTTAAAGGGATAGTAATACTTCGTTTTAACTTTATTTTATTTTGTAGGCATTAAAAATACATGAAGAACGATATAAGTCTTATCACTCAAACCTTTATGGTTTGAGAGATATTCACAAGCAAAGTTTCCCCTCCCGCCCCTTTTACCTAGTGTAAGCCATCTCTTCTCAGATGTGGAATCCAGTCCATAGACCAGACAGATAACAGAAGGGGACAATCTTCTTCCTATGAAAACAATGAAAGCCCTGCCCCCTTGACAAGTTTTTCAGCTTTTTCCCTTATCTTAATTGAAGATTGTCCCTCTCTGCAGTCTGCCTGGGCACCTCCCTTCTGATCTGGTTGAACAGGGGGGGATACTTTGTTTGTGAATATCTCTTAAACCATAAAGGTTTCAGAGATAAGACTTATATCATTCTTCATGTTTTTTTAATGCCTACAAAATAAAATAAAGTTAAAACGAAGTATTACTATCCCTTTAAAGGAACACTAACCAATATGTAAAAATTCAATGGGGTTATATACATTTAAATACTCTACATATTGTCTTGTCTTATATATTCTCTATGGGAGCAGTCATTGTGGTCTTTTGTAGGTCTACCTGACTCATTCACATAGAAATCTTGTTATGTTTCTGAGAAGTGATAGTGCAGTATTGTCTGTAAACAACCTGAAATTAAGTTACATCTTTTAAAAAACAAGAGCAGTGGATACTAAACTCATAACAACAATGTCCTTAGCTCCCATCTCTCTATGCAAACAGCACCAACAAAACTAACCAAATGGTCGGTCTGAATGGGACGGCCTACATATACATTAAAAAAAAAAAACAAGTTTAGGATTATATTTTAGGAGTGTAAGAAAACATAAAAAATATCAGTGTAATCCAACAGGACAGATATCCCTACTTAATCACAGGTCAGTAATCAGTGGCCTAGTCATTGTGATTGAGCTGTCTATGCCCAATTTGGGATCTACTATATATATGACCTGTTAGTGAGCCCCAATGACTGGAACTGATAATCACCACTTTAATTAACAATCTAATTTTCTTTACATTTATAAAACTTCATTCAAAGCTGCCTATGTGTCATGTAAAGCAATATTCCAGCAGATGCCCAGATTAGGAGACACTTTTGTTTCTGGGGAAAATGAAAGTGACAGTGTCCTGGTACTGCACATAGCTTCGCTAGCATGTTACATGTCACTGAAATCCTTCATTAGCATATGACACATACCTGAAAATACCTCATTAACATTTGAAATTTAACTGAATAGCTTAATCAGCATGTGAAATATAGCTTAAAAAGCTTAAAGGAGCAGTAAACTTTTTTTATGAAAAAATATATATTGTAGTCATTTTCCTAATGAGTAAAATATGGGTACTCCCACTGCTGAGAGATTTATATTTCCAGAGTTATTACAGTTTAAACCCATGTTTTTTTTACATTAGTAGTGCCCTCTAGTGGTCAAATTCTAATTAGATTTCCTGTTAGATTCTAATGGAGAGGAAAGTCAGAAAAGTCAGAGACATACAGTTCTCTATAGAATGTGATAGAAACTGCTGAGTCACTTCCTGTCAGTTAGAACTATCAGGAAGTAAACACAGTAAATTCACTTCCTGTCAGTTAGAACTATCAGGAAGTAATCAGTAAATTCACTTCCTGTCGGTTACAACTATCAGAAAGTAAACACAGTAAATTCACTTCCTGTCAGTTAGAACTATCAGGAAGTAAACACAGTAAATTCACTTCCTGATTATTTAAACTGCTATAATTTTTGAATAAAACATCTGGCAGCAATGGGAGTGACCTTGTTTTATTCAGCAGGAAAAGATCTATAAAATATGTGTTTTCATAAAAAAAAGTTTACTGCTCCTTTAATTAGCATATGAATGTCACTGCTACCACACATATACCGCAATTAGCATACATTAGCATATGGTAAAAAGTTTGAATATCTCCTTAACTGTGAACTTAATGGTCTATTGGCTAACATGGCACAAAGGTAGTTTTAATGTAGTTTTCTTGTTAAGATGAAAAGTCCACTTTACTATAAAATAAAGGCAACTGCATCTTATTAGAAAGCATTCAGTGGGAGGGGTTTAGGGACACTGAGTCCTGAAACAAAGAATCATGTCTGTTCTCATGGCCAGGGGATCCAGCGTTGATTAAAGATTCATTTTGGAGTCCAATCCACTTAAAATTAATTGATAGTCGCAACTGGGAATTTCTGCCCGGATTAAGATATATGGGCATTAATTATTAATTTCTTAGTGTTCAATTAACCTTTTAATTACCAGAGTGGTGTGCAATGCATTGTGGACCCTCTGGTTCTTAAAGGGTTAATCACCAAGGTAAGATTAAGTGAATACCACAAGTGAAACCCTTTTGCTTTGCCCACGACACATTAGGCACACAGCACATTAAAGCGGAACTACCACCCAATATAAAGTCTCCCCCCCAGTAGTTAGGTATATGGCGACATGATTCTTAATAGTGTTATCTGATACAAGTACCACAATCTGAAGTTATCTTATTTCTTCAGAGATCGACGGCCAGGCTTGCATGCAGACATCTTGGCTTAGAGACGTCTGCTCATCTGCGATGTAACATACATAGTAACATAGTAATTTAGGTCGAAAAAAGACTTGCGTCCATCTAGTTCAACCCTTTTCCTATTCCTGTTTACCATCGTTGATCCAAAAGAAGGCAAAAAAAACCACAACAATACAGCAATTTCAAATTCTGCCCCGAATGGGGTGGGGGGGGGGGAGAATTCACTCCTGATTCAAAATGGCAATCAGATTTCTCCCTGGATTAACAAGCCCTAAGTAAAATATTAATCCTAATACTAACGTACATAGCCCTCTATGTTATGTTCTTTTAAATAAGTATCCAGGCCCTTTTTAAAGGCGTCTAATGTATTCGATAGCACCACCTCCTCAGGCAGTGAATTCCATACCTTTATTGTCCTTACAGTAAAGAAACTCTTCCACTGTTGTAGATTAAATCTCCTTTCCTCAAGTCTAAGCGGGTGGCCCCTTGTCCCATGTACTGTTCTGTTAATGAACAGGTCTTTGGAGAGCCCTTTGTATGGGCCCTGAACATATTTATATAGTGTTATCATATTCCCTCTAAGACGCCGTTTCTCTAGTGTGTACAAGTTTAACTTTTCTAGCCTTTCCTCATAACTAAAACTTTCCATTCCCCTTACTAGTTTTGCACTTTCTCTAGTTCCATAATGTCCTTTTTCAGAAAGGGCGCCCAGAATTGAACAGCATATTCTAGGTGGGGTCTTACCATGGACCTGTAAAGAGGCATAATAATATCTTCCTCCCTTGAGTCAATACCCCTTTTAATACATGCCAATATCTTATTGGCCTTTGAAGTTGCCAGCTGGCACTGCGTGCTACTGCTAAGTCTATTGTCCATCCAGGTCTCCTCTAGATGGCACTCTATGGAGCCGAGAGGCACCAGAAGGGACTGACGGTGCAGGCGGGCAGACGGCTCTACAGCAAGAAGCCTGGTCGAAGAATAAGGATTGCTTTAGATCGTGGTACTTGTGTGAGATAATAACCTATTTGTCATATGCCTAATTATTGGAGGGTGACTTTATATTGGGTTGTAGTTCCACTTTCAAGTGACTGTGTGATCAGAATACTTACGTCCGTCCATCTTTTCCGTATTGAACTGAGATGGTCTGAGCTCCCAGTTTAGGATGAAATAGATTGATGAGGCTGTTGCGCCAGATAAAACTGATGGTATTGAGAGGTCCAACATCAGCCTCCACATCAATGAAAGCCGTATATTTGTTGCCTGGTTTAATTATTCCACTTTGTGCAATGAAAGATACAAGAAAGATTTGTTAATGGGATTTTTTAATCTATAAAATCATGCATCTTATTAATAACCCACATGTATTCCAACTTTGGAACCTTAGTGCATAGCCTCTATAGTATAACATAGGAACTGGAGAAGTGATATCACTGGAGAAGTTATCTTCCCTCTATCACCTCTTTATCACCTCTCTATCACACCTCAGTGCATAATACCCCTTGAATATTTGAAAGATCCACAATACTTTGCCAAGTACTATTTCAGAGATGCCCTTAGCATTCAAGGATTTAAATCTAGCTTTACTTAAAAGGATAGTAATGTTTCATAATAAAAGCAGCTCTAATTAATCATCATAGTATTTGGACTTTGGAGAGTGTTATTTCAGTTCTGTCAGAGTTGTAGTACAAAAGTAATTCAATGACAAAGTATCCCCCTCCCGTCCCTTTTACTGATGTAACACTGCTCAGCCAGATCAGAAGGGAGGTGCCCAGGTAGGCTGCAGAGAGGGACAATCTTCAATTAAGATAAGGGAAAAACCTGAAAAACTGTGTCTAAAGCAAAGAATCCAAAGCTTTCAGTATTTCCGTTATATACCCAGAATTCCATGAGACAAGATGCAAATGAGATCACACAGTGCAGTCACTTTTTAGATTCCAGATCCATGTAAATATGGATCACTGTTTTAACACAGCTTATAGAGCGGTGCTTGGGTTACAAATGAATGGTCCAATCAACCTATCCACAGACACTTGGTTTTCTCACTCCAATATAGCAAGACAAGTTGTATTACTACTTACTTGAAAATTTCTTTTTGTTGAGTATTTCCTTGAGGTCCATGTAAAGTCACGTAGATTGTTCCCAGGGCATTAAAGTTTCCTGTGGTCTGGACAGTCACCCTATATCTCCATCCTATACACATAACACATGAATTAGTCATAGGAGGAAAATGCTAGGAATTATTAATCTCCTGGAGGTGGCAGTGGTCTCCAGAGCATTGAGTAACAGTGAGGATGATGTATTAACTGGATCACTCCTGGAGAAAACTAATTGCACTATTGGAGACAAATTTAAATCCCCCATATATCCACAAAATTAAACTGGGATTTTTATAATCTGAATGGTAGAGAGGTCTCCAACACATTGCTTTGAAATGTGTTGGAGACCTCTCTATAATTCAATGAAATATAAGGCCCATTTCAAGCAATGAGATTATTTATTGTGTTGAGTTGTTGTTTTTTTGGTCACAACATTACTCCAGGGAAGAGATGCACTAAGGTTCAGTAAGGGTCCAGGTTGGTGTGTTTGCACTGATTCCATCTTGTTATATGCTTTCTGGTGTCTTCTCCATGATATCCCCACGTCTTCACCAGTTTTATGATTTTGGAGTGTCTACTTTAACAGTGGCTCATTTGCATATTGAAATACAGCTTAATGAACCATTGCTGTGTTCCTGTGGGTGTCTTTTATACAATAACTAGTTGAAGAGCCTGTTACACGGGCCACAGTGCCACTGTCAGCCGGTCGCGGGGCAGTCATGCACAGTGGAGACTGCCCGTGCCGCAGCTGATACAGTGCCAGCCGGTCGTGGTGCAGTCATGCACAGTGGAAACTGCCCGTGCCGCAGCTGATACAGTGCCAGCCGGTCGCGGGGCAGTCATGCTCAGTAGAGACTGCTCGCTCCGCAACTGATACAGAGCTGGACGCTCCTTCTAAGCTCCCTGCTCTGTATCAGCCTCGTCACTGGCAGTCTCTACTGCGCATGACTGCGTCTTTACACACGTTTTAGCTAATTATTATATAGGACTAGTTGAAGAGGCCGTTACACGGGCCACAGTGCCACTGCCAGCCAGTTGTTGTGCAGTCATGCACAGTAGAGACTGCCCGCGCCGCGGCTGATACAGAGCTGGACTCTCCTTCGAAGCGTCCTGCTCTGTATCAGCCTCGTCACTGGCAGTCTCTACTGCGCATGACTGTGTCGTTACACACGTTTTAGCGAATTATTATATAGGATTTGGCACTTCATCACAGGTACTAAGCTCCGATAGCTGGCTATGCTGTCAGAGTTCACAGACCCAAATTTTCCAGACTGATATCTTCCCACATAGAGCCATAGTGGACAGGTTGCTGTCTACCAGGGAGCAGACACAGCAGCTTCACTTCTTTAAAACAGATTATTCAAAATGCACACAGCACCTGAAAAATACCTGTTACATGTAACAACTTCTCTGATGGGTCTGTGTTTGTCTGAACTGGCTGATCAGCTGTTTCAAGTCCACAGTGGACTATCCTCAGATCAGCTGATTCATGTAAACAGACAACTCAGCTATGGAGTTCCTTGCAGAGTCGTCTGTTCAAGTGAATCAGCTGATTGTAACATAGCCTGCTGTGACCTTCAAACAGCTATCATCCAGGTCAATTAAACACAGAACCAGCAGAGAAGTTGTAACAAACTCTCTGCCGATGCAGTATGCATTTGAATAATCTACTCAGCAGGGCAGGGGATTGTTTATGTTATAACAATTCAATATAAAGCTACTTTGTATGTCATTGCTTGAAAAGCTTTATAGTCGTCATCAACAGTATTGCTTCACTGGGACTAATGAAACCGCCCTACCTAGTGGTCACTTTTATAAATTTTGTTTCTGGTTTTAAAAAAGTTTACAATCAAATACGTTTGATCTGGAATTACTTTGGAATGAAACATTCCTCAGCAGGAAAAGTACATTGCTTCTCTCAGCAGAAAAAGCTTTACACATTATACAGTTTCAGGATAAAAACATTACTATTCCATTTAGTGTTTTCCAGTATGAACAAACATTTTATCTCCTTCTCAGACCGCTTAGCTACGACTCTATAGAGAGCTGATGGAGTCAGTGAGGCTGATGTACTAAGAAAAGGAGGGGTAATTTTGGGGTAACCAACTTTATCTTAAAGCGGAACTACCACCCTATAGAAAGCCCCTCCCCCAATAATTAGGCCTAGGGTGATTAGCTTCTCAATGGGATAGTAAAGTCCCATAAAAATTATGTTCTAAATCGTAGCTGCACTCAAAAAACATTCAATGTGCTTAATCCTTTCTCTCAAACCGTTATAGTTTGAGAGAAATAAGAAAATAAAGGTCTCCATTCCCTCCCTTTTCTGCCTGACGAGCTGTAAAGCTGTCAGAGGCAGAATCCGGTCACCTGACTGTAGGCGGCTCTTCAGCAGCGCTGTCATCTAGATATCTAAGTATAATTACTTAATCGGTATGGTCTACAACATGTACCTGGCTTGCAAGCACACGTTGTAGACCATTCCGATGAAGTAATTATACTTAGACATCTAGATGACAGAGCTCCTGAAGACCCGCCGTCTGGTCTCGGAAGCAGGATTTCATGATGTCCGCTGTACAGCGGACGCATGAGAAGGGGGAGGGAGCGGAGGACTTTATTTTATTAATAAAATTGTAGAGTTCTTAGTTGGAGACTTGTCTAGCATTCAAGGGGGATTCAAAGTTCCATTTAACCCTTTGAGTGCCAAAAAGGCATCCAAGGATGCATTGGTTACCTCTCTGGCACTCAAAGGTTTAAACCAACAGACATTTTTATCTCCCGTTTGGTGTGATTGGTTTGCCCCAGAATTGCTCCTCTTCTTTTGCTTTGTAGATATGACCCCAAGCTTGCTCCAGTGGGATGACAAATGCCCTTAGGGCTGCACAACACAACTCCTGGCATTGGAATAGAATTAGATGCTGATGACAATCCACTTTAAAGCAATAGTAATATCTCACTATAAATGAAGGTACGATTATTCCTTATAGTAATATAGCTCTGTACCTTCGGCAGTATTCTTATCTGTGCAGTTCCTATCTAAAACTGAAAATACCCCTGATATTTCAATTTTAGCTACAGACTCTCTTTATATGGGGTAGCTTGATGGGGTAAAAGAGCTTAAACATATTTTGGTCAAACTGCGCAACAAAAGTCTCATATTTACTAACATACTGATATGATATATGCTCTTTCTGGGACATATTTTTGAAAATATTGTATGGAAGAGTGCAGGTTTTTTTTTTTTTTTTTTTCATCTTGACTTTTTGTTTTAGGACTTGACCTAACTTTTGGGGACTTGGAGATCCCTTTCATTCCTTGTTGCTATCTATACTTTATTCACTTTGGTTTTCATTGAATATCTGTAAATATAAGTAAATGATTCGGTGAGTTAGCCCTGTGAGTTTTTTCTTTTTTTTTTTCATGGCTACAATATATAAAAAAACAAGAAGACGAGTAAAGGATGCATCTCCCACAATCCCAGCATGCACTGCACCTTACATCCTGCTAAGTAATACAGCACTGTTACCATTTATTACAGAATCAATATAAATGATCTATTACAAACAGAGATTATAAATTCAACCCACGTGAGTAAGGCCTGGCATCTCCAGTATTCAAATAAAACGACTGACTGTTAGAAGTAACGTCAGAATAGGTGTCCGCAAAGTGCCCCATTAAAGGACATCCATTCCTGGGGCAAGGGAATCCTGTGCCCTGTGGGACAAAGGGTAGAATATCACTGTATTAGGAGGACATATACATCAAGTAAATGGATAAATTCTGCTGCAAACCAACTGCACCAACCTCAACTCAATAAATATCCAGTTAATTTAATTTTTATGAAAAAAATATATATTTTCCTGTTGAGTGAAATAAGGGTACTCCCACTGCTGAGAAATGCATATTTCCAGAGTTATTACAGTTTTACCTTGTGTTTGTTTACATTAGCAGTGCCCTCTAGTGGTCACATTCCAATTAGTAATTCTATTACATTCTAATGGAGAGGAAAGTCAGTGACATACAGTTCACCATAGAATGTGATAGACAGTCACATCCTGTCAGTTAGAAGCTTCAGGAAGTAATCCCACTGTAATTCACTTCC
Source organism: Rhinophrynus dorsalis (assembly GCA_037306005.1). Classification (NCBI taxonomy): domain Eukaryota; kingdom Metazoa; phylum Chordata; class Amphibia; order Anura; family Rhinophrynidae; genus Rhinophrynus; species Rhinophrynus dorsalis. The sequence goes on from CM074724.1 coordinate 11,551,585, forward strand.
TGATTATTTGAACATTTATAACATTTGAGTAAAACAACTGACAGCAGTGGGAGTGTCCTTGGTTTACTCAGCAGGAAAAATTCTGTATCATATAGGTTTTCATAAACAAAGTTTGCTGCTCGTTTAACTGCTTGCTAGCAATCAAGGGGTTAAAGAGCAACTTTCAGCTTCATAATATTGCCTCCCAGTAAATTACTAATATAGCAATAGGCAAAGGAATACTTGCATTATGCTGAATAAATCCACGTTATTGAAGTAATCCACTTACTTCGGCAGCATCCATTGGACAACAGTGCAGACATCTTAGAGGGAAGGTACCTGTGAGTCTGCACTGTCTGTGCCATGCACTGCCCGGATTGGTGGGGACGTCCGTTGGTACCTTAAGGTAACGGAAGTTGCTGCCTGCACAGGCGCACTGAGCTTCTCTTGTGAACTCTGTGCCCTGGGTGCCTGCAGAAGAAGGTGGATTACTTCAATAACACTAACTTATTAAACATAATAAACTATTCCTTTGCCTATCGCTATACTAGTATTGCATTGGGGGGCCATATGATGAAGCTGAAAGTCCGGCCTTAAAAGTCCCATTTCGATAAATGAGAATGTCTGTTTTTCCCCATAGTGAAATTGGTTTGCCCCAGAATCCCTCCATTTCTTCCAAGTGAATCAGTCTCAGAGAGGAGATGTCTATTGCCTCAGCTGGTTAACCCTTTAAGTGTCAGAGAGGTATCCATCCCATTGCTTTGCAATGCATTGGATACCTCTCTGGCAATCAAATGATGTAAGGGACCTAGAACACATAAGCAAAGGTGTCCTATTTACCTCAATACAAGAAGAGATGCCTAAGGTGCCTTCTAAGGTTCTCTGGGGCCCTTCATACCCCCCTCCCACTTTAACCCCAAAACCACTAGATTCCTGGGAGATGTGGGGGCCATTTTATAGACCATCTCTCTCCTTTCATGGGGGAAAATGCAGCATGCTCTCACATGTACAGCTAGTTCTGGGAGCTCATCCATAGGGTCCAAAAGGCCGTGTAGAGCCATGTGGTCAGGGAGTCAGATAGCATGTCAGACATGACAGATGGCTGCTGCTTTTGCACTTTATTAGGGTTCCAGCAGGGGGCGACATTTGTTGCATGTAGCCTCCAAGAAAACTATAGGTGGCTGCCTGATGCCTCTCTGCTTGTGTTAAGATAATAGAAACGCCCTTGTGTATAGATATTAGTGTCCCTTATGTTTCCTATATGGAGCAAGGTTAGATACAGGCCTCCTCTATGGGGCAAAGGTACATTTTGTTATGTGTCTGAATTGGGGGAATTAAAAACTCCATTTAACTCTATGGGAACTTTTATTTATTCTGTATGTTGTCATTGATTTGCTCCAGAATTGCACCATTTTGTTTTACTACATCTGTCAGAGAGAGAGAAAAATTTTAGGAAGAACTGGATGAATTCTGATATAAACCAGAAGCACGACAGAGAGTGAATATAACTTCCCATTGATGTAAATAGGGCTGCGACTCAATGGGCTGCAGACATCTGACATGCAAGAGGTCAACACTTTGAGTGCCAGAGGGGTACGCAATGCATTACAGGCCCAAGTTAAAACAATGGAAATTCCAGGAACGTTTGCTTCTCCATATTGGTTTGCACAAAAGTGGCTTAAGTTTTCAATAGTATTTCATCCTCAATGAGAGGTATTTACTAAGCACTAGAAGTTGTCTATATAATATAGAGGTATCTGTTCACTAAAACATGATTTTTCTTTACTAAAAATGATTGTAAATCTTTGTTTAAAGGAATGAATGGTAAACTAAGTATGAATGAGGCAGCATATGCGTTGTGATGTTGTGTCATCAAGGGGCACAGATTTCTCCTTATACAGACAGAGACAAGACTGTCCCTCATTGCGATCCATCCAGTCGAATGACCGGCTTTCAGATCTGGGGGAACAAGAGTGATGTAGGGATAAGAGGAAGGAGGGGGAAACGATAAACTAAAATTCCAAGAAGACGACAACGATATGGACATTTACAAAAGTACCGTTCATTATAAAAAGTATAATGAATAGTCAAAGATAGCTTTCTATCATGACATTGCTATCTCTATAAGATGCAGGAAAGTGATAGAATAAAAGTGATGCCTTTATGTGCTAAGTGGCTTTGGGATGCAAGTTTTCATGACAGTTTAGGTCTCTTCTTCATTCTTACTATGCCTGAAGAAGAGACATAAGCTGTATTGAAAGCTTGCTTCCTAGAGCTACTCAGTTATCCAATAAAGGTATCACTTATACTCTTCTTGGAATCACTTTATTGCCGATCTTCAGTCTACAACTCACATCAGCCCAACCAGAGAATAGTTGGGTGGGGATGCTGAGAGATGTAGATAACAATGGTAGGAAGTGAATAGATTGTCTACCACACAAGTTAAAGGGATAGTAATGTTTCATAATAAAAGTATCTCTAATGAATCATCATAGTATTTGGGCCATGGTGAGTGTTATTTCAATTCTGTCAGAGTTGTAGTTCAAGAGTAATTCAATGACAAAGTATCCCCCTCCCGCCACTTTTACTCATGTAACACTGCTCAGCCAGATCAGAAGGGAGGTGCCCAGGTAGATTGCAGAGAGGGACAATCTTCAATTAAGATAAGGGAAAAACCTGAAAAACTTGTCAAGCGGGGCAGGGCTTTCATTGTTCTCATAGGAAGAAGATTGTCCCCTGTTGTTATCTGTTTGGTCTTACAACCAGATTCCACATCTGAGAAGAGATGGCTTACACTAGGTAAAAGGGGTGGGAGGGGGAAACTTTGCTTGTGAATATCTCTCAAACCTTTATGGTTTGAGAGATAAGACTTATATCGTTCTTCATGTTTTTTTAATGCCTACAAGATAAAATAAAGATAAAATGAAGTATTACTATCCCTTTAAAGGGATAAATGGAATTACCTTGCCATACCCCATCAATGTCAGCGAGTTTGACTAAGGGGTTCTTATTACACCCCGGCATGTCTTCTCCTCCATTGGGATAGAAGTCCAAATGTCCAACAGGCTGCGGCATTCCATAACCTGGAATAGAAAAACATGGCAACAAATGCCGCAATTCTGTGTAACTGCAAATAGGATTAATGTATATTACAGTAGAAGTTTCATTTTGTAACAAATAGATGCCATTTATAGAAGCTACTTTATTTAAGTTAATAGTTTGAGCTATTCAGTTTTCTTTATTTGTTTATTTATGCAAATTATTTTGCACTGGTTGGCAAGATTACAGTGATGAAGGAGAGCAGTGTGGAATGTTAGTGTCTGGGTGGCAGGGAGTTACAGTGGTGAAGGAGAGCAGTGTGGAATGTTAGTGTCTGGGTGGCAGGGAGTTATAGTGGTGAAGGAGAGCAGTGTGGAATGTTAGTGTCTGGGTGGCAGGGAGTTACAGTGGTGAAGGAGAGCAGTGTGGAATGTTAGTATCTGGGTGGCAGGGAGTTATAGTGGTGAAGGAGAGCAGTGTGGAATGTTAGTGTCTGGGTGGCAGGGAGTTGTAGTTAGGAGAGAGAGAAGAGTGAAATGCTGGTATATGTGGGGCAGGAAGTGGCAGTTGTGAGGGAGAGCAGAATGAAATCTGAGGGCAGGGAGTTTCATTTGGGGGGTGAGCAGTGTGAAATGCTAGTATCTGAGTGGCAGGGAATTGCAGTTGGTAGGATGACCAGTATGGAAAGCTAGTATCTGAGGGGTAGGGAGTTGGGAGGGTGAGCAATGTTGAATGTTAATGTCTGCCTGTCAGGGAGTTGCAGTTTGGAGGGAGAGCAGTGTGGAATGTTAGTATCAGACTGGCAGGGAGTTGCAGTTGGGATGGTGAGCAGTGTGGAATGTTAGTATCAGACAGGCACGGAGTTGCAGTTTGGAGGGAGAGCAGTGTGGAATGTTAGTATCAGACTGGCAGGAAGTTGCAGTTTGGAGGGAGAGCAGTGTGGAATGTTAGTATCAGACTGGCAGGGAGTTGCAGTTTGGAGGGAGAGCAGTGTGAAATGTTAGTATCAGACTGGCAGGGAGTTGCAGTTGGGAGGGTGAGCAGTGTGGAATGTTAGTATCAGACTGGCAGGAAGTTGCAGTTTGGAGGGAGAGCAGTGTGGAATGTTAGTATCAGACTGGCAGGGAGTTGCAGTTTGGAGGGAGAGCAGTGTGAAATGTTAGTATCAGACTGGCAGGGAGTTGCAGTTTGGAGGGAGAGCAGTGTGAAATGTTAGTATCAGACTGGCAGGGAGTTGCAGTTTGGAGGGAGAGCAGTGTGAAATGTTAGTATCAGACTGGCAGGGAGTTGCAGTTAGGAGGAAGAGCAGTGTGAAATGTTAGTGTTAGACTGGCAAGGAGTTGCATTTAGGAGGTAGAGCAGTGTGGGGTGTTAGTATCAGACTGGCAGGGAGTTGCAGTTTGGAGGGAGAGCAGTGTGGAATGTTAGTATCCGGCTGGTAGGGAGTTGCAGTTGGGATGATAAGCAGTGTGGAATGTTAGTATCAAACTGGTAGGGAGTAGCAGTTGGGAGGGAGAGCAGTATGGAATGGTAGTATCCGGCTGGTAGGGAGTTGCAGTTGGGAGGGAGAGCAGTGTGGAATGTTAGTATCAAACTGGTAGGGAGTAGCAGTTGGGAGGGAGAGCAGTATGGAATGGTAGTATCCGGCTGGTAGGGAGTTGTAGTTGGGAGGGAAAGCACTGTGGAATGTTAGTATCAAACTGGTAGGGAGTGGCAGTTGGGAGGGAGATCAGTGTGGAATGTTAGTATCTGGCGGGTAGGGAGTGGCAGTTGGGAGGGAGAGCAGTGTGGAATGTTAGTATCTGGCTGGTAGGGAGTGGCAGTTGGGAGGGAGAGTAGTGTTGAATGTTAGCATCAAACTGGTAGGGAGTAGCAGTTGGGAGGGAGATCAGTGTGGAATGTTAGTATCTGGCTGATAGGGAGTAGCATTTGGGAGGGAGAGCAGTATGGAATGATGGAATTTGGCTGGCATACTGTCCAATGCTGTGTAATTTCCAAAAACGGAAAAATAAATGAAGCTAAATATCTCATAAACTATTATTTTAAACACAAAATGGTTATCATTGATAACATTCAGGTGATTCTGAAAGGTTAGTCAATATCACTCATGTGATTCAGTGTCAGTATTTAGGTACGTACCCATTTTGAGGAACTGTGAAGCTGCGTCTGTATGGATAGCATCAACAAACATAGCGTCTGTGGGGTCAAGTCTAACCTCAGGTGGGGTCCCCTTGAAGAAGGGCCCTGCGGGATCTAAACCTGTGAATTAAATGACTTATTAAATAAGATCTATTCTGAAGCTGAATCTGGTATATTTGAAAACTATAACGTTATTAATTACAGCGAGTTTTAGTTATTTTATGTCTCCTCATCGAATAAACAAGGTATTTATGTGAATAGAACCCCATTTTATTATAGGGATCACTTTCCTTTACACAGACAGAGACCTTTGGTTTTTACTTTATATATTCTTCAAGTCAAGTACATAAAATCCAAAGTCAAATGGCCTATACTTCTTCTTATTATTATTATTTTACCTATTCACCTATTTTTACACTTTTATATCTCTGACACTGAGATCCCTAGATATCTATTTAGAGGGAAGTTTTTTTGACAGTGACTGGGAAAGCAGGAATAATGATACAATGTACTTTACCTATAATGAACTTTCAGAATCTATAAAGTCAAAATAAAAGGTAACTATGTCTTGAAAGGTGTAGGGTGCATTTTAATGAAAAATAAACAGTGCGGGGCTCTTCTTACTAAAACAAGGGTATTCTCACTAATGGGAGATTTTTCATTCAAAAAAATATTACAGATAAAGGAGCAGTAAACTTGTTTTTTTATGAAAACACATATTTTATAGAGCATTTCAGCTGAATAAAACAAGGTCACTCCCATCACTGTCAGATTTTCAAAATTTATAGCAGTTTAAATAATCAGGAAGAGAATTTACTGTGTTTACTTCCTGATAGTTCTAACTGACAGGAAGTGAATTTACTGTGTGTTTAGTTCCTGATAGTTATAACAGACAGGAAGTGACTCAGCAGTTTCTATCACATTCTATGGAGAACTGTATGTCACTGACTTTCTTGACTTTCCTCTCCATTAGAATCTAGCAGGAAATCTAGTTAGAATTTGACCACTAGAGGGCACTGCTAATGAAAAAAAACATGGGTTTAAACTGTAATAACTCTGGAAATATAAATCTCTCTGCAGTGGGAGTACCATTATTTTACTCAATAGGAAAATCCCTACAATATATATTTTTTCATAAAAAAATGTTACTGCTCCTTTACAGCGGATCCTTACTAACATAGAGATAGGCATATACATACTTTCATTATGCTGAATAAGTCTGGCATTATTGAGGAAAAACAACTTGTTCATCAGGCACCAGCGGGCAACAGCACACACTTTGGAGAAAAGGCATATGTGAGTCTTCGGTGTCTGTCCTGTTCACCGCCAGGATTGGTGGGTGGCATTTCTTGGTACCTTAAGGTACCAGAAGGGACTGACTGTGCAGGTGCACAGAGCTTGTCTTGCAAGACATGTACAGCTGATGCCTGCAGAAGTTGTTTTTCCTTAACCCTTTGAGTGCCAGAGGGGTACGCAACGCACTGCAAAGCAATGTGCTGTGTAACCTCTGGTACTCAAAAGGTTAATAATGCTGTACTTACTCAGCATAATGAAAGTATGCATATGCCTATTGGTATGTTATTATGGGTATGGGGGCAATTTTATTTTGATGATAGTTCCGATTTAAACCTGGTAGCACTAATGTCCAAGGGGCAGAGCTTTAATATATGTATAATTGTATATATATATATAGAGCCACACAAAGTAAAAAAGTAGAAGCGGGGGTGCATTAAGTGTCACAGTTTTAAAAGCTATATTAAAGAGGTTCCTGTCCCAAGGAGCTTACAGTATAATTCAGTAATAATCTATGACTCAAGTGCTCCCATAATGTAATCCATGGAAGAGCTTATGATTAAGTGGGACACACCCACGAAATGCGTTAGGTTGTGTCTTTGGTGAAATTGACGTTCCGGTTGAGAACCCATGTTGCTGTTTTTAAATATATGACTCAATAAAATCTATTGTAAGATTATTTATAAAAATCTGGATTGGGCTCAAGCTTTGTTGGTGGTCCCAAGAGCGCTCCCTTCCTGTTGTCCTCACGTTTGTGGAATCGGTTTACTGCGATTGTGGGGGGCAGCACCGGGGCCATGAAGCCCGAATTGGAACGGGTGAGTGACTATTGGAATTTTGATTTCTATTCATGCAGCGGTAGCGACTGATGTTTCTGTGAGGGATTAACTCACAGAATTATATTTTTTATGTGTCATGGAAGAGCTTAGGGCTTATGTACTAAGGTATACAAATAGAGGTGATAAAGTTCTGATAGCTCCTCTAGTGATATGTAGATTTGGAGTCAGAGACGCTCAACTAGGAACGAGCCTGCAATACAAATTTGCAGACTCTATAGGAGTGGTGTCCTACCCAGGGTGCAGTCTCTATAGGAGTGGTGTCTTACCCAGGGTGCAGTCTCTATAGGAGTGGTGTCCTACCCAGGGTGCAGTCTCTATAGGAGTGGTGTCCTACCCAGGGTGCAGTCTCTATAGGAATGGTGTCCTACCCAGGGTGCAGTCTCTATAGGAATGGTGTCCTACCCAGGGTGCAATCTCTTTTAGACCACTAGTGCCTTTCACAGAGAATAAACATCCTAAAGCATATCATACTGGTCCTGCCATAACAGCAGTCCAACCACAAAATGTCAGGCAATTCCTCTCTGAACAAGAGAATGAGCCAACCACAGACATACATTTCAGCCTTGTTGGGCCTTGTTAGTGAGGTGAAGCTGATTTCTCTAAGCACTGTGAGGAAGGGGTCCAATTCTGGAATCTCCTATTATTTTGGGGTGACTAGTCCCAAGGGTAATTTGCTAATGAGACGCTCAACTAGGAACAAGCCTGTAATACAAATTTGCAGGCTCTATAGGAACGGTGTCCTACCCAGGGTGCAGTCTCTTTTATCCCACTAGTGCCTTTCACAGACAGGAAATATCCCAAAGCAGATCATACTAGTCCTGCCATTACAGCAGTCCAACCATGAAATACCAGGCAATTCCTCTCTGAACAAGAGAAGCAGCCAACCACAGATGTACGTTTCAGCCTTGTTGGGTCTCGTCAGTGATATCACTTCTCCAGTTCTTATGTTATTCTATAGAGCCTAAGCACTAAGATCTCCAAAGCTGAAGTTATCTCCGCGTTATCACCTCTTTATCACAGCTTAGTACATAATCCCCCTTCTTTATCACACTTTAGTACATAACCCTCCATATGTTTCCATCCTCCTGGTCAAAGCAATGAAAACTGCAGATTACCACTTTGAGTGTCCGAGAGACATTGAAGGGATAATGGGAGAAAAAAGTTTGAGTTGTAAAAAAATCTTCTAACGGCGTCAGTAACTTGTTTTACCTAAAAGTAATAACCTTATAACGTTTTCCATGACAAAAGAATAGTTTCATAGTGGGGGTAAAAGATAATAGGATGCTCCGTACAAATAATTCTGTCCATGTTATGTTTATTGTTTGTTTATTGGCAAAGGAAGTTATATTCTTCATATATAGACCTTTAACCCTAATGTAGCTTGAGGTTAAGCTTTCATCAGAAGAGTTTTGTATAAGCTTCAGATACCTCTTATAGTCTTATTTATTTCTAAAATCAACACTAAAATAACACCACAAATTCATCTTAGTAAACTTGACACTCTGTATAATTCATAATGCCGCTTTATCCTCCAATATAAATACGCTACCCATCACTGTGATATGCTTAAAGAACTAAATTGGTTAACACCCGAATCTAGACGTACCCTTCACCTTCCTTGCTTAGTACACAACCACTTCTCTGGAAAACTACTGGCTACCTGAGCAGTATGATCAAACCAGCTCTCCATACTAACTATAACCTCCACTTCACTGCTAGCAACTCACTGACTATTCCACACTACCTGAGCAGTATGACCAAACCAGCTCTCCATACTAACTATAACCTCCACTTCACTGCTAACAACTCACTGACTGTTCCACACTACCTGAGCAGTATGATCACTCCAGATCTCCATACTAACTATAACCTCCACTCCACTGCTACCAACTCACTAACTATTCCATACTACCTGAGCAATATGATCACTCCAACTTCCATACTAACTATAACCGCTCCACTGCTATCAGCTCACTGACTGGTCACACTACGTGAGCAGTATGATCACTCCAGTTCTCAATAATAACTATAACCTCCATTCCACTGCTAACAACTCACTGACTGTTCCACAGTACCTGAGCAGTATGATCACTCCAGCTCTCCATATTAACTACAACCTTCAATCCCCTGCTAACATCTCACTGACTATTCCACACTACTTGAGCAGCATGATCACTCCATCTCTGAATTCTAATTACAACCTCCACTCCACTGCTAACACCTCAATGACTATTCCACACTACCTGAGCAGTATGATCACTACAGCTCTCTATACTAACTATAACCTCCACATCACTGCTAACAACTCACTGACTATTCCACACTACCTGAACAGTATGATCCATCCAGTTTTCCATACTAACTATAACCTCCACTCCACTGCTAACAGCTCACTGACTAGTCCACACTACCTGAGCAGTATTATCACTTCAGCTCTCTATACTAACTATAACCTCCACTCCACTGCTAACATCTCACTGACTGTTCCACACTACCTGAGAAGTATGATCATTCCAGATCTCCAAACTAACTATAACCTCCGCTCCACTGCTAACAACTCACTGACTGTTTTAGACTTGTGCGAATCGGTCCGGGCGATTTCGGAATTCAGACGAATAAGGGTCATTCGGGTTGTCCGAAAGGAAAAAGTTCTTTGTTTTTTTCAAACCCGAATCCGAGCAGCCCTGGTTCAGAATGTCATAGAAAATTTTGGACATTCGGCGATGACTACCTGTGTGCGATACTTTCCCTCCATACTTTCCCTCTCTCTCTAGTCCAATTAGCTTCTTCATTTCATGATGGGGATTGGACTACTGACATGTCAGACACCCAGACAGCCTGCATTTCCTGTTAGTCCATTGTTGGAGCTCAGAGAGAGCAGAAGGAGATAGAGACTAAGGACGAGATGTTCAAAAAGTCGTCATAATGAAAACGTTGTCAGATCATGAGCTGGTGGTAAAGAAGGATAATATTTTCAGAAGTCAATCCGTCTCGTTTGAAAATGCTTCTAAAGAATTAAAATTGATGGTAAGAAGATCTTTCTTGATGACCATTGCCTTTAAAAATTCTGATGTTAAAAATGATCTTTGATTTTGTCTTTGAAATGAAAATTTTCAAAGAATCAAAGATATTTTTTTTTCTTTAATTATAAGAGTGTCCAGTTGTTGTGTAGGCAGGCAGGTAGCATAGGCAGGCATCCAGCATTAGTTCCCACTGCAAGGCAGAGTCATCTTTGTTCCTGTGCAAAATATAAAAAATATTAGGAATTTTTTATTAATAGTTCTCAAAGTGACACAGCCAGTCTCACAGTTGTGTAGGCAGGTAGGCAGGCCTAATACCTTATTACCACTGAAAGAGAGAGAGTCATTTTTTAAAGTATGATCAATTCATCCGAATAATTTGGAATGTCTCCGAATTTCATCCGAGTCGAACAGGTCTGGTCTGAAATGTGTATCCTCCAAAAGACAAAAAAAAATTAATCTGAAATCAAATTTTACTGAAAATTTTTGCAAGTCTAGACTGTTTCATACTACCCGAGCAGTATGATCCACACTAATTATAACCTCCACTTCACTGCTAACAACTCAGTGACTATTTCACACTACCTAAGCAGAATGATCACTTTATCTCTCCATACTAACTATAACCTCCACTGCTAACAACTCACTGACTATTCCACACTACCTGAGCAGTATGATCACTCCAGATCTCCATACTAACTATAACCTCCACTGCTAACAACTCACTGACTATTCCACACTACCTGAGCAGTATGATCACTCCAGATCTCCATACTAACTATAACCTCCACTCCACTACTAACAACTCACTGACTATTCCACTCTACCTGAGCAGTATGATCACTCCCGCTCTCCATAATAACTATAACCTCCACTCCACTGCTAACAACTGACTGACTATTCCACACTACCTGAGCAGTATGATCACTCCAGATCTCCATACTAACTATAACCTCCACTACTAACAACTCACTGACTATTCCACACTACCTGATCTGTATGATCACTCCAGATCTCCATACTAACTATAACCTCCACTGCTAACAACTCACTGACTATTCCACACTACCTGAGCAGTATGATCACTCCAGATCTCCATACTAACTATAACCTCCACTACTAACAACTCACTGACTATTCCACACCCTGAGCAGTATGATCACTCCAGCTCTCCATACTAACTATAACCTCTGCTCCACTGCTAACAACTCACTGACTATTCCACACCCTGAGCAGTATGATCACTCCAGCTCTCCATACTACCTATAACTTCCGCTCCCCTGCTAACAACTCACTACGTATACCACAATACAAGAAAGAAGCCGGGTGATCTGCCTTCTCCTTCAGAGCTCCAAATGCCTGGAATTATCTGTCTAAAATAATCAGATCTTCCTCCCAGTCTAAAATCCTTAAAAGTAAATACTTCTTTATATCTAAAAACAGTATGTAACTATATAATTTTTATGTATGTATAATATGTATATTTATGTGTGTATGTATATACAATGATTCTCAATTTGTGTAAATATGTAATCCTTTACTGAAAACGATCCAGGACATACATGAAAACGAGAGAAATTGTTGTATTCTTGTTGCTAAAACATTTTATAAATAAATAAATCATTATCATTATTCTGAACAAGTCAAGTATAGTTTATTTTCCAAGCTCTTTATATTGTTTTTCTTTGGAATCAGACTGAGAGTGATAGATAAGAATAAGGAAAATATGTGACAATGTTACTTATAAAGAATACTTCTATATTGAGAGATAACATATATTTACCATAAAAAAAATGTTCTTCGCATGTATAGCAGTGAAAATCTTTCTGTAACAAGAGTTGTTTAACCCTAGTGTGGCTGCAGGTTAAGATGTCAGTAAGATATAGTAGGGTGAGCTATAAATCCTACTTATAATTTCGTTCATTTTCACACTTTGACCTGGGCTATCTTCAAGTTGCAAGTATTTTTCATACATTTCCAAATGGTATATTATCATATTTTTCAGGATCATAAAGAATATGAATAATAAAAAAAGATAATAGCATGTTGCTTAGAATATGTTTATATTGTGAGTTATCATTTGTTTATAGGTAAAATAAAAATTCTCGCATATGCCTGTGCAGCTCTTTCTGTAACAATTGACGTTTAAAGGAGCAGTAAACTTTTTTTATGAAAAAATATATATTTTAGGGATTTTCCTATTCAGTAAAATAAGGGTACTCCCACTACCGAGAGATTTATATTTCCAGAGTTATTATGGTTTAAACCCATGGTTTTTTTACATTACTGTGCCCTCTAGTGGTCAAATTTTATTTCGTTTTTACCGTTACATTCTAATGGAGAGGAAAGTCAGAGACATACAGTTCTCCATAGAATGTGATAGAAACTGCTGAGTCACTTCCTGTCAGTCAGAACTATCAGGAACTAAACACAATAAATTCACTTCCTGTCAGTTAGAACTATCAGGAAGTAAACATGGTAAATTCACTTCCTGGTTATTTGCACTGCTATAAATTTCGAATAAAACATCTGACAGCGATGGGAATACCTTGCTTTATTCAGCAGGAAAAGATCTATAAAATATGTGTTTTCATAAAAAAAATGTAGTGCTCCTTTAACCTTAGTGTGGTTGAAGGTTAAGATTTCAGCAGGTCATGTTTGTATGGACTTCAAATACTGTTTGTGATTTTTTTCAATTTAACTTTTACACTGTTATAATTTAGCTGTTCTTACCAGTTATTCTTCCAAGGCCAGGCACACGCTTACCAACTTCTCCAGCAGCGTGCGATCCCAGGCCGTGACCAATGACGTGCATGTTATTTGGATTATATACACATTTGCTCTAAAAACAGAATATATATTTATATAAAAAAGGGAATTATTTTATTAATATGAGTCACTTTTAACATTTAAATGGTTACAGTTCCCAACAACAATTAAAAAACAATAGTCTATACGATTATAATAATTTGTAACCCAAAACAAAAATGAGAGGAGAGGCTCATAGTGCAGACATCTTCACTTTCTGGCAATGATTTTAAAATTAAAAACTCTACTCACATTTAGCTTTTGTCATAGGATAAATACCAATGATAAAAAGAGCCCGTGAAGGATATTAAAACTGCCTCCACACAGATATATCGGTCCCTTCACACTCGATTCCTTGAGAGACACCAAATCCCGATAGAGTCAGCATATTCCACCAGTTACAATTGACGGTAACCGGTTATTACTCTAGCGGGGATTTTAGATGCTGGTTCTCCCCTCAATGCAGCCACACTAACCCGCATCAGATAGCCATTTGGATATTCGATAATCAGCAAACTTGTGTTTAAATCAGTGCAGACCAGATGAACCCAAAAAATTACAAAATGTATTTAAACATACTTAAAAAATATATATTATATAATATATATTATATATTTAATAAATAAATATATATAATATTTGTAAGTTATTCTGTCTGTGTTTAACCACTTCGCATCCCGTGACATACCCGGACCGTCACGCTGGTCCGGCACTTAAGGACCAGTGACGGTCCTGGTACATCACGTACTTTTACTCACCACGCTACTGCAGGAGCGCGGTGAGTAATACTGGGGACTGAAGTTGATCGCTCCAAGACCGGAGCGATCTCGTTCAGTCCCTCGTTCGGCGTGCCAGCACACGTGATCAGTCACGTGGGGCGGCACGTCGAAATTCCCTATCTGGTCCTTAAAGGACCACACACTCCGTGACCGCTCGTCCTTAAGGGGTTAATTGGAAATTCTCACCATAAATGAAGTTAAGCATAATTAATGTTACCCCAGGCATTAATGCAACAGTGCCACATAACTACAATAAGTCTTCAAACTCAATTATCCACGATATGTTCAGTAATAACATTTGACTGAAGAATCCCCACAGGTAGAATTCCCATCATTCTCAGATTGCCATTGGCAATCTGAGGATTTTTGGTAAACCAATTGCTGGTGAAGTCTACTTCTGGTCTATTTTCAGGAAGCTACAAGGGTTGATTGCATGCAGCATTATAGAAACAAGTTCTGGGTATTGTTATTATATAAGTATTATTTTATTGTCTAGAAGCCCCAATCTGACTTGCCTCGGACATTTATCCCGGTTACTTTGGAGCGGAACAGAACCTTTTTATATATAACAGTTACATCAACAACAGTAATAGGTGTAAGTCATCGCTGTAGATAAAGTAAAAAACACGTTACATACTTTGAGGAGGTTAATAAAATAGGCCACTTCTGCCCCAACAACACGAATGTTGTTTGCTGCGATTGAGTACAGGGTACGGGATCCGCGTCTCCAGTCAACGCAGATACAGTTCACATCTTCCACTTTCAACATTGTCTAGATCAAAAATAGTTCAGAGAAAAAGGATTTTAATTCACAAAAGTGTCACCTCTATTATAATACATATAATCCTTAGTAAATGTAAGTGAAATAAGTGAGAATTTAGTAAGCTTACACATGGATTAGCCAATTTGTGGGACTAAATTATCATTTATTTTACTTAGATTTACTAAGGATTATTATATATGCCCATTACAGGGCACACATTATTCACAGTATATAGAGGAACGCAGGTCTGCTTGTTTGTATGTGTTTTCACTTTTGGGTCTAGGCCTAATATCAGAGGGACTGGAGAACCCTCTCATTTCTTGCTGCTATCTACATCTTTCGTCTATATATTTATTTAATTTATGTAATTTATTTATATAATTTAATTTATGTTTATTATATGGATATTTTATGATGAGTTAGCGCTGTGAACTTTCTTCCTTTTTTCTCTTTTTGTGCACATATCTCCTTTAGCTCACTTTAGCAGCTTCTCATCTTATCCAATTCAATCACTAAAAAACACATTATTACTTTATTTTATTTCACCATTCCTTTCCTTTCTTTCCCACTTGGCCTTAACGAACAAGGCGTTTTGGCCTGTTCCAGTGTGTATACCCGCTGTCTGTTTGGTATCATCCATTCCTCACGTGATTTGTGAAGAAGATATAAATGGAACATAGTTCTCTATGTAATCACTTTAATAATGTAGATCCACATGGGCCCTGCACCAGGTAAGTCCTTCATCTACACCTTTTTTTATTTTATTGTATGTCTGTTTTTAATCGCAATACACTGGGACCCACAAATAACAATAAAAACATCAAAATATAATTTAAAGGGCCCCCTCCAATGCGTTTCCAAATAACATCTTTCTTCAGGGATTTTTAATTTAGATAGTATTTATAGGTGTATTAGAGTAGGACATAAAGTGAGATACCTTGGCGTGGTGGTAAGTTTACACACAGATTGGCCAATTTGTGGGACTAAATTCTCACTTATTTCACTTAGACTTTCTAAGGATTATCATATATGCCCATTATAGGGCAGATGAGAGTTGGTACCGTGTTAGCCGTAGAAATGCAGGAGGCAAATATAGTTTTTGATACCTTTTATTGGCTAACTAAGCAGATTTAGAATGCAAGCTTTCCAGTCCTTAGGTCTCTTTCTCAGGCATGTTAACTCTTTGAGTGCCAGAGGGGTACGCAAAGCATTGCTATGCAATGTGTTGCGTACTCCTCTGGCACTCAAAGGGTTAATATGCCTGAGGAAGAGACCTAAGGTCTTGAAAGCTTGCATTCTAAATCTGCTTAGTTAGCCAATAAAGGTATCACAAGCTATATTTGCCTCCTGCATTTTAGGGCATGCATTATTCACAGCATGCACAAACTGAAAATGTTATGGTGGGGAAAAAAGTGAATGAAAACCCCTTCCACCTGAATTTGGTGGGTGGTAGATACAATGCTAAACAAAATTTGACATACCAGTGAAGCCATAAGACTTGCTTTTCCCAAAGAAATCACACTTTTGCAGTGGTGTTATTACTGCAAGGGATTCTGGGTAGGCATATGCAAATAAGTTTAGCAAGGAATCACCTTTTTGCCTCAAATTCCACTTTATACATGGATTCCTCAGAGTATGTGTATGCTGAGTAACAGCTTTAAGACACAACTCAGGATGAGGTGCAAAGCCAGTGAACCGTTCATGGACAGCCATTTCATTGTCTATGCAACTCTTCAGCATGAAGTTTGTTCTATTGGCTTGCTGTTGAGGCTTGGTGCACATGTGGAGCACAAACTGAAAATGTTATGGTGGGGAAAAAAGTGAATGAAAACCCCTTCCACCTGAATTTGGTGGGTGGTAGATACAATGCAAAACAAAATTTGACATACCAAAATTTGACATAAAGTGGAATTTGAGGCAAAAAGGTGATTCCTTGCTAAACTTATTTGCATATGCCTACCCAGAATCCCTTGCAGTAATAACACCACTGCAAAAGTGTGATTTCTTTGGGAAAAGCAAGTCTTATGGCTTCACTGGTATGTCAAATTTTGTTTAGCATTGTATCTACCACCTATATATATATATATATATATATATATATATATATACATTATAAGTTTCCCTTTCATCACAGCCTTGACAAATGATCTATATAATGCTAGGGGTTTCCTAAGAATTCCAAATTGTGTTTTATGGATGCCCCTAGCAAAAAATAGTTGATAACCCCTGACTGAAAGTATTGGAGTAATGCTTGCACAAACAAACTCTATAATAGGAGTAACATAGGAATTCCCCAGATTTCCACTGATTTAAATGAGACTTTTTAGGACCTTTGAATGCTTGAGGGGGCCTCAGTTGCAGAGGGTTTGCCTTAGATTCTAGAATCACACCACGTTTACTTAGCACATCAGTGTCTGCATGTATATCCTGACCAAACACTATTAAACACTCACCTTACACATATCTGTCAGCCAGTTCTCCTCTCCATCACTAAGGTACCCGTGGATGATAAAACGAGTTATACGTCTGGTTTTAAAATTTGATGATGAAATTGAAGAGGGATTTAAAACACTGACCTCCTGTTAATACAAAATCGTAATTATAGGATGTGTCACCTTTCCATACATACACACAATGAGTGGCAGAAACATGCAAAAGGCATACACACACACACAAGTACACACACATGTAACAGAGATGCGCACACAGAACAGAAATGCGCACACACACATGCGCGCAACAGACATTTTCACACAAGGGCAACAGACATGCATGCACGCACACATACGTATCAGACATGCACACAAAACAGACATACACACACACAGAGGACACTGACACAGTGATAGCTGCCCCCCGGTGTGTGGAGGTTCCGTCTCTTGCTGCCCCCCCGGATCTGTAGGTTCTGAATGTAGAAGTGTGGGCTTTGGTCACCCTGGGATTAGTGTAGGAGCTTTACAGTGCTGTGTAGGTAACAATGTTGTATTGAAGTGAATATCTGCAGTGTTCAGAGTTAGAAACCAAATGTAGACTTCTAAGGACCAGAGGACATCGCTTCACATCATGTTGCTGTCCCCCCTCTGGTCCTGAAACCATAAAATCAGTGGTATTTATTATTTCCTTTACTTTCAGGCACAATTGCAGTATTATGCCTCTGTGTGACTGGCCCCAGTACAGCAGATACACTCTTCTCCCCACGCACACACACTCTACAGACAAACGCACACACATACTACAAACACACGCACACACGCTACAGACACATGCACACACACGCACACAACCAACATACGCACATACGCACACACATGCACACAGACATACGCAGACACGCAACAGACATACATAGACACACATGGAACAGACACACACACAGACATGGAACAGACATCCACAGATATGCAACAGACATCCACAGATACGCAACAGACATACACAGACAGACGGGACACTGACACAGTGATAGGCACCCCCATGTGTGGAAGTTCTGGCTCTTGCTGGTTTACTGAATCTGCTGGTTCTGGGTGTAGAAGTGGGGGCTGTGGCCACCCTGGGATTAGTGTAGCTTTACAGTGCTGTGTAGGTAACAATCTGCAGTATTCAGAGAGTTATAAGTAAAATGTAGCCCTGTAGGGACCAGAGAACATCGCTTCAGAATGTGTTGCCATCCTTACTGTGGTCCTGAAACTGCGAAATCAGTGGTATTTGTTATTTACTTTACTTTGGGGCAGAATTGTAGTATTATGCCTCTGTGTGTTTGACGTGTAGAAGTGGAAAGCAGGAAGTAAATGATTATGTGAGAGAGAGACTTATAGCAGCATGTTAAGCCATAGAGTGTCATGCAGTATACAGTGATGTGTCATGTCAGTTAACCCTTTGAGTGCTGGAAAGGCATCCATTGCAGTGTGGTGCGATGCATTAGTTACTTATCTGGCACTCAAAGGGTTAAACAGAGTGCTGTTAATTTGTCCCAGTGACATAAATAATGTAGATTCAGCGTCCCACATTACTGGCCCTGGTACAGCGGAGACACTCTTCTCCCCACAATGTGCCTTGCAATGTCTGGATCAAGTGCGGGAAGAAGAAGCCACTCTTGATTGTGAGGAAACAGGCCTGAGCCTAGGGACTGGCAGGGTTATCGGCCGTGGAGAGGGCATGCTGGAAGTGTCTGAGTTGAAACACTAATATATCCTAAAGAGGGACACTTGGGAGGTATGAAACACTAATATATCGTAAAGAGGGACACTTGGGAGGTAAGAAGCACTAATATATCATAAAGAGGTACACTTGAGAGGTATGAAATGTTTACTTTGGGCCAGAATATCAGTATTATGCCTGTGTGTGTTGTGCAAATGGAAAGCAGAAAATAAAAGGAGTGTTATACCAGCATGTTAACCCTTTGAATGCCAGAGGGAGTTGCAATGCATTGTGCACCCCTCTGGCACTGAAAGGGTTAAGGTATAGAGAGGCATGTCAGTGCTAAATAGCAGTGGGAAGCGTATTCATACCTGGAAACTTTGACTTGTGGAGTCCCTGGAGGGGACTTATGTGGTGCGGATGTGGAGAGGCCAATGGGTCAGTTTTGTGTTAAAAGTTGGTGGGGCTTAATCACGAGTAGGGGAGGGGGTTAACATAAATGTGGAAAAGTGTTAGTAATAGGCCAGGGAAGGAGGAGAAGTGGGAGGTAAATGCAAGTTTACAGTGTGAGGGGTTTGAACACACTCCCTGAGGGGTTAAGTGTGTACCTGATGGCTGCCTGTCCTGTGTCTTGCATGGCAAATGATGACAGTCAAGAAATAATTCAGCAATGAGGGACTTCCTTAATCCTTTGAGTGTCATTATGTTCCCCTGGTGCTGCAGCTTCCCTACAGTGGCTATAGTACAGGTCCTACCGAGGCCACTGGGAGTCAGAGTGAGTGACTGTGTGTGTGCTGGTGCTGTGTGAGTGGGGCATGTGTGTGTCTGTGGTGTAAGAGCAAGTTGCAGGCATTTTGTTATTTTCCTCAGTTGGATAGTGGTGGGCAGGCTGGCCAGTGGGAAGTGTATTCATACCTGGGAACTTTTACTTGTGGAGTCCCTCATGTGGTGCTGATGTGGAGAGAGCAATGGGGCAATATGAGTTAAAAGTGTACAGGGCTTAATCGTGAGTGGGGGTGGGGCTTAACATAAATGTTAACAAAAAGTGTAATAGGCTGGGGAAGTAGGAGAAGTGGGAGGGAAATGCAAGTTTACAGTGTGAGGGGTTTGAACACACTCCCTGAGGGGTAAAACTTGATACACAACCCTGTGGCAGTCAGTGGGTTAAGTGTGTACCTCATGGCTGCCTGTCCTGTGTCTTGCATGGCAAATGATGACAGTCAAGAAATAATTCAACAACAAGGACCTACTTTAACCCTTTGACTGCCTTTTTCCCCCGGTGCTGCAGCTTCCCTTCAGTGGCTGTACTACAGGTCCTGCTGAGGCCACTGGGAGTCATAGTGAGTGATTGTGTGGTGTGTAGTGCATGTGTCAGCCATATTTCTTTCTTGTTTTTGTGTGTGTTTGGTGTTCTGTGTGTTTGGTGCTCTGTGTGTATGTGGTGCTGTGTGTGAGTGGGGCATGTGTGTGTGTTTGATGCTGTGTGTGTGTGTTTGATGCTCTGTATGTGTGTGTGTGTTTGGTGCTGTGTGTGTGTGTTTGTTTGGTTCTGTGTGAGTGGGGCATGTGTGTGTGTCAGTGGTGTAGGAGCAAGTGGCAGCCATTTTGTTTTTTTCCTGAGTTGGATAGTGGTGGGCAGACTGGATAGTCCTGTGAGAATCACGCCCCCATTGAATCACCCAATGGGAGCAGTAACTCTTCCTTACTGCCAACCCTGGGTGTGTGTGTCTCCTGAGGAGACATACATTATGGAATGAGCCATTCTCTTCTATGTGTGTGTCTCCTGAGGAGACATAAATTATGTAATGAGGCTTTCTCTTATATAGATAGATAGATAGATAGATAGATAGATAGATAGATATGAAAATATTGTTCTTGCTGCGCTTCTGACTATACACGTATGTAAGTAATTGAACACTACTAATAAAAGCTATTTTGAGCTCACCAGGAACCTGTATGTTTTATATATTTGTTAGTATCTTACTTGGAAGTTCTCTGGATTTTCTGGAGTGAACAAAAGGAAGCGAGCGCTAATCTGTTCCGGAGACATCGGTAACCGACCGATCGGTCTTTCTAAGGTTCCTCCCCACGGAGCCTCATCTGTGAAACATCCGATCCTTTCATAGCAGACTTTTCCTCCTGGGGATCACGGCAAACGAGGAAAGGTAACATTGTTTTATTATACAAAGAAAAAGAGTATTGAGGGCCGTATACACAAGTCAAAAGAGGAACTATTATGAAGCACCTAAGGGGGCAAGTAAACATTCGTAAAAATTCCTACTGATCTCACCTCTGAGAGCCGGAGTGGGTACCCAAAAACCAATGCACTGGACACTTCTCTGCCACTCAGAGGGTAAAATGGCTCTCTAAATGGCTCTCTAAATGGCTCTCTGTAGCTTGCTACAGAGAAAAGATGAGGGAAAGAGTCCTGTCATTTTGTTTTCCTTACAAGACCCAAATCACGTCTTGTGAAGCAAGTGTCTTCCTTTTGTTTTTCATTTATTTTATTAACCAATCAAATAGCTGGAATAACAATCATGTGATGTCCATAATTGTTTTCCTTTTTAAAGGTTTAATTACCTTAACGTCAGTCACAGAATGTTCCTGTCCAGGGCAATTATCTGAAGATGTCAATCACAGAATGTCCCTGTCTGGGGCAAGTCTGCTGTTCCTTTCATTTACTTGACCCAGTCTTGCCCCTTTCTTATCCCTGTTATTTCCCCTGCTCTCTTTCTATCCTTCTCCCTACCCTGCTCCTAGACTCATTAGTATTTGCTCCCCCCCCCCACTCTCCTGCATCATTAGGTCACTTTAGATTTTAGGCTCTCTGACCCCATTCTCCAAACCTTCTCCCAATTCCATACTGTGGCCCACTTTCTCTCCCATACTGCCGCACCCTGCTTGCTCTTGTGAGCTACTCCATGTCTTCCCCTGATCCTTTCTCATCTTGTCCCTCCTTCCCCCTGTCCCACTGTGATTCATCCTTGGTCAGTTTGGACATCAGGTGGGCGATTCACTAAGTGGTGATAAAGTGGAGATGACATTTACAGTTTATCACTTCTCCAGTTCCTATGTTATTCTATAGAGCTTATTCACTAATATCTCCAAAGCTGAAGAAATCTTAGTGCATAGGCTCCATACAATAACATAGAAATAGGAGAAGTGATAAACTGGAGAAGTCATCTCCACTTTATCACCTTGTTATCACTTCTTTATCACCGCCTAGTGAATCTCCCCTTACATTTGCCAGACTGATCCAAGAAAGGAATGATGAATGTTACACTCATCCTTACTAGAGAGGTCTCCAATTTTTGCTTTGTAAGTTCAAAACAGTAAACAAACATTGACTTTAAGTAGGCAGTGAACAAGGACTACTTATGTGGTGTTTTAATTGATCAATTACAACATTAATTGATGTAATAAAACATGCAATAAAGATTAAATTGCTTATTTACAACAGTGTAGATAACGTAAAGTCATCCAGCTGCTACCAAACTATAACTCCCGTCATCTCCTCCCAGCCGTTGGTTGGTGTGTTGGTAAGAACAAACCATGCAGTAGAGAATTTAAGCTCTTCCCACCAAGGTGCATTTTAATTCTTCCAGGAAATCTTCCACCTTCTCCTAATATGTTGTTGGGTCTTTCTTACCTCCTCTGTCTCTTAGATAATTGTCTCTCCCTTTCTCATTGCCTCAGGATCTTAAAGGGATAGTAATACTTTGTTTTATCTTTATTTTATTTTGTAGGCATTAAAAAAACATGAAGAACGATATAAGTCTTATCTCTCAAACCTTTATGGTTTGAGAGATATTCACAAGCAAAGTTTCCCCTCCCGCCCCTTTTACCTAGTGTAAGCCATCACTTCTCATATGTGGAATGCAGTCCATAGACCAGACAGATAACAGAAGGGGACAATCTTCTTCCTATGAGAATAATGAAAGCCCTGCCCCCCCCCCCTTGACAAGTTTTTCAGGTTTTTCCCTTATCTTAATTGAAGATTGTCCCTCTCTGCAGTCTACCTGGGCACCTCCCTTCTGATCTGGCTGAGCAGTGTTACATCAGTAAAAGGGGCGGGAGGGGGATACTTTGTCATTGAATTACTCTTGTACTACAACTCTGACAGAATTGAAATAATAATCTCCAAAGTCCAAATACTATGATGATTAATTAGAGCTGCTTTTATTATGAAACATTACTATCCCTTTAATATCTCTCTCCCTAGATCTTTACAATATCTTTCCCCCTACTCAGCTCATTCCTGCTCACCTTGTCTGGCTCCCCTTCAGGTTCATTCCCATCTACTCTTCCAGTCTCCACAAAACAATTTTACTCACAAAACGCGTAAGGCGGATCTTGTATTAGTTCTGATTCCATCACTTGTATCCACTCGCGTGGATGTAATTTTATTTTTGGAAAAATAAACTTATGGTTTTAACATATTTTTTCTGACTGGCTTTCTACGCCTGGTGGGTCCATTTGAGTGCTCCCTTCCAGTGGTCTTCTAAATGTACATACAAACCTGCCTCGGATACTGGTAATTCTACATGTGTACTTTCATCGTAACTATAACAGAACAACCTTTAAAAACCTAGAACTCAAAAAAAACAAAACAAAGAGAAGAACACAGTAACACAGACATACCCAGTCTACACCAATCTAGGAAAAAGTATACACATGTATTAGTTTTCAAAGGGAATTTGTACATTTTATTAGTTAGGACATTGTGTGTTTTTTTCATAGATTGTTGTAGACTGGGTATGTGAATTTCATTTCATTTTTCTTTTCTATGTATTTTGCGCTACCCTTCCAGTCTCACGTCACTGGATCATTCATCTCCACCTAGCCTCCAATTTCTTGCCTCTTTCTTCCTATCATCTTGATATCTCATATACCTTCCCTCCCTCCCTCTCTTTCTCTCTCTCCCTCTCACACACTTGGTCTGCCTCTCCATCACACACATTGGGGGAGATGCACTAAGGCATAGGAAAGAGGGGATAATGTGGAGATGACTTCTCCAGTGATATTACTTATCCAGTTCCTATGTTATTCTATGGAGCCTATGTACTAAGATCTCTCCCTCTTAGTGCATAGACTCCATATAATAGACTTGTGCATGACAAAAATTTTCGCCAAAATTCGATGTCGGACAATTTTTTTTTTTTCATTAGTTGACTCCGCAATTCAGCTCCGACCTGTTTGACTCACACGAAAGTCGGCGACATTCCGAATTATTCGGCAACTTTAAAATACCTTTAAAAATTAAAAAGAAAAGGAAAATTAAATGAATGGAACCATTTCCAGGGTCTAAATGAAGACGGTGGAACAGAGTAAGGTGGGTATTTAGCCTTATGGTACTATGGATGAAGTAGCTAAAGTACAGATATAGCAATAAGGCACCCTGTCTGCCTATACAATACACATACACAACTATTAGACTGTCTGATGTGTCACTCTGAAAATTTTTCAAAACAAATCCCTAATATTTATTTTAATATTTTACACAGGAACAAAGGTGACTTTCCCTTGAGGTGGTAATAAGGTACTATGTCTGCCTATAGAACTGTGAGACTGGCTGATGTTTCACTCTGAAAATTATTCAAACAAATTCCTACTAGTTTAGTATTTTTAATATTTCACACAGGAACACAGGTGACTTTCCCTTGAGGTGGTAATAAGGTACTATGCCTGCCTATAGAACTGTGAGACTGACTGATGTGTCTCTCTGAAAATTATTCAAACAAATCCCTATTATTTTAATTTTTTTGCACAGGAACAAAGATAACTCTCCCTTGCAGTGGCAATAAGGCACTAATGCTGGCTGCCTGCCTATGCCTAATACTAACTACCTGCCTACACAACAATTGGACACTCTCTATCTCCTTCTCTCGCTCTGAGCTCCAACAACACAATGAAGAAATGCAGGCTGTCTGCCTGGGTGACTGTGTCATTAGTCCAACCTCTATCATGAAACGAAGAAGCCAATTGGAATAGAGACAAAGCGGGAAAGTAACGCATGAAACGGAGAAGCTAATTGGACTAGAGACATGGAGGGAAAGTATGGAGGGAAAGTAATCGAGCACAGGTAGTAGTCGCCGAATTGCCGAAAGTTTCAACGACATTCGGACCAGGGCCAGTGTCATTCATATTTTTTTTGGCAAAGGACCCTTGCCTGTCAGAAGGTCCAGATGTCGCCAAATGACCCCATTTTCATTGAATAACAAATGTCACCGACCTGAATCTCACAAGTCTACCATATAACATAGAAACTGGTGAAGTGATATCACTGGAGAAGTCAGTAACATTGTATCACCTCTTTATCATGCCTTAGTGCAGCTCCTCCATTGTCTTTATCTCTCTTATCCGTCTTTGTCCCACCCCTCTTTCTCTGCTCTCTCTATCATCTTGCACAGTGGTCCACTAATTAGTAGATTAGAGTGAGCATCCATTGCACTAAGCTGTGGATATTACAGACTAGACAAAGACATAGAGTCCAAAATCTTGGCTTTTTGAGGTCAATAAAATTTACTTTTCAAACTGAAAACTTTGTGTGTCTAGCAACTCTTTGGTGGTTATGCACTAAATGCACTAAGGAATGATAAAGAGGTGATAAAGTGGAGATGACTTCTACACTGATATGACTTCTCCACTTCCTGTGTTATTCTATGGAGCCAATGCACTAAGATCTTTCAAACTTTAGGGATCTTAGTGCATGGGATCCACAGAATAACAAAGGAACTGGAGAAGTCATATCACTGGAGAAGTTATCTCCTCTTTATCACCTCTTTATCACACCTTATTGTGGTTAGCAAGTCCTAGAATAGTCGGTTATCGGTCTTGGTGTGTAGATGTCTCAGGACAGAAAGGGAGCTATGCACTAAGATGTGATAAAGAGGTGATAAAGCGGAGATAGAAACACAGAATTTGACAGCAGATAAGAACCATTCGGTCCATCTAGTCACTCATTTTCCTGCTGTAAAAACCTCAAATCTTATTTAGTCCTTGGTCTTGTCTTATGTTCAGGACAGATTTATGCCTATCCCATGCATACTTATATTCTGTCACTGTATTAACTTCTACAACTTCTGCTGGTAGGCTATTCCACTTATCTACTACCCTTTCAGTGGGTGAGATGTACTTAGGAGTGATAAAGAGGTGATAAAGCGGAGATTACTTCTCCAGTGATATCACTTCTCCAATTCCTATGTTATTGTATGGAGCCAATTCACTAAGATTACTTCAGCTTTGGAGATCTTAGTGAATAGGCTCCATAGAATAACACAGGAACTGGAGAAGTGATATCACTGGAGAAGTTATCTCCACTTTATCACCTAATTATCACACTTTAGTACATCTCCCCCAGAAAATGTGGACTGGACAGATAAAAGTTAGTGTGAGATAAGACTGCTCATGTATAAGAAGACCTTCTTGGGGCACGCCCACTTCATCTAAAAAAATACACGTTACATTCATTTAAATTGGGCTTTTAACCCCTTGAATGCTAGACATAGATCTACTGCATGATGGTTAAATTGCTTTGCCTCAAAATGGCTCACTTTGTCTCTATACATCCACTCAGAAGGCTCATATCTATGGAAAAAGTAGCAGTCCCCCAATGGGCTAGACAATTTTCTTTAACCCTCAGAGTGCCAGAGTGTACACCGCTCTGGCACTCAAAGGGTTATCATTGCTTCTCAGTTATTATTGTCCTGTGTGTAGAACGAGGGTCCTTACCTTGTACACAGCCCACCAAGAGGAGAACTGTCAAGAGACCAAACATCTGAAATGAGAAAATAATACAACAATATTACAAGTTACAACTCACAGTCTATCATCAAACTGAATGTATATCTTCACTGTAGGATACATTCAAATTGTACATATTTTTATATCCTTTACATTGTGATTCCTTCATCCTTGGCTCTTGGTCCATTCTGAACAGAAGTCATAGATTGCGATCATTTATGTTTTTTGGTAAGGCTGAAAAAATTCTCTCTTTGTTGTCTAAGACCCGAAATCCAGTGTTTCTTATGTTCCAAGGGAGCAGACATTCCTACCTTTTCCATAGCGCCCGTTAATTGTCCAGGATATGTATAAATGGACTAAGATAAGAGCCTGAATACAATCGCAATTGATACTAATCTCAATCAATCGATTAGCTCTTCTTTCTTAATGCAAACAGCACTAACAAAATTAATTAATTGCTCTGAAAACAGGACAAATTACACACACATTAAAAAGCATATTTAGGATTATATTTTAGTGTTGTAGCATGAATAATTGCATAAATTTTAAAAATATATCAATCGATTTCAGTTTTTTGGTGTTTGTGTTCTTTTAATAAAGATTGAATATACAAAAACAAACACACCCAAAATCTCCAAGCAGAGGGAGAACTATTCATTTAAACAAATGACACCTTTACTGTGGGGCCAAAGAAGAACTTTTCAGTTATGTATAATATCATTTTTCAAGCTTCATCTTACACTGTTGCCCTAGTCTGTGCTTTGCACCAATTCTTAAATCTCAGTGTACAGAAATACCTGCTTAATTTTTCTAAATGAAGTTCCAAAGATGAATTAGAATGTGTCCATATAATTGAGCAAAAAGAGACAATATAGTTTTAACCCTTTCCATGCCAGATGGGTACGCAACGCAATGCGTTGCGTACCCCTCTGGCACTCAAAGGGTTAATAATGGATAGAGAGGATATTGGATTACATGACGCTGGAGGTCCTCTCATTCTCAATAAATCACTGATAGGCAACCTTAGGCTCTCCAGCTGTTAGGTACTACAAATCCCATCATCCTCAACAGTAACGGAAGCAAGAAACCTTCCGCCGTCGTTCCTGGGTCTCTCCTTCTCGATGCTGGACTGGAGCCGTCAGATGCTCCGGTCGAGCAGATAGACGGTCTGGTTGTTGACTCGAAGAGGCGTTGAACCCTGGTGTAGTCGACTCTATGTCGAAGGATGTGGGTCGAGGAGAGGCTGACAGAGCTCCAGAGCCATCGTGCGTAGCTGGCTGGACTCCGGGCAGTCTGGAGTGAGACCTCAACTCCCGGTCAAACGGAGAACAGGGAAAATGTTGCAATAACCAGGTAGCTGTGGTCGAGCAGATAATCTCTGGAACTCATTAGAAGAAAGCAGACAGAGACCACATCGCTGCCGGCAGTATACGAAGTCCGGTCACAGGAAGCTGGCAGTAGGCGGTCGGCAATACAGGATACTCAGTTGTTCACTCAGAAGACTAACTCTTTATTGGTACAAAACCACACATATTTATACACGAATCTTACATTGAAATACATGGGCCAACCAGATACAGTAGGGACATAATTCAATCACAAGAAAAAGGACCAGCAGCAGATGGTCTAGCAAATACAATGACTCAGACATGATTACATTTCAGACACAAAAGGGTTGATGAACTCAGACAATGGACTCAAAGACTTGAGGGGCTTGAATGAATTAACACACAGCAAGGGGTCACAATACACTGGCTTGAGTGGCTACAATACACATTGGAAGTAACGTTGGCTAAACTCAAATAATTAACCCTCACTGCCCATTTCCTTGAATGCAAGCCAGCAGTCCATGGTTGTCAGTCTCTATGGGCCCAGAAAAGGCCACAGTCTCTGGGGTTCTTGGGGTAACAGTTCCAGACCCAGACAAGGACTCCAGTAACGGACTATGCTCCGTTACATCAACCACCCAAACACTGGTTGGGGATGATGGGATATGTAGATCCCAGCAGCTAGAGAGCCCAGGATTTCCTTTCTCAGCATTAGATAGTCTGTAGTTGTCGCTCTGTTATAGTGTTAATGATTATTTGAAAATCTTCTCCATTCAGATTTTTTTCTTCCAGGAAACATAGTGTAAATGTCCCTTTATTTCTCAGGTCCCAGAATAGGTTATAATGTCCCTGCTGGAGTATAGGTTCATGCAGAATTGGCTTATACAGAGAGGCAACAGTTAAAGGGATAGTAATACTTCGTTTTAACTTTATTTTATTTTGTAGGCATTAAAAAACATGAAGAACGATATAAGACTTATCTCTCAGGCCTTTATGGTTTAAGAGATATTCACAAACAAAGTATCCCCTCCCCTGTTCAGCCAGATCAGAAGGGAGGTGCCCAGGTAGACTGCAGAGAGGGACAATCTTCAATTAAGATAAGGGAAAAAGCTGAAAAACTTGTCAAGGGGGGCAGGGCTTTCATTGTTCTCATAGGAAGAAGATTGTCCCCTGCTGTTATCTGTCTGGTCTATCGACTGGATTCCACATCTGAGAAGAGATGGCTTACACTAGGTAAAAGGGGCGGGAGGGGAAACTTTGCTTGTGAATATCTCTTAAACTATAAAGGTTTGAGAGATAAGACTTATATCATTCTTCATGTTTTTTTAATGCCTACAAAATAAAATAAAGTTAAAACGAAGTATTACTATCCCTTTAAGAAGGGCTGCAGCAGCTGCACCACTAATCCATAACAAATTTATTTAGTTTGTGTCATTCATGTGAATTCCCTCCTGGGAACTGATTACAAAGGGCAGGTCATATTTAAAAGATTACTAACACACCCTGATATTGATCCCCCACTTATTATACTATGGATAGAAAATCCTAGTGGCTGCCAAGAATTTTGTACTAGTGCCGTGGTTCAAAAGATAACACCTTTAATCAGTCGTATATGTCATTAGGAGCATTGCTAAGTATTGACTAAGGTGCTAAAACCCCAATTCTAATGCTTATAATTTCAGGGAGTTTATCACTAAGGTGTGTTAAAAAGATGATAAAGAAGAGATATGGGGAGATTCACTAAGGTGAGATAAAGAGGAGATGATAATGGGAAAGATCTTAATATATAGGCTGCATAGGATAACATAGAAACTGGAGAAGTTATCTCCACTTTATCACCTCTTTATAACACCTTTAGTGCATAAATCCCAACATCTCTAGTGATATCACTTCTCCGGTTCCTGAGTTATTCTATGGAACCTATGCACTAAGATCTCTCCTACTTGAGTAATCTTAGTTTATAGGCTCTGTAGAATAATATAGGAACTAGAGAAGTGATATGACTGGATAATTTATCTCCTCTTTATCACCTCTTTATCACACCTTATTTTATCTCCCTACAGGGAAATGTACTAAGGTGTGATAAAGAGGAGATAACTTCTCCAGTGAGATAAACTCTCCAGTTCCTATGTTATTCTATGGGAGAGATTTAGTTATAGACTACAGGGGAGATGTACTATGGTGTGATAAAGAGGAGATAACTTCTACAGTGAGATAAACTTCCCAATTCCTATGTTATTCTATGGGAGATCTTTAGTTATAGACTACAGGGGAGATGTACTAAGGTGTGATAAAGAGGAGATAACTTCTCCAGTGAGAAACTCTCCAGTTCCTATGTTATTATATGGGAGATATTTAGTTATAGACTACAGGGGAGATGTACTAAGGTGTGATAAAGAGGAGATAACTTCTCCAGTGAGATAAACTCTCAAGTTCCTATGTTATTCTATGGGAGAGGTTTAGTTATAGACTACAGGGGAGATATACTAAGGTGTAATAAAGAGAACATAACTTCTCCAGTGAGATAAACTCTCCAGTTCCTATGTTATTCTATGGGAGATCTTTAGTTATAGACTACAGGGGAGATGTACTATGGTGTAATAAAGAGAACATAACTTCTCCATTGAGATAAACTCTCCAGTTCCTATGTTATTCTATGGGAGATCTTTAGTTATAGACTACAGGGGAGATGTACTAAGGTGTGATAAAGAGGAGATAACTTCTCCAGTGAGATAAACTCTCAAGTTCCTATGTTATTCTATGGGAGAGGTTTAGTTATAGACTACAGGGGAGATGTACTAAGGTGTGATAAAGAGGAGATAACTTCTCCAGTGAGATAAACTCTCCAGTTCCTATGTTATTCTATGGGAGAGATTTAGTTATAGACTACAGGAGAGATGTACTAAGGTGTGATAAAGAGGAGATAACTTCTCCAGTGAGATAAACTCTCCAGTTCCTATGTTATTCTATGGGAGAGATTTAGTTATAGACTACAGGGGAGATGTACTAAGGTGTGATAAAGAGGAGATAACTTCTCCAGTGAGATAAACTCTCCAGTTCTTATGTTATTCTATGGGAGAGATTTAATTCTAGACTACAGGGGAGATGTACTAAGGTGTGATAAAGAGGACATAACTTCTCCAGTGTTATAAACTCTCCAGTTCCTATGTTATTCTATGGGAGATCTTTAGTTATAGACTACAGGGGAGATGTACTAAGATGTGATAAAGAGGAGACAACTTCTCCAGTGAGATAAACTCTCCAGTTCCTATGTTATTCTATGGGAGAGATTTAGTTCTAGACTACAGGGGAGATGTACTAAGGTGTGATAAAGAGGACATAACTTCTCCAGTGTGATAAACTCTCCAGTTCCTATGTTATTCTATGGGAGATCTTTAGTTATAGACTACAGGGGAGATGTACTAAGGTGTGATAAAGAGGAGATAACTTCTCCAGTGAGATAAACTCTCCAGTTCCTATGTTATTCTATGGGAGAGATTTAGTTCTAGACTACAGGGGAGATGTACTAAGGTGTGATAAAGAGGAGATAACTTCTCCAGTGAGATAAACTCTCCAGTTCCTATGTTATTCTATGGGAGAGATTTAGTTCTAGACTACAGGGGAGATGTACTAAGGTGTGATAAAGAGGAGATAACTTCTCCAGTGAGATAAACTCTCCAGTTCCTATGTTATTCTATGGGAGATCTTTAGTTATAGACTACAGGGGGAGATGTACTAAGGTGTGATAAATAGGATATAACTTCTCCAGTGTGATAAACTCTCCAGTTCCTATGTTATTCTATGGGAGAGATTTAGTTATAGACTACAGGGGAGATGTACTAAGGTGTGATAAAGAGGAGATAACTTCTCCAGTGAGATAAACTCTCCAGTTCCTATGTTATTCTATGGGAGATCTTTAGTTATAGACTACAGGGGGGATGTACTAAGGTGTGATAAAGAGGAGATAACTTCTCCAGTGAGATAAACTCTCCAGTTCCTATGTTATTCTATGGGAGAGATTTAGTTCTAGACTACAGGGGAGATGTACTAAGGTGTGATAAAGAGGAGATAACTTCTCCAGTGAGATAAACTCTCCAGTTCCTATGTTATTCTATGGGAGATCTTTAGTTATAGACTACAGGGGGGATGTACTAAGGTGTGATAAAGAGGAGATAACTTCTCCAGTGAGATAAACTCTCCAGTTCCTATGTTATTCTATGGGAGAGATTTAGTTATAGACTACAGGGGAGATGTACTAAGGTGTGATAAAGAGGAGATAACTTCTCCAGTGAGATAAACTCTCCAGTTCCTATGTTATTCTATGGGAGAGATTTAGTTATAGACTACAGGGGAGATGTACTATGGTGTGATAAAGAGGAGATAACTTCTCCAGTGAGATAAACTCTCCAGTTCCTATGTTATTCTATGGGAGAGATTTAGTTATAGACTACAGGGGAGATGTACTAAGGTGTGATAAAGAGGAGATTACTTCTCCAGTGAGATAAACTCTCCAGTTCCTATGTTATTATATGGGAGAGATTTAGTTATAGACTACAGGGGAGATGTACTAAAGTGTGATAAAGAGGAGATAACTTCTCCAGTGAGATAAACTCTCCAGTCCCTATGTTATTCTATGGGAGACATTTAGTTATAAACTACAGGGGGAGACGTACTAAGGTGTGATAAAGAGGAGATAACTTCTCCAGGGAGATAAACTCTCCAGTTCCTATGTTATTCTATGGGAGAGATTTAGTTATAGACTACAGGAGAGATGTACTAAGGTGTGATAAAGAGGAGATAACTTCTCCATTGAGATAAACTCTCCAGTTCCTATGTTATTCTATGGGAGATCTTTAGTTATAGACTACAGGGGAGATGTACTAAGGTGTGATAAAGAGGAGATAACTTCTCCAGTGTGGTAAACTCTCCAGTTACCTATGTTATTGTATGGGAGATCTTTACTTATAGACTACAGGGGAGATGTACTAAGGTGTGATAAAGAGGAGATAACTTCCCCAGTGAGATAAACTCTCCAGTTCCTATGTTATTCTATGGGAGATCTTTAGTTATAGACTACAGGGGGGATGTACTAAGGTGTGATAAATAGGATATAGGGCTCTATTGAATTTGTCTCCTTAAAACTGCTGGTAGGGCCAAAATGGATACCGAGCTGTACACACACAATTTCCATACCAAAGGAAACCACAGTGAAATTTGGGCCAAAGAACCTGGCTTTTGGTCAAACATTCGTTGTGTGTTTTTATTTTCCAAAACCCACACTAAATAGTGTGAGAAACGGGAGCATCAAAAGGAAATGGCAAATGCCCAGAGCCTGACACCTGTCAAGCACCGAAAATGGGCTCAAACACAGTCCCAACCCCTAAACCTACATTACCCCTGACAGTAAATTTAATCACACCTAGTCCTAACACTATCCTAACACCCATAACACCATACTATGCAAATCTATGGCTAACTGAACAGAGCTGTCCATAATATGGTGTAGTCACAGCGCCACTGTACAATTTTAGATCACTGAGATATTGTACATAAAAAAATTGAAATTTCAGCCAAAATAACTTTTTAATAAATCACCTCTCATAAGTGGTAACACCTTTGTTTTACGCAGGAGGATAAACCCTACAATATTATTTTTTTGCATATTAAGTTGTTACTATCTCTTTCAGATATGTGCCTCCATCTCATGGATATTATCCTATATCATTTCTGCTAGTTTATTCACTGAATATTCTTTTACTAGTGTAAAGACCGTGTACACGGGCCAAGGTCCAGGTAATGTTAACACTTTGGTGGGCACACAAAGGGTTAAGCAACCGCTATCTCACTGCTCCATGCATTACAGTTTTGCGTCTTCTCACTCTTGCAATGCAATCATGCGCAGTAGAGAATGCCCGAATGTGCGCAGTCTCTACTGCGCATGACTGCAATGTGACAAACATCCTAGCGAATTATTATATAGGCTCTTTTGTATTTTTTTTTTTTGTGATTTGTTTCCCTCCAGTTTTAGATCTTTTTCCTGTATGGGATTCCTTACCTTGTACTGTTCACTAATAATCATACCTGTGAACTTGACAGGCAAATGCCAGCGCCGATCGGGGAGGGAAATGACACGATTCACATCATAAAAGTGGTGGGGCTTAGTCACGAAGGGGGGTGGGGCAAAAAGAAGGGCAGACTATATGTTGAAAGAGGGTAAGAGGGCGGGGAGTGGGAGGAGCTGGGGTGGGATGGAGAACAAGTGGGCAGAGTTTCTACTGAAACTCTGCCCACCCGGAGATTGAGAGACTGCGCCGGAGACCCGGTAGTTCACTGTGAAATCCAGAATCTCCGGGGCAAAACCAGAGAGTTCCCAGGTATGATTATAATGCATTATGTTGGCTCAAGTCCCTGGGGAACCTAATAGTGGCTCCTCTGAATGTCATATCTATGGAGGTTAACATGACTCTTGCTGGCAGGACTCCTGGATCCCAGACTCTGCCAGCAGTGTCATGTTCACGTAAAGGGCATGACATTCCAGACTGAATGGGTATCCTACTGAAATGTCACCTTCTGTTTGGAGACAGTCAAAACACAGAGAGCATAATGTCGCCTAGATCAAATGGCTGACTAAAGAATGTCGCTTGCATCAAAAGGGTGACATTCTGATGTTGCACGCTTAAGTGTTGCCAAGTAAACAGCACAAGTCTACTTCAAGTACCCTCCATCAGTGCTGTAACCCTTTGAGAGCCAGAAGGGTCTGCAATGCATTGCTTTGCACTGGCACTCAAGGGTTTATTGCTTATCCATGAACCTAAAAAAAACATAACTCCTGCCGCCACTGTGTCCAATGCCGTCTTTCAAGTAAAGTTATACTAGAGAGATCTCCATGCACTATAAAGCAATGTGCTGGAGACTTCTCTAGACTCAGGTGGAATAAAACCCATACAAGCTGAGCTATGTTAAGACAGGGAGCACGGGTGTTTTGGAAGCAGAACTTTACACTGCGCAGACACAGTACTCATCTTAACAGAGTATGTCCCAGTCTGTCTCCCTACTAATTCTCAGTAAGTGGAGCAACTCCATGACTTTGTATTCCACTCCCAGAGGCTCTTTTTCATGACAGGAGCTGGAATCTCCACTGAATCAAGCATCCCAGACTATCGTTCTAAGGGTTTGGGACTATACTCCAGAACTGATCGCAAACCCTTCCAGCACTCAGAATTTGTCAAAAATGAGACTGCCAGGCAGCAATATTGGGCTCGGAACTTTGTTGGGTGGCCACAGATTTCTTCCCATATGCCAAATGCAGCACCTATAGCTCTGTGTAACTGGGAGAGAGCCGGAAGGCTGCAGTGGCTGGTCACACAGAATGCTGATGCGTTGCACACTAAGGCTGACAAATGTGGTGGCAGGATTTAATTTTTTTTAATTTTTTATTTTATGTCTTTAGGTTCAATGCGTTGCAGACCCCTCTGGCACCCAAAGGGTTAAGGCACAGATAGAGGGTACTCGGAGCAGACCTGTGCTATTTTCTTGGCAACACTTAAAGGGATAGTAATACTTCGTTTTATCTTTATTTTATTTTGTAGGCTTTAAAAAAACATGAAGAATGATATGTCTTATCTCTCAAACCTTTATGTTTTGAGATATTCACAAGCAAAGTTTCCCCTCCCGCCCCTTTTACCTAGTGTAAGCCACCTCTTCTCAGATGTGGAATGCAGTCCATAGACCAGACAGATAACAGAAGGGGACAATCTTCTTCCTATGAGAACAATGAAAGCCCTGCCCCCCTTGACAAGTTTTTCAGGTTTTTCCCTTATCTTAATTGAAGATTGTCCCTCTCTGCAGTCTACCTGGGCACCTCCCTTCTGATCTGGCTGAGCAGTGTTACATCAGTAAAAGGGGTGGGAGGGGGATACTTTATCATTCAATTACTCTTGTACTACAACTCTGACAGAATTGAAATAACACTCAAAGTCCAAATACTATGATGATTAATCGGAACGGCTTTTATTATGAAACATTACTAACCCTTTAAGCATACAACATCAGAATGTCACCCTTTAAATGTGGACGACATTCTAAGGTAGCCGTTATCTACCACCCTCTTAGTGAAGTAAAACTTTCTTACATTACATCTAAACCCGTGTCCCTCTAGTTTTAGACTATGGCCTCTTGTCCTAACATTTTACTCCTGTGAAATGTACTTCCCTCCTGCACTTTGTTGAATCCCTTCATGTATTTAAAAGTGTCTATCATATCACCTCTTTTTTCTGATTTATGGTACAGTTGGTTTGCTCCAGATTGCCCCTGATTTATTGGATTTACTAGAATAGATTCATGCTATATAAATACATAATATTAATAATAATAATAATAATAATAATGAGTACATTAGTGTCAGTACAGTGTGATTACCTCTTTTGCATTATATTACACTGGGACCTCCATAAATTAAATACATTTGTGAAACAATTGCACCACTTTAAGCTTAATACAAATAGCATTATATTTAACCCCTTTGATGCTGAGATATCCCCAGTGCTTAGCTAGCATCTAACCAAATTATGCTTTCAGTGTCAGAGCTGCATTACTCTACAATGTGCTGCTCATTCCTCAGGCAATCAAATGGTTAATGAGTTACCACCCAAATAAACCAACAGGTTACACACAATGCTCCTGTTTCCACCCGCACTACATTCTCTCAGGGGTTTATCACTTGTCATTTGTCCATATTTCCTACCCAAAGTCATTTCAGTCCTTGTACCATGACTACAATGAATGAGAATTAATTCGCTAAACACGTCCCTCCCTTCTGTCTATTATACAGGTGACATCACAAGGAAATAAACTATTTATTTATAATAAGACTTTTCTTTGAATAACAATGTGGGTGAACCTTAGACAAATGTTAGGGGAGGCTTTACTGGTGTAATAGTAATGTAACCCCTTTTTAACAGGTGGCTTCTTCCAGTCAAGTGCATGTTGTGGCGCATTGAGTTCACCTGTGGTTTTACGTGGAGTTCCGTGCATCGGTGTTTGGGTCAATAACATGTCTCATAGTGGCTTCACCAGACAGAGACCTGCCTGTAGACAGTGTGAATCCATCCAGTAAGTAATATGTATAGTCCACGTGAAACAATATAATAAAATACTATCACCCTTTTATAACAGGTGAAGGCAGGTGATTATGTAAGCAGCAATAAACAAATACAATAATGAAGAATCACAAACAGTAACACCCCCAGTAATGACTATGGCCCACCCAAGATACACTGTGAGTCCCCCCCACTCTGGGTGCACCAGAGGGGCTCTTGATGACATGGAAGTAGCGTTACCCTTAGTGTTGGGAATCTAAAGAGAACCTCACCAGTCACTAATAATAAGGGGCTTACACTATTGTGTCTCTCCAGCCTCTATGCCCAAAACAGACCATTATTGATAATGTGGTTATGCAGCCACTTAAAAGAAGAGAGGAGCTGATGTTAGTGTGACTCCCCACCCACTCTTAGGAAGAGGGAGCCTTATAATAATATGTGGCTCTCCATCCACAAGCAACATTTAGGATCTTAGATCACTCTGCTTCTCTCTGTGTGGCCTCCTTCCTCAACATGGTCCTCACCACTTCTCCCTACTTCCCCTCCCCTTCCCAGACCACTTCTTTGGTTCTCACTGCTGGAAAACAGGACCTCTGCTGCCCTCTGGACACAAAACATCATATTAACACAGCAATTGAAATGTGAGCTTTATTGAAATGATTTGATGTGAATTAGCGTGATACAGTGCTATGGAGGGTATCTCATTTATGTGAAAGTTCCTCTTTAAACCTCTGTGTGTCAAAAGAAACAATGTGCTCATCACTGAGAGTTGGAGTAGAAGTATTTATATGACATTTATGGTAACAAATGTCTTGTTATTGCAGACTTTTCATCTATCTCAGACAAACTCTAGTTTTGTATATCTGGAGGGAGGTAAGGATGTCTAAGTTCTTCCATACTTTATATTATGTGAGTATCTAGAGAGGGATTAAGTTGGTATTTTTGGCATGGTTTATAGGGTATACAATTACCTTTCAGTTTGACATGAAGTACACATGTCTGTCTATACATATATATATATATGCAGTTTTCAATCTTGTACCGTCACCTTGTGGTATAAAAGATTATTGCTACTTGGGCTAGTTACAGCCGTTTGCCCATAAATAACAGAATTAATAAAAGACTGCGGCGTTGCAGAGGCCACAGCCCCTGAATTGACAGGCAGCTGAAGCATTGGGCACAGAGGAGGAGGCAGTAGGAAGCTGATAAGAGAAAGGGAGGGAGGTCTCTGAAGCTGGGCCAGCAACAGGGAGGCAGGCAGTGAAAAAGTAAAATAAATAAAATATATAAGTGATATACAGGCTGGAGATCCGATAATGTGGGGCACGGTGGTGAAGTGGAGTCCACAGGCCCCGAAACGGCAGGCAGCTCAAGAGCTGCGAGTGGAGAAGGCAGTAGGAAGCACCCGAAAGAAGGGGAGGGAAGTCACTGCAGCAGGAGGGTGCCAGGAAGGCCTGTGAAAATGAGCCAGTGGATTTCAAAGACTAAAGTTATTTGCTGGTGGACTCCCCTGTTACGTAGTATAGTAAGGTAACGTTCATAATGGTGGAGAGAGGAGTGAGGGAGTGGTGATGCAAGGTGAAGGCTTGCTACATGGAGGAGGTGAAGGCCATAAGTAAGCAGGTGAACTGCCTTTCAGCTCTGGAGATATAGGGATGCTGAGACTCACGGGCCAGATGAGGGATTGCTGTGCCAGGGGAGGAAAGAAGTGGAGAGATGGGAGAGGTCCGGGTGAGGGCATATTTGGGGTGTGTTTAGAGCAGGAGCGGGCATATTTGGAGTGTGTGGAACAAGACGGGTTTAGGCCATAAGAGAAGTGCATGTGAGGAGATTTCGTATGTGCATGAGTGTGTGAGTTTTTTTTTTTTCCAGATGGACCTTGAGGGAGGGCCAACTACTTGCAGAGATTTTGATAGGGGTGGCCAGGGGCCACAAAATCACTACCCCTGTATCTCCTGGGCAGGCAATATGGAGGAAATGTGAGTATCTCCTCCTTACTGCTGCCACTGGATGTGTGCTAGACATGAAGGTTTCTTCTTTTATATATATAAACATATATACTCAAATAAAAGAGATCACCTGGGTGGTCCAATTAAAATATTTTAATTGCACTTATACCAAAATACAATATATGCTAAACAGTCATAATACAGAGATATATAATAACAATGATGGTACCATAATAAAGAATGCATGTGATCACTTATAAAATAAAATAAAGACTATAAGGAAAAATAAAATAGCTCACTGTCTACTAATAATAAGTGGGAAGGTAATGCAGTGATTCACAATAGATGTGCATCGCCACTGAAAGAGTGTCCCTTTAATAAAGGTGTTGAGTCTTTATGTTTTCTCGACCATTTTATGATCAGTTTTACAATTGAATGTTTTTCTGATAACTTTCACCATAATGCACCAAACCGGCACTCTAAGGGTGTCCTCCCCTGGCAACATCCAGCCTTCCACTCTCCTATCTTCGATGTAATGCTGCGGGCAGAGTGTGTGTCAGTCTTTACCTCGATTATGCAGACAGACCACAAAATATTGTACATCTCTTATACTCTTATATAAATATATATATGCAGTTTTCAATCTTGTACCGTCACCTCATGGTAGAAAAGATTATTGCTACTTGGGTTAGTTACAGCCGTTTGCCCATAAATAACAGAATTAATAAAAGACTGCGGCGTTGCAGAGGCCACAGCCCCTGAATTGACAGGCAGCTGAAGCATTGGGCACAGAGGAGGAGGCATTAGGAAGCTGGTGAAAGAAAGGGAGGGAGGTCTCTGAAGCTGGGCCAGCAACAGGGAGGCAGGCAGAGAAAAAGTAAAATAAATAAAATATATAAGTGATATACAGGCTGGAGATCCGATAAGGTGGGGCACGGTGGAGAAGTGGAGTCCACAGGCCCCGAAACGGCAGGCAGCTCAAGAGCTGGGAGTGGAGAAGGCAGTAGGAAGCACCAGAAAGAAGGGGAGGGAAGTCACTGCAGCAGGAGGGTGCCAGGCAGGCCTGTGAAAATGAGCCAGTGGATTTCAAAGACTAAAGTTATTTGCTGGTGGACTCCCCTGTTACGTAGTATAGTAAGGTAACGTTCATAATGGTGGAGAGAGTAGTGAGGGAAGTGGTGATGCAAGGTGAAGGCTTGCTACATGGAGGAGATGAAGGCCATAAGTAAGCAGGTGAACTGCCTTTCAGCTCTGGAGATATAGGGATGCTGAGACTCACGGGCCAGATGAGGGATTGCTGTGCCAGGGGAGGAAGGAAGTAGAGAGGTGGGAGAGGTCTGGGCGAGGGCATATTTGGGGTGTGTTTAGAGAAGGAGCGGGCATATTTGGGGTGTGTGGAACAATACAGGTTTAGGCCATAAGAGAAGTGCATATGAGGAGATTTCGTATGTGCGTGAGTGTGTGAGTGAGTCGGCCATGTTTTTTTTTTCAAGACGGAACTTGAGGGAGGGCCAACTACTTGCAGAGATTTTGATAGGGGTGGCCAGGGGCCACAAAATCACGACCCCTGTATCTCCTGGGCAGGCAATATGGAGGAAATGTATCTCCTCCTTACTGCTGCCACTGGATGTGTGCTAGACATGAAGGTTTCTTCTTTTATATATATAAACATATATACTCAAATAAAAGAGATTACCTGGGTGGTCCAATTAAAATATTTTAATTGCACTTATACCAAAATACAATATATGCTAAACAGTCATAATACAGAGATATATAATAACAATTATGGTACCATAATAAAGAATGCATGTGATCACTTATAAAATAAAATAAAGACTATAAGGAAAAATAAAATAGCTCACTGTCTACTAATAATAAGTGGGAAGGTAATGCAGTGATTCAGAATAGATGTGCATCGCCACTGAAAGAGTGTCCCTTTAATAAAGGTGTTGAGTCTTTATGTTCTCTCGACCATTTTATGATCAGTTTTACAATTGAATGTTTTTCTTGTAACTTTCACCATAATGCACCAAACCGGCACTCTAAGGGTGTCCTCCCCTGGCAACATCCAGCCTTCCACTCTCCTATCTTCGATGTAATGCTGCGGGCATAGTGTGTGTCAGTCTTTACCTCGATTATGCAGACAGACCACAAAATATTGTACATCTCTTATACCTGTACTTCTCTCCAGACTTTCCCTTGGAATCAAGAGGGCAGTGGTAGTGGATCAGCTGGATGACTTTGTGTGTGTCTCCCATCTCTCCCTCTTTGTCTCAGATGTTATAAGTGGGCAGAGGTAAAGTTGGAAGTACCAGCTTACAATCATTACTGAAGATTGTACCGCTATTGCCAATAGCCAGCAGGCAGATCGCAATGAGTAATTTAAAAGACTCTTTTCCAATGTGTTTCGTGTCTACATATGACTCTCTATATGTCTATATTCTATTTTTTAGCTACAATTCGCACTATAGCAGATAAATAGAAGCAGACTCTGAGTGAAATATATTTTTATAGGTGGTGAGCATTTGAGTTTTAGTGCCTTTTTTCTTTAATCTTTTTACATTTTTATTTCCAAAAATGCAATACTGTGCTGTGAAAAAAATGCTGTGAAAAATGCTGTAAAGTAAGAATGCTTTCAAAAACAGACATTTTAATAGTTTATTTTTATCGATAAACAAAATGATAGTGAGTGAACAGAAGAAAAATCTAAATCAAATCAATATTTGATGTGACCACCTTTTTCATTCAAAACAGCATCAGTTCTTCTAGATACACTTGCACACAGTGGATATGATTTAACAATTATACCAGACAGGTGCTAATGATATCACTTCTCCTTACCTGTGACCGCTCGTTCTCTCTCTCTCTCATTGGACGGCATTGCTTAACTACCAGCTTGGCTCCTAAACCTTTGCTCGATCTTCGTGCCATGTACGAAGTTGCAGTTCCTTATTATCCATGCTTCCAGATTTCCCATGTATCAACCTTACCTTCTCCTGACCCTGCTTTCCAGCTCCTGATTTTGATAAGCTGACTCTGCTGTCCTTGACCCTGCTTCTTCCTTGACTTTGATTCCGTCTCATCCCATGGTACCTCTGCCTCTGGTTCAGACCTCGGCTCATCTCTGACTACATTTCACCTTTGACATTTACTTTGCTACTGCTGACTACTGTCTTGAAAAAGGTATCCCTACAGCCTTCACAAGCCAGAGTCCCCTGTTGATTGTTGAGGACTCTACCTGCTACTCTTATGACTTCAAACCTCAGGCTTACTGACTAAGTCGAGGGTGCCATCGCTGGTACGCTGGAGACTGCCTCCGAACTTCCGGCTAGTCAAGGGTGTGAATTGTCAGTTGCCTGTGACTCCCTATCTCTTGCCTGACCGAGTTGTTGAGGGCGTTGTCGGTTGAAGCCTTATGACCACGCCAGGCTTTCCTACTTTTCGACAGTAGTGATAGTTGAAATTCTACAATGTCACCTCGAAGCCCCAGTAGTTGGACTTCTCTAACTGCCTGTAGACGTTCGACCTAAACATCAGGTTTATATTTCCCACCTATTCGAACCTGAGAACTGACTTCTTGCACTCGGATCATACCCTCCCTGTGGAACTTGGAGAAGGACAGCCCAGTTTCCCAATCTGACTACTGTCCTTAGTAGATTCCTAGGTCTGACAAATGATCATCAATTTAATATGTAGGTTGAAGCATAATCATTAGGAGGGATAAAACTGGGTAAGGAACAGCCAAACTCAGCTAACAAGGTGAGGTTGCCGAAGACAGTTTAATTTTAAGTCATAGACCATGGCAAGACTGAGCACAGAAACAAGACACAAGGTAGTTATACTACATTAGCAAGGTCTCTCTCAGGCAGAAATTTCAAGGCAGTTATGGGTTTCCAGTTGTGCTGTCCAAGCTCTTTTATTGAAGAAGCACAAAGAAATGGACAACGTTGAGGACCGTAGACACAGCGGTTGGCCAAGGACATTTACATCTGATGAACGACATATCATGCTTACTTCCCTTTGCAACTGGTTTATGTTCAGCAGTGCCATCAGCTGAGAATTGGCAGAAAACAGTGGGATCCTGGTACACCCACCTACTGTCTGGAGAAGTCTGGTCAGAAGTGGTCTTCATGGAAGACTTGGGGCCAAAAAGCCATACCTCCAACATGGAAATCAGGCGAAGCAACTCAACTATGCACAAAAACACAGGAACTGGGGTGCAGAAAAATGGCAGCTGGTGCTTTGGACTAGTGAGTCAAAATTTGAAATATTTGGGTGTAGCAGAAGGCAGTTTGTTCACCGTAGGGCTATAGAGCAGTACAAGAATGAGTGTCTGCAGGCAACAGTAAAGCATTGTGGAGGTTCCTTGCAAGTTTGGGCCTGTATTTCTGCAAATGGAGTTGTGTATTGGTTCAGAATTAATTTTCTTGTCAATGCTGAGAAGTATAGCAGATACTTATCCATCATGCATGTTGTGGTTTGTTTTCTACCAGAATTCCCAATCAGGGAGGAATCTCATTGGCCCCAAATATATTCTGCAGCATGACAATGACCCCAAACATACAGCCATAGTCATTAAGAACTATCTTTAGTCCTGGAAGTGATGGTATGGCCCCCACAGGGTCCTGATCGCAACATCACCGAGTCTGTCTGGGATTACATGAAGAGAGAGAGAGGCAACTGAGGTACCTAAATCCACAGAAGAACTGTGGGTCGTTCTCCATGACAACCTACCTGCTGAGTTCCTTAAAAACTGTGTGTAAGTGTACCTAGAAGCAGTCTCTACTGCACATGACTGCGGCGTTACACATGTTTTAGCGAATTACTATATAGGATTTGAAAACTTAATTCAAAACTGCCTATGCATCATGATAGTCCAAAGTCCAGCAGATGCATAGATTAGGAAATATTAACACTATAGGAAAAGTAAAAGTCTCCTGTGATGCTCGTGGACAAGCAGTGACCAGAGATCCATATGTTGTCATTGAAAAACAAAGTGTTCCTCGAAAGTTCTATTTTGGTTCCAAATTTATATTTCATATATTTCCAGCAGAATTTGCGGAAGCCGTGTCTCATTTTCTATAACAGCATTTCAAGTTATAATAGAGAACACTGTTGTTTGGACACCTTCTATTCTGATTTTACTACAATCAACAGTATCTTAACACATAGCTTCCTGAGGCAAAGAAATCTGCCCTTACTGTAAAAAAACCCTGCCTTATTTTTAGCTGAAACAGCCTTTGCTTTAATCTTAATGGATAACCACTTGTTTTTTTATTAGTTCTTTGAGTAAATAGAGTTCCTTGTATTGCCCTTTAATATATTTATCAGTGGTAATCATTTCACCTATTAATCATCTATCCTCTAATGTAAACAAGCCCAGCTTGGCTAGTCTCTCTTTATAAGTTCCAATCCCTTTATCGGTTTTATTGCATGCCTCTGTACTCCTCCCAGTTCAGTCATTTGTTTTAAGAAATATATCACAACTTTATTCCATAGTCAAGATGAAATTTCACCAAGGATCTAAAATTAGATAGAATTTCATACTCGTCCCATGCATCTACACCTCTTTCTATACATGATAGTTGCCAATTGACCACAAGTTTTCCCAAATATTTCTCTATCAAGAATTACACAAGCAGCTTCCAATTTAGTGTATTTACTGTTTATTATATTTCTATAGAGAAAAAACATTCTTCTCTGTGCATATTTCCATACATAGTTTAGTGTAATCAGTAAAGATCAATACATTATTTTCAATACTTCAAGATCATTAAAGGCATAGTAAAGTCCCCAAAACAGTATAGCACAAATGAT
The DNA here is from genome assembly GCA_037306005.1 of Rhinophrynus dorsalis. Lineage (NCBI taxonomy): Eukaryota > Metazoa > Chordata > Amphibia > Anura > Rhinophrynidae > Rhinophrynus > Rhinophrynus dorsalis. Next base: position 11,596,319 of record CM074724.1, read on the forward strand.
AGGTACAATAAAAAAAATACATCATGCCCTAATTCCTATCTCTCAAACCGTTATGGTTTGAGAGATGTAAAAAAATAAAGTCCTCCGCTCCCTCCCCTTTCTTCCTGATGAGCTGTAAAGCTATCAGAGGCAGAATTTGGTCAGTCGACCAGACGCGGCTCTTCAGGCGTGCTGACATCGGGATATCTAACTATAAATTCTTCATCAGAGAGGTCTAAAACGTGTGCCTGGTTTGCAAGCACTTGTTGTACACCATTCTGATGAAGTATTATAGTTAGATATCTCGATGTCAGCACTCCTGAAGAGCCGCCGTCCGATCCCGGAAGCAGGATCTCATGCCGTCAGCTATACATCTGATGCATGAGAAGGGTGAGGGAGTGAAGGACTTTATTTTCTTATTTCGGTCAAACCATAAAGGTTTGAGAGATAGGAATTAAGGCATTATGTATTTTTTTTATTGTACCTATCATTTGGGCTATACTTTTTTGGGACTTTACAATCCCTTTAAAGAGCATTAAACTTTTTTTTTAATGAAAACCTACATGTTATAGAGCTTTTCCTGCTGTGTAAAACAAGGGCACTCACACCAGTGTGAGTTATTGTATTTAAATGTTATAACAGTTGAAACTGACAGGAAGTGATTTACAGTGAGATTACTTTCTTCAGGTTCTAGCCAACAGGAAGTGACTCAGCAGTTTCTATCACATTCTACAGGGAACTGTTTGTCACTGACGTTCCTCTCAAATAGAATGCAACAGATTAAGTAATTGGAATTTGACCACTAGAGGACACTGTTAATTTTAAAACAAATAAGGTTTTAAACTGTAATAACTCTGGAGTACCATTATTTTACTCACCAGGAAAAGCCCTACAATATATATTTCTTTGTAACAAGTTTAGTACTCCTTTAACATACATATGGAAAAGCACTGGACCAAGACCAATTAAACTAGTTCTGTTTCCAATACAATTCCATGCATTAGGCATTAACATGCATTAAGGGACCCACTCTAATGGCTGAAATTCTGCACCCAGTTTTTTTGAGCGCAGAGGCCCCTAATGCACGTTTCAACCTGCCAACAGGAACTGAAAGGGAAAAAGGAAAAATAAAGCTAAGTCCCTAGTGGATGTATTGATATGGGGTCCTAAGCAGGGTTGGGCAAAAGGTCCCGTCGTGTTCTACCACATTGTTGTGTGCTTTTTCCACGGGAAAATCTGCTTTAACTATAGCAAATAAAATTGTTGTCTTTTTCACCCATTGGAAAAAATTTGTCTTTGTTTTTCGCCTTTTCGTTATAAAAACATATTCCAGGAAGTGAAACGCAACAAAAGCAGCTACAGATCAGGAGAGACGTGCTGTGCTATTCTGATGTGAGTTAGTAGCAAAATTGAGGCAGGAGAAGCTCATGGTGACTGCTATCACTATGAGCAAGTTTAAAAATAATAAAATGAGGAGTTGGAAGGATTTTTGTGTGTCCACCGAGTCTGAGGAGGAGGACGTGAACACTACAGACCCAGTGCTGGCCAGTCCCCCTAAATCACCCATAGGGATCTTGGGTAAATTAATCTCAAGGGAGGAAGAAGAGGGTAATAGTGAGAGCAGGACAGGTCAGCTGCCTGTGCCTGCTGCCAGACGTGCTGTCTCTACTGCAACCGGTGCAGTGCCTGCTGCCAGTGCTGCCCCTGCTGCCAGTACTGAACCTGCTGCCAGTGTGTCTTGTAATAGTCAGGAGGGGGGAAGGAGAAGATGATGCCAAGCATGATAGCGGTGGACCCTAAGTCACACTTGCCAACCCCAAGCAGTCCCGCCACTAGTACTATTACTAAGAAGGCCCAGCAGCTTGTTAGTGTTAGGACTGAAGGAGGGGTAATCATATTACTAGTGACTGTGAGTAGGAAGACTCAGAGGCTAAAATTGATGTGGTTGGTGTTAGTGGTAGTACTAGTAACAGTGATGGTGAAGCAGCTGGAGGGACTAGGGGCTGGAATTGAGTTAAGGAAGAGGTAGGGGAAGCAATTGAGAGTGTCTAGACTAGTAGTAAAAGTAGTAAAAAGCCCACATTATTCCCTTGACCCTGGGAATCCTGTTCCCCTCTCGATATTGTCCCTCCTGGTGGAACATTATCCTGAAGAAAGCAGAACTGTTGCCTTGCAGCAATAATACCACCATCATCAGGAGCACAGATCAGCTGCCTGTGCCTGATGCTAGTGCTGTCAGTCTGCCTTCTTCAGGTCATCAAGAAATGCTGTGTGATATTAGGGGACCCTCTGTCACATTTCTCAGTAAGATGTCTGCTGGTCAGAGCAGCTGCTCTAGACTCTTCTCTACTTAGTTACTACCTTTCACATCCATCTAGAAGACATTTAGGATCACTTCTATCCTATACACCGATAAAGGGATTGGAGGATCTGAGTTATAAAGAGAGACTAGCCAAACTGGGATTGTTTACATTCAAGGTCAATACAAAGAACTTGTAACGGTTTTTAAGACACTCAGACCAGTATGTGAAATAAAAACACAATTTATTTAGAGTAGGATAATGCAAAGGTCCGCCCTCTAGTGGCGGTTGATAATACAACAACAGTATAGACTGATAGGTACAAGTGTAAATGCACAAACGTATTACATGTACAAATACTCAGCAGTAGAATGGGATATAACCACAGAGGGTTAAGTCCTTGATAACAGTCAGTCTCAAATGTGGATGTTTGGCACGCCCTGGGTGTTATAAGGCTGTGCACTGCCTCGCCAAGGTGTTCGGTAATAAGCAGAACAGGAATTCAAATAGCCCCCTCGGGCGTACCTACTGGAACTGCTTCTTCTAGTGCAAGTGAAAATAGCCCCCACGGGCGTAACAGGAACCGGCCTGCAATGCAAGAGCTGTTAAGCCTCCTCAGACTTAACCGGATACTGGAATTTGACGTGCAAGAGCCAATAGCCCCACGGGCGTTGTTACCGGATTTGCTAGCGCTGAAGCCTTTACCTGCCACCACTCTGTATAACGGATATCGCCCAGCAATACAATGAGAAAGAGCCTTAAGCGCCCAACCGGCCCAACAGACGTGAATACTCTGCAAGGGAAGTATAGAGTTGCCGACGGTGAGCGGCCAACTCAGCAGGAGTATCACAGAGAACGAGGCTCGTACTGGAGTAGAGAGAGTGAGACCAAGGCAGCACTGGTAGGGTTAAAAAGCACGTTTACGCGAGGCTTTCAGCGAACAGCAAGGCTCTGCAGTATGAGGGAGGCGTACTGAAACACACACACAGCTCTGCACGGGTAGATACACTGCACTGATCGGTGTAACACCAGGCAAGGCAGTCACACAAAGACTGGAACAGCAGATAATAATGTTGTGGCAGCGACAACTGGAACGCAGGTCACTGGAACAAGCTGGAAGTCGATCTTCGGAGCAGGAAGTCAGCCAGGCCGGGTCGGAGCACGTAGGAGGTAGTCATACAAGCCGGGTCATACACAATCAGGAACGTCAGCCAAACCGGGTCAGGATCGAAGGGTGGTAGTCAGACGGGCCGGATCATACACAAACAGGAACACTGGAGAATAGTCAGGACAAACCGATTCGGTACACAGGAATCCAGAACACAGGAACACAGCAACAGTACTACTGGCTCAGAAACACCACGAAAGGGCATCTGACAGGTGTCTGGGCCAGGCATAAGAAGGTCACCAGGGGCGGGCCAAACTGGCTCAACAAATCAGAGCGAACCACAGGAAAGAGTGACATGAATCACAGGCACTGTGATAGTACCCCCCTCTCAAAGACCCCCTCTCCCAGACGGAGGTCTGGGTTTCAAAGGATATTTAGAATGAAAGCTGCGTACCAATCTAGGTGCATGGAGGTCCCCTTGATTAACCCAAGAACGTTCCTCAGGACCATAGCCCTTCCAATGGACCAAATATTGCAGCTTTCCTCTAAATCTCCTAGAGTCAATAATACTCTGGACTTCATACTCTTCTTGGCCCTGGATGTCCACCGGCCCAGGAATCACTGGCGTAGTAGTATAACGATTACACACTAAGGGTTTCAGTAGCGACACATGGAACACATTGTCAATGTGCATAGAGGGTGGAAGTTCCAGTGCATAAGAAACCGGATTAATCTTGCGAATAATCTTAAAGGGACCAATGAACCGGGGAGCCAGTTTGTTGGAGGGCACTTGCAAATTGAGGTTTCTGGATGACAGCCATACCCTGTCCCCAACTTGAAAGGAGACCGCTGGGAGACGTCTGCGATTAGCGTGCCGCTGATGACGCCTAAAAGACTGATTGAGGGACCTCTGAACCTGTGCCCAAGTGGAATGAAGTTGCGCCAAATGCTCGTCCAGAGCAGGAATCTGCTGCGCCTGAAATGAGTCCGGGAGCAGACAAGGCTGGAACCCATAATTAACGAGAAACGGAGAGCTCCCGGACGATGAATTAACCGCACAGTTTCTGGCAAACTCTGCCCATGGCAACAGGTCAGCCCAATTATCATGATGATCGGTGACAAAGCAACGCAGGAACTGTTCCAGTCCCTGATTGGCACGCTCAGCGGCCCCATTGGTCTGGGGATGGTAGGCGGAGGAAAAGGACAATTGGATGCCCATCTGGCCACAAAATGCCCTCCAAAACCTAGATACAAACTGGCTCCCACGATCGGAGACAATCACTCTAGGTACTCCGTGCAGGCGGAACACCTCTCTGGCAAAGACTACAGCCAATTCCTGGGCTGATGGAAGACCAGCCAGAGGCACAAAATGTGCCATCTTAGAAAATCTATCGACCACCATAAGAATAAAAGTATAACCCCTAGAGGCAGGTAATTCTCCCAAGACGTCGATGGATATGTGAGACCAAGGACGGTCTCCGTTGGGCACTGGTTGGAGTAAGCCCACGGGGAGATGCCTAGGGGTCTTGGCACGGGCACAGGTGGTACAGGCTGCTGTAAAAGCGGCGCAATCGGCTCTCAGTGTGGGCCACCAAAATAATTGCGAAAGGGACCATACGAGTTGATCCCTACCGATATGCCCAGCTGCTTTAGAAGCATGATAAGTTTCCAACAAACGGACACGGAATGGCTCTTCCACGAAACACTTCCCTACTGGGGTTTCAGGGGGTGCCCTTGATTGTGATGCCAATATCTCCTCCTCCAGAGGCGAGGTTATGGTGGTACGAATAGTGGCCAGAATGCGATCTGGCTGAATGATAGGTACAGGTTCCTCCTCCCTCTCAGTGTCAGAAGCGAACTGACGAGACAACGCATCAGCCTTAATATTCTTAGAGCCAGGAAGGTAAGACACTAGGAAATTGAATCGAGACAAAAAAAGTGCCCACCTAGTTTGTCGAGAGGACAGTCGCTTGGCTTCGGAGAGATAAGTTAAATTCTTATGGTCAGTAAGGATTAGTACCGGAGTCTGAGTACCTTCCAAAAGGTGACGCCACTCCTTCAATGCTAGGATAATGGCCAACAGTTCCCTGTCACCAATCTCATAATGGCTCTGAGCACTAGACAATTTCTTAGAGAAAAAGCCGCAAGGCCTCAAGGCGCCACCTCCCACAGGACGTTGGGAGAGTACTGCCCCAACCCCAACCTCTGAAGCGTCAACCTCCAAAGTAAATGGCAGGGAGGGATTAGGGTGGGACAGCACTGGAGCAGATGCAAAGGCAGATTTCAGGGTAACAAACGCGTTTTCAGCTGCCTCAGACCACTGAGAGGGAGAAGCGCCCTTATGAGTCAAATCTGACAAAGGTTTTACAATCGTGGAAAAGTTCTGGATGAACTTCCTATAATAGTTAGCAAAACCTAAGAATTGTTGGATGGCCTTTAACCCCTTAGGACGAGGCCATTGCAAGACTGCTGCCAACTTCTCCTGATCCATGGCAATGCCATTTTTGGAGATTACGAACCCCAGGAATGGTACTTGAGATGTATGGAATTCGCACTGTTCTAGTTTACAGAATAGCTTGTGCTTATGAAGTCGGAGCAAGACTTCTGAAACATCCTTAATATGTTGGGAGAGGTTGGCAGAGTGAATTAATATATCATCTAGATATACGACCACACAGGACTGGAGCAGGTCTCATAAAATATCATTAATAAATTCCTGAAACACTGCAGGTGCATTGCATAAGCCGAATGGCATCACCAGATATTCATAATGCCCTGTTCTAGTATTAAATGCCGTTTTCCACTCGTCACCTTCTTTAATTCTGACCAGATTATAGGCAGCTCACAAGTCAAGTTTAGTAAGGATCGAAGAGCCCTTTAATCTGTCAAACAATTCTGTAATAAGTGGAATAGGATAGGCGTTCTTAGGCATTAGCTTATTCAGCCCTCGATAGTCAATGCATGGCCTGAGTTCACCACTTTTCTTTTTCACAAAGAAAAATCTGGCACCAGCCGGGGACGTAGATTTACGAATGATAACCCTCTCAAGGGCATCAGCAATATAGTCCTCCATAGCCTTATTCTCCTCACAAGACAGTGGGTAAGTGCGTCCCCTGGGAGGCACCGCACCCGGAGGCAAATCAATGGCGCAATCATATGGCCTATGCTCAGGTAATGCGCTGGCCTCTCCTTTGCTAAATACGTCACTGAATTGCCCATATTCGGTTGGCACAGCCGGAGAGGTACACATAATCTTGACAGGTAAAGAGAGACAATTCTTGTTACAGTATTCAGACCAGGAGTTAACCTCACACCTCTGCCAGTCAAATTGAGGATTATGTACCTGTAGCCATGGGAACCCCAAAATAACTGAATGGTGCGGGGAACGAATAATCTGAAACCGTATCTGCTCCCTGTGACAAGCCCCCACAGTCATTGTCACTGGAATTGTCTCAAACGTAATGAATGCAGGCTCCAGGGGTCTGCCATCAATGGCCTCAATTGCCACAGGAGAGTCCTTTTTACATAAAGGAATGCCATGCAAGTCGGCAAAGGACTGGTCCATGAAGTAGCCGGCTGCCCCGGAGTCCACCAATGCCAGGACCTTGATTACCTTGTCCGCCCAAGCAAATACCACCTGGATGGTGGGTTTAGTGGTGCTAGGATCTAGGGACTGTTCTACACCACCTAGGGCCTGTCCCCCAAGGTACCCTAGGTGCTTTCGTTTCCCGGCCTAACTGGACAATTGCGTAAAAGATGCCCTGGTTTGCCACAATATAGGCATAGGCCTTGCCTCCTACGATACAATCTCTCTTCCTTAGAGAGCCTAGTGAACCCTAACTGCATAGGTTCAGAACTATCGGCTGGTCGTTCAGGAAGAACGGGTGGTGTGGGTGGGTTAAGGAAACTGGTCTGGCCATAGTTTTTTGCTTTAGCCCTTTTAGCCAACCGTCTCTGCAATACTGCACTAAGTTCCTGAAGAACCCTTGGATGTATACCATCAGGACCCAGTGCTTTGTCGGTCTTAATTTTGTTCAGTCTTCCCATGACATCTTCTTGAGTTAACCCAATATCTGTTAATTGTATTGTTTTATTTGTTACTTGCGGAGGCTCTTCTACCATTCCTTGCTCCCTTGTATATACTGATGCAAAGAAAGTGTTTAGAACATCGGCCTTTTCCTTATCCTCACTAACCAACTCACCCATCTCATTTTTGAATGGTCCAATGCACTCCCTCTTAAGTTTTTTGCTATTTATATATTTGAAAAACTTTTTTGGATTAGTCTTGCTTTCCCTTGCAATTCGAGTTTCATTATCTATTTTTGAAACAAAACAAACATACAAGAGAGGCACCAATAGTGAAGTATGTCTAAATACACAGCAATGAAATAAATAAAAAAATGAATGCACTCACAATTTGAAGAGGTCAGGGCTCTGTTATCAGAGTCTACTGACAAATCGAGCAAACGGAGAATTAATCCTGTCTCCGTTCGGGCCGCTTCACTCCTTCTATTACTCCAAATCCCCAGATAGGATGCAACAGGCGGGTCACTCGTTTTAAAATAAAAAGTTATTAATACTAAAACAAATTAAAATATTACAGACTTGTGATACTAACTCATTTCGCGGCTAAAGCACCACTTTATCAAAGCTAAACAAGCCCTTGATCAATAAAATTGATTACAAACCTAATTGCCTTTTTGCAATCTTTGTTGCACTCCCTGTATTTTAAGAAAGATTGTTCAGTTCCTTCAGACTTAAATAATTTGAATGCATTTTTTTTCCTTGCCATTTCCTTCTTTACATGTGCAGTTAACCACATTGGCTGTGACTTACTTCTTTTGCATTTGTTCCCCATTGGTATATACTGTTGGGTACATTTCTGCAACCTAAATTTGAATTCTGACCATTTTTCCTCAGTATTTTTGCCTTTAAATAAAATATCCCAGTCTATGTGTTGCATTGAAGCCCTTAACAATTTGAAGTCAGCTTTTTTAAAATTAAGAGTTTTGGTTGAACCTATACATTTTTACTTTGCCAGACTGATCTCAAGTGTAACCATGTTGTGATCACTGTTTCCCAAATGTTCTCTTATCTTAATATTGGATACCATTTCTGTGTTATTAGTGATCACTAGGTCCAATACATTGTTATTTCTTGTCGGCACTTCCACCATTTGTGACATGTAGCTTTCACGAAGTGTGTTCAGAAACATGCTACCCTTAGCACTCTGACAGGTCTCATTTTTACAGTTGATATCCCAGTAACACCACCTAAAACACAAGTGTCCCTTTTTGGCCATTTGAAATGTTGGGAGGTATGTTGCTTACACTGCTCACACTGAATGTATGTATGTTCTGATTTGCATCTGTGTGTCACTGTTTGTGTATGTCAGTGCATGTGTGTGTGTATGTATGTGTGTTGCATGCTTCTCTATCATTGTGTGTCCCCCTGTATATGTGTGTATTTGCTCATGTGTCTGTGTATCACTGTGTGTACCTTTCTGACGTACACCCTACGCCATATTTCACTATCATAACATTTATTTAAAAAAAAAAAAATTCCCTGCATAACATGATGGGTAACACCGTCCCAAATTGCTAGTGTTTGATAAATCATACTGATATATATGTTTAAAAATAATGTTCAGCAAGCATACTAGCAGGCTTGCAGGAAAAAATCCCCTGAAAAATATTTCTTTTGCTGGCTTACAGAAAGTTAAACAGTCAAAATATAACAACAGGGCTAGGATTGAAATAATTTGATTGTGGGCTTAAAGCAAGGCTAGCCCTGAAAAAAACAATTTAATATAGTCTCAGTTTTGTCAAGAACAGGCACTAACTAAATTTACTTTGTAGGCCTCAGGCTTGCAAAAAAACAAATGAAAACAAGCCCTGACAAAAATGTTATGCATTACTGGCCTAGTGCTAACAGTACTAGATGGTGGGGGCAAACGACCACCTGAAACATTATGCCATGCAGTGGCAGTGGAACCCATCACTAGTGACATACTGGCATTTGCTACTGCTGTAATTTCTGCTCAACAGCAGTCTTCAACAGAGGCGTAACTAGAAGCCACCGGGCCCTGGTTCAAGAATTGCCATGCCCCCCCCCCCGACCACATTGGCCCCCTCATCCACATTGCCCCTTCCACAATGCCCCCTTCATCTCCACAATGCCCCCCTTTATCTCCACATTGCCTCTTCCACAATGCCCCCCTTTATCTCCACATTGTCCCTTCCACAATGCCCCCCTTCATCTCCACAATGCCCCCTTCATCTCCACATTGCCCCTTCCACAATGCCCCCCTTCATCTCCACATTGCCCCTTCATCTCCACATTTCCCCTTTATCTCTACATTTCCCCTTTATCACCAAATTGCCCCTACCTCCAGTCCCTGGAGGTCTAGCGGCGTGGTTTGACAGATCTGTGCCTCCTTCGGCACAGATCTCTAGAACTGAATCTCCCGCGCACCTCTCTAGTAATGCAGAGGCTGGGAAATGATGTCATCTCCCAGCGCTCTGTATTACTACAGCGGTGCGCCGAGTGGGAGATCAGCTAAGCGACTGCTGTGGGCGAGGGGGTCGCAGGGGGCATTTAGGCCACTGGAGTGATGGGCCCGGTTGCAGGTGCGACCCCTATTGTTATGCCACTGGTCTTCAAAGTTTTGTAACATCATACATATAGTGTATTTTACTATACAGTAGCTTTAGCTTCATTTATTTTTTTTATTTATTTTTTTATTTTTTCGTTTCTGTTATATACACTCGGTTTGTACGATCCTGTGTTAGGTGGGATACCTTTGACCTTTCGGGTCAAATATAGATCAATATATATTGTACACATATTCCTTATTATGTATTCATTTTGTGTCTAATTAGTTATGTACACATGTATTGTTTGTATTCACAACATTTGTGTTTTAGTATACACTGTTTGTGTCTTTTTATGCATATTGCTTCACTGATTGGTTCAATGTCTGCAACAGCGCTAACTTTTGGCGCTAATTTTAGCTGGGTTACTTAAGGGTTGGTTTTATATATATATATGTGTGTATTGTAGGGTTTATCCCCTGAGTAAAACAAGGCATCTTCCACTGATTGAGGGGTGTTTTATTAAAAAAATCAGATTTGATTTTTTTTATCTCAATAGCCTGAAATGTTACCGTGGCGCTGTAGCTACACCATCCTATGGACAGCTCTGGTCAATTGACCATAAATCTCCACAGGATGATGTAGCAACAGCGACACTGTAACATTTCAGGCCATTCAGATAAAGCATTTAGAAAAATTCAGATTTGAGCTGCAATAACTTTTGAATAAAACACCTCTCAGCAGTAGGATTTCCCTTGTTTTACACAGGAGTATAAACTCTACAATATTTATATTTTTGACATATTAAGTGTTACTATCTCTTTAACTTGGGGATATTATTAGACGTTATTACTTCCCTCTTTGCCATGTTCCTCAAGTACCTCCAACAGTTCAGGCTTTGAGAATTATAATTATTCTTATTGGTTCTCCTGTGCTCAGACAGGGAAATCCTGTAAACCAGAACTTTTTGTGATATTGAGAAGCTCAGCATTAGGAGATATTGATCCTTTTACTTCTCAGTGGAGCTCCCTCTAGAGTTCAGTGATAAATGCTTATTTATGACCGTGAAACTCTCAGTGCAGCACATAGACTAATTAGTGTATTGAACGTCACTCAGCGAGACTTTCACTTCCACAGAAATAAAACTCTGAATCTCCTAATTGCACACCTGCTGGTCTTTTGGCTAAAATAACACATAGTCAGTTGTAGATTAAGTTTTCAGATATGCAAACTTACATTCTCTTTACAAAGCCCCACAATATGTATTTTATTGTTATATTGTGTTTACTGATCCTTTAATGAGAGAAATAAAATTACCTTCTGGAACTGAATCAATGTCTGTAATATTAAGTGATGATAAATCTGAACATCATGGCATGATCTTTCCTCCATTTGGTAAAATGTCCACATGACCAATTAATTGATCTATTCCCAGTCCTGAAAAATATAATGACATAAGCTGCACCAAATATCTGTATCAAAACATGGAGTTACAAGGGTTTATCATTTTGTATATGCATACCTCCACATGGTATCAGTGGGCACGCATTTGTATGAATAACAACAACAAAGACGGCATCTGATGGATCCATTCTGACCTCTGGTGGTGTTCCCTGGAAGTACGGACCAGCTGGATCCAAGCCTGGGTGAAGGAATTGTTTAACGTTAAAGACAGAGTTTCCCTTATTATTCAAATATAGGGCTTGTCTTGAAAAACAAATGAAAGTTGCACAAGGTACCCAAAGATGCTTAATTCCCAAATTTTAGTACATTTTGAGCCTTATACCTCAATGGTCCAATTGTGAACACTACGCTCCATTTAAATGAATGGCTTATATACTTAGTGTTATACAATTCTCATAGATTCCCTCTAGGTAAATAGTAGTATTAATTCTTTGAATGCCAGAGGTGTATCCAGTGCATTGAAAAGCAATTTGTTGGACACCCTCCTAGCACTGAAAGGGTTAAGAATAGTAATATATCCCAAAAAGTAAACAGAAAATGTTGAATCTCAAAAGAACCAGCTTTTAAATCTTAAAGGGATAGTAATGTTTCATAATAAAAGCAGCTCTAATTAATCATCATAGTATTTGGGCCTTGGAGAGTGTTATTTCAATACTGTCAGAGTTGTAGTACAAGAGTAATTGAATGATAAAGTATCCCCCTCCCGCCCCTTTTACTGATGTAACACTGCTCAGCAAGATCAGAAGGGAGGTGCCCAGGTAGATTGCAGAGAGGGACAATCTTCAATTAAGATAAGGGAAAAACCTGAAAAACTTGTCAAGGGGGCGGGGCTTTCATTGTTCTCATAGGAAGAAGATTGTCCCCTGCTGTTATCTGTCTGGTCTATGGACTGGATTCCACATCTGAGAAGAGATGACTTACACTAGGTAAAAGGGGCGGGAGGGGGAACTTTGTTTGTGAATATCTCTCAAACCATAAAGGTTTGAGAGATAAGACTAATATTGTTCTTCATGTTTTTTAATGCCTACAAAATAAAATAAAGATAAAATGAAGTATTACTATCCCTTTAAAGAGAAAATGAGACGGTCTAGTAATACCTATGACCAATGAAAACATTTGACTATGGGTATTGGGGGTTTATTCTTGTCTCCAAATGATTGGATATACAGTCTGATCTCAAATGATTCACATAGCATTGTCTTTCTCCCACCTCTGATTGCACTTCATCTGTTTTACTAGATTTGACGCTCTTGGTGGGCAAGAATACATTTCTCAGTAGAGTTTCATCAGATAGGGGTGCAATAACACCTGGTGGTTTACTTTGATCCATTGTCACCATCATCAGGGCCGGATTTACAATAAGGCAGAGTAGGCATCTGCCTACAGGCACACCCCACAGAGGGGCGCCTGTCATTGGGATCACTTTTTTATTTATTTATTTTTTATTTTATTTTTTTAAAATTAGCCTCGCTGGCTACGCAGTGGCAGAACAATAATCCCCCCACCTGGCGCCCGCTCCATGTTGCCCTCACATTGCCCCCCCCCCCGTTGTCTGTTTCCTACCTCTGGCAGGACAGGTCTATGCCTCTTTTGGCACATTCCTGTAGCTGCTGAGCTCACTCGTCGGCTCTTTAGGAATGCAGAGCGCTGGGAGATGACATCATCTCCCAGCGCTCTGCATTCCTGAATAGGAGACCGCGCGGGAGCTCCAGCAGCTACAGGACTGTGCCAAAGGAGGCAAAGATGACAGATCTCCTACCAGGGAGGTAGGAAATGGACAACGGGAGGAGGTAGGAAATGGACAATGGGGGGGAGGCAGGAAATGGACAATGGGGGGGAGGTAATGTGAGGGAAACATGGAGATGGTGGGGGCAATGTGAAGCTAATGGGGGGCAAGTTGGAGCCGATGGAGGGCAATATGGAGATGGTAGGGGCAATGTGGAATTGATGGGGGGCAAGTTGGAGCTGATGAGGTGGGTGGCAATGTGAGGGCAATATGGAGATGATGGGGGCAATGTGGAGATTAGGAGCATTGTGGAGGTGTCCAGTGGAGATGGCCAAGGTTGGGGCGCTTCAGATTTCTGTGCCTACAGGCTCCTGAGATGTAAATCCGGCCTTGACCATCATCATTTCCTCAGGTACTGCTTTCATTGCCATCTCAACTATAACTGTTCTCAGTGTTATAATCATCTTTAACTGCTGCATCTCACCCTCGGTTTAATTTGAGATCAGACTGTGCACAGCAACACTTGGGGACTAGACACCCTCATACATATCACAAAACCTTTTCACTGGTCATAGTTAGATCTAGACCTTTCATTTTCTCTTCGGAACTTTTAAGGTTCATATATTTCTGTACTTTTTTGTTTAACATTACCACTCTTAGTATCTCTATATTACTTTTGCATTTACAGAGAATCTCTGAACATTTTGCAACACTTGTTGTGTATCTATTTGTTATTTCCTTGCATTTTGTGTATTGTTACATAGAGTTACACTATGGTAAACATCTAAAATAAATAGATATTTGCATCGACTTGATTCAATACAAATACACCAATCTAGAGAGGACTCACTTTGTTTTACTAAAGTAATTATTAACCAAAGTAAAAAAAAGCTTGGTTTGATTTGATTGCTATGGGGACTTAAAGTGATAGTAATACATCGTTTTAACTTTATTTTATTTTGTAGGCATTAAAAAAACATGAAGAATGATATAAGTCTTATCTCTCAAACCTTTATGGTTTAAGAGATATTCACAAGCAAACTTTCCCCTCCCGCCCTTTTTACCTAGTGTAAGACATCTCTTCTCAGATGTGGAATCCAATCCATAGACCAGACAGATAACAGCAGGGGACAATCTTCTTCCTATGAGAACAATGAAAGCCCTGCCCCCCTTGACAAGTTTTTCAGGTTTTTCCCTTATCTTAATTGAAGATTGTCCCTCTCTGCAGTCTACCTGGGCACCTCCCTTCTGATCTGGCTGAATGGGGGGGGGGATACTTTGCTTGTGAATATCTCTTAAACCATAAAGGTTTGAGAGATAAGACTTATATCATTCTTCATGTTTTTTTAATGCCTACAAAATAAAATAAAGATAAAACGAAGTATTACTATCCCTTTAAGGTATTCATACCCCTACCTTTTGAGATGGTTGAGTGGACTATTTAACTGAGATGGATACCATACTAGTGGATTGTTCATGAAATATCATCATAGATTAGGAATAGGGAAATAAGACTATATAAGTTTAAAAAAGAAATTGAATATTTTGCATAAAAAATAGGCAACAGCACATTACAAGACAATCAAATGAAGTTACAAGAGATCATATACAAAAGATTGGCCATACTGGGGAACAATGTTGCATTTACTAACAAAAAGAAAATCAGTAGGGATAAAATGGATTATGAGCAGAGAATCTTGAGTAAGCACAAGTGGGCCAATTAAAGTGACTGAGCCATTTATTAATCACCTGTGCCCCAGCTGGAATTTCCTGAAAACATGCACTTTTTTGTAGTTAGTGTCTACAATTACATGTTTTTAGAGATTGGAGTTTAGATACAGCAATTTTAATGCCCCTGAACACACTTCTGCTCTTAATTGACATTGTTTTACCTATTGACTGCTAGAGAGGTCGCCAACTGATTTCAAAGCAATGAGCTGGAGAATTCTCTATAGTGGTAATAGCTTTTTTGTAGTTATATGTTATAGGATAAGGGTATTTTGTGTGTAAGGGTTGAGTCATGTGGAGAGAAGTGCGTCATCAGTGATGGGGCTAAGGGAGAATTTGGTACCTTTCCTAGGGGCTCTGGAAATATTAATCCAACCTTGAATGCAACACATATCTTATGCAAAACCCTATATTTAATAAAAAAAGAAATTAGAAGACAAATTACAAGTGGCTTTAAAAAAATATGAATATAGACAATAAAAGAGTGGCATTTATAACAGTTTGCAAAACACTCCTACATTAAATAATTTATTGTCAAGACAGACAGGGCTGTTCAAACCCTCTCACAGCTCACATTTAAAAAAGTTACAAATTTCTTGTAGTATGATATTAAAAAATATTACAATATTATACGTTTCATGAACTGTTATGATACTTGTGTCACAATCAAATCAGCTCCAATTAATCATCATAGTATTTGGGCCATGGAGAGTGTTATATCAATACTGTCAGAGTTGTAGTACAGGAGTAATTGAATGATAAAGTATCCCCCTCCTGCCCCTTTTACGTAATGTAAGACACCTCCCCTCAGATATGGAATCTGGTCACTTGACCGGAGAGGTCACAGCAAGGGACAATCTTCTTACTGTGATCATAAGGAAAACCCTGCCCCCTTGACAGATTTTTCAGGTTTTTCCTGAAGATTGTCCCTCTTTGTGATCCATTCGGACAGTCTTGCTGCTCTGAGGTGAGCAGTGTTACATCAGTAAAATATGGGCTATTGAGCCCTAAAAGACTTAATGTGAATTTAGTATCTTTCATTATCAATAATTACACCAGTTATACACATTTCCATCCCAAACCCCCTTTTTTCCCTGTTTCTTTCATTATTGTTTCTCCTCCCCACTACCTTGTTTAATTATCATTATAGTGTCTTCCCAGGACGGGATGAAACAATGTAATGCTTGGATGTAGTTCGAGACAGAAGTCACAATGTAACGGTTTTTCAGACACTCAGACAGAGGATTAAAATAAAACACAGTTTTATTAAAAAAAAACAATAACAACATTGCCCTCTAAGACAGTATTGTGAATAGCAGAATATAGGCTACATAGGCCTTCTCAAGACCAGGATACAGAACAGAGATAAAATATATATATATATATATATATATATATATATATATATATATATATATATATATAGTCACAGAATAGGCAACACAGCGACTGGCAATGAAAGGTTAAGTACAAAGGATTATCAGTCTCAAATGTGGTGTTAGGCACGCCCTAGGTGATAAAAAGCAGCAATAGGTGCTAGATCACACAACACCTTAAGTCCATAAATGTATAGGGCTGCTGAATAGAGCTGCAACAGAGACTGAAGCTGCAGGGTAGTTGTTTGATAGCCCCCACGGGCGTATAACTGAGACCAACAGTATTGGGATTGCTTGAGCCAATAGCCCCCAAGGACATAACGGAGACCAACAGTATTGGGATTGCTTGAGCCAATAGCCCCCACGGGGGTAACGGAGACCAACAGTATCGGGATTGCTTGAGCCAATAGCCCCCACGGGTGTAACGGAGACCAACAGTATCAGGATTGCTTGAGCCAATAACCTCCACGGGCGTATAACGGAGGATGCAGTACTGCCAGAGCGTGAGCCAGATAGCCCCTTGGGCTTGTAACGGAGACCAACAGTATCGTGATAGCTTGAGACAATAGCCCCCACAGGCGTATACCGGAGACCAACAGTATCGGGATCGCTTGAGCCAATAGCCCCCCCGGGCGTATAACGGAGACCACCGGTTGCTGCACTGCTTGAGCCAATAGCGCCTCCCACGGGCACGTTAACGGAGAACTACTGCTCTGCAGATGACAATTGAGCCCACAACGCGGCCGACTCAGCAGAATCAGTGTATAAGGTAACGGCTCAGCAAGAGTTAACAGTGGCAGCGAGGTAGAAGGAAGCACACAAGTGATCGGAGGCTCAAAAGAGTAGCGAAATAGCACAGCAAGTGCCAATGAGACTCAGCTATACTTAATACAATGCACAGAGAAACGGAAGGCTCAGCTCAGGAGACACGGCTCAGCAGGAGTTAATGCCTCAATCTCGAAAGGCTCAGACCCACACGCTGCAGCGATCATAATGTCGCCGAGGTGACAACAGGAGCTGTAGACTGGAACAGTAGAAATCCGGAACAGGTCACGGAGCAGGAAGCCAGCCAGGCTGGGTTGGATCACGGAGGAGATTCGCAGACAAGCCAGATCAGCAACGAGCAGGAACGTCAGCCAGGCCGGGTCAGATCACGGGACAGGAACACAGGAGCCAGTCAGTACAGGCCAAAACGGCACACAGGAGATCAGGAACACAGCAACAGCAACACTGGCTCTGGAACACCACAAAAGGGCACCTGACAGGTGCCAATGGCCAGAATAAAAAGGTCACCAGGGGTGGGCCAAACAAGCTCAACCAATAAGGGAGCAGCACAAGTGAGAGTGACAGAGAGGTCATGGGAACCGTGATACACAGATCAGGTCTGTTGGTTAGACAATGCAGGAAGACCATCTCACTGCATCCTTATATTTAAAACTCTGGAGCATAAATATTGGGGATGGGCTTATAAGTATTGGAGCTAATTTGAGTGGTGCTATCATAGCACCCGCTTATTAATAGACCTCTTTGAGATATCTAGATGTATAGATGCTAATGAAGGAATGTATGTTGTGCAGGCACTTCTTACCTTAACTGACACCCACTAACTGACACTTAACCCTTTCAGTGACAGAGGGGTATCCAACGCAGTGATTTGCAATGTGTTGGATACCCCTCTGGCACTCAGATGATTAACCCTTTCAGTGCTAGTGGAGGTGGACAGTCCATAGATCAATAGTGTCAGTGGCAGAAGTAATATAGGGCTAAGAAAGGACGCACCTACATGCCATCCTCTTATTAGCATCATCTATGAATCTAAAAAACTAATCTAAAAATGTCTAATACCACATAGAGGTGATTTTGAAGGCATTTTTATGCAATAGTCACTTTAATCCCTTGGGTGCTAGACATATTTCCAATATACTGTGAGGCACCAAGGGATCGATGGCAACAAAGAATCTTATTTTATCATTCTTGTTGTATAAACTGACCTGTGTGATCCAATGTCTGACAGATAAACTTGCTAACTGAGGATTATGGGTGTCACAATTACAGTTACAGGTGGTGAGAAACAGGTTCCTCACCATCTCTATTGCTTAAGAGTCCACGCCAAAAGAAACCTACCAAACATTACTCTTTGCGCTCCCAGACTATGACCAATTATACTAATATTAGACGGAGAGAAGCCACAGCTGATCTAAAAAATAATTTCAATAAAAACAAAATTATATAAATATAAACTCCCCATTTGTTCCAATAACATCCGATATAGTTTTTCCCCAAATATGGTTGTGAGAGCTAGTATAGGAGAATTCTTACCCCTAGAAAATGTATAAAATGTCTGCATTTTCACCATTCCCAATAAGTTTCCTGCGAGAACTTTGCCATTTTGGGTTTAATTACCATCTGTATTCGGATGATACTCTAATCTATCCTGACCTCACTCCAGCTGTGTAGTCTCGAGTCACTCAATGTCTGTCAGCTATTTCATCATGGATGGCCCACCGCCATCTTAAACTTAATATGGCTAAGACAGAGCTGGTGGTGTTCCCTCCAAAAACCCATCCACCATCCCCCTTCTCCATCACAATAGACAACTATACCATACACTCAGTACCCAAAGCACGCTGTCTTGGAGTCATACTTGATTCGAAATTAACTTTCTCCCCCCATATCCAAGCTGTCACTAGAACATGTCGCTTCTACCTAAAAAATATTGCCAAAATACGTCCTTTCCTCTGCATGTCAACTGCAAAAACTCTATCTCAGGCACTTGTTCTCTCCAGACTTGACTACTGTAACATTCTACTCTCTGGTCTTCCTGCTTCTTCTCTCTCTCCACTTCAATCTGTTATCAATTCAGCCGCAAGAATCACCACATTTTCTCCCAGATACCTGCCCTCTCATCTCCTCCTGAAATCCCTCAATTGGCTCCCTATAAAGTATCGTATTTCTTACAAAATTCTCCTCCTCTCCTGTAACTGTGTGTTCTTCAGCACCCTCTACATTTCTGCTCTTATCTTCCGGTACACCCCTTCCCTTACCCTACGGTCTTCCCAAGGGTTCTTCCTGTCCTCTCCCTACACAACTCAAGCCATCTCTCGTTTACAAGCTTTTTCACTGGCTACCTCTCGACTCTGGAATGCCCTCCCTATCACCATTCGCCAGTCATCCACAATCATCACTTCCAAGCATCTCCTCAAAACCCACCTGCTCAAGGAGGCATCTCAATAGCAATATCCTCATCCCTGCACTTCCTTCACCACACCTTGTACTTGCACTTATAATCATCCCCCTACTGTCTCTGTAATCATCATGAACTCTAATTAGATTGTAAGCTCCTTGGGGCAGGGTCCCTTCCCAGTGTATGTTTCCCTTGCTGCACTTTCCCCAAAAACTAATGCAATGATCACACTTTAGCTTAATGCTCTTAACCCTGTTCTGTATTTTTGTATTGTATTATTTCAACTTCTGTTAAGCGCTGTGTAAATGTATGGCACTATATAAATAAAGATACATACATACATACATACATACATTTTTCACCTATGTTTTCGATAATTGCAAGATTTCCCACCACATACTACTCCTTCTGAGGGCTGAAGTGGTGAAATAATTAGCTGAAAGTAAATGTTATGAGTCCTACAGCAACATAAACCCTAAAAATATTCTTAACAGACTGAGTGCTTTTGTTCTTTTCTCACTAAACTAACTTCATGCTTAATTAACACTGGCACAGCTACCCTTGAAAAATAACCGTGGTGTCACGGTTTGTTTTGACTCTCAGACACAGAGTAAGATAAAAATCAAACTTTATTGAAAAGTTTAATGGGAACCCTCGCAGGTCCTGAACATACATATAAATCACATGCACAAGATAGTTTCAAACAGTAGTTTTTACAAGATACAGTATGGTAGGCTCTACCGGCCCTGCCAATATACCGGGCAGGGCAGTCTGGAAGATGACACAATTGCAGGAATAAGGCTCTACCGGCCTTGCCAATATACCGGGCAAGGCAGTCTGAGAGATGACACAATAGAAGGAATAAGGGTCTACCGGCCTTGCCAATATACCGGGCAAGGCAGCCTGGAAGATGGCATGACACTGAATGTGGCTCTACCGGCCTTGCCAATATACCGGGCAGGGCAGTCTGGAAGATGACACAATTGCAGGAATAAGGCTCTACCGGCCTTGCCAATATACCGGGCAAGGCAGTCTGAGAGATGACAATAGAAGGAATAAGGGTCTACTGGCCTTGCCAATATACCGGGCAAGGCAGCCTGGAAGATGGCATGACACTGAATGTGGCTCTACCGGCCTTGCCAATATACCGGGCAAGGCAGCCTAAATGACTGAAGGACAGCTCCACTAGTGCTGTATGGATGGAAGCAGCAGCACAGGATGGTACAGTGGAGCAAGCCAGTACCACGTATATAACAACCAGGGAGGCCCAACCGGTGCAATAATGGAGGCAACTAGCACCCTGTGAAAATGGAGTAAACCAGTACCGCATACTGGACAGCACAGGATCGCCCTACCAGTGTGGTAATGAATATGCTAGCAACCGGTGTAATGGAGTAAACCAGTACCACGTACTGGACAACAGAATCACCCTACTGGTGCAATAATGGAGGCAACAAGCACCCGGTAAATATGGAGTAAACCAGTACCGCGTACTGGACAATGGTAACGCCCAACCAGTTCAATAATGGAGACAGCAGCAACTGGTGAAAGTGGAGTAAACCAGTACCGCGTACTGGACAACACTAGGAATGCCCTACCGATGCTGTAATGAAGATGCTAGCAACCGGTGTAATGGAGTAAACCAGTACCTCGTACTGGACAACAGGAACGCCCTACCGGTGTAATAACGGAGGCAGCAGCAACCGGTGAATATGGAGTAAACCAGTAACGCATACTGGACAACAGTATCGGCCAACCGGTGCAATATTGGAGGCAGCAGCAACTGGTAAATGTGGAGTAAACCAGTACCGCGTACTGGACAACAGTATCGCCCAACCGGTGCAATATAGGAGGCAGCAGCAACCGGTAAATGTGGAGTAAACCAGTACCGCATACTGGACAACAGTATAGCCCAACCGGTTCAATATTGGAGGCAGCAGCAACCGGCGAATATGGAGGTAACCAGTACTGCGTACTGGACAATGGAAACGCCCTGCCGGTGCTGTAATGTGGGCAGCTAGCACCCGGTGGATTGGAGCAAACCAGTGATCAGAATATCGACCCAGACGCTCAAGGTCGATGAGACAGACATCAGTCAGGATCCATCCAGGAACGATAGACAGGCCAGGACAGCTACTGGAACAGCAGGACAGCCAACCCAGGTCAGGAACGGAGCAGGAACAATGGCAGCACTGGATCAGGAACTGAAGCTGGAACGTCAGCCCAACCGGATCAGGAACGGAGGCAGGAACCATGCTGGAGTGACACTGGCGTCTGGATGAATCACTGACACTGGTAGCAGAGCAAACAGGCCCAAAGATACAGGTACAAGGTAGGTGACTACTGACATAGAGACACCACGAAAGGGCAACCAAAGGGTGCCTCAGCCCAGTCTATAAAGGCAATACTGGGCAGGAAATAGACAGGCGGCCAATGGAGAGTACACACACCTGACTGACAGCAAAAGTCAGCAATCACGGTCACCGTGATACGTGGCTTGGGATATTCCAGCAGGGTGCAATACTACATCAGTTCTATAAAGCCTCTGTTTTCAACAAAAGAAAAAGACCACTTGTCAACCTCCAACACTGTGTCACGTTTACTATTCCACAGATGTACTACTGCATTATTTTTGTGCAGGTTTTAACTTCTTTCAAAGAACTTCGTAAGAGTGGGACGGCACTATACAGCGTAAGAACTATGCAACTTTTTTCCTTTAACACTATCACTTGTGGAGGTGGTGAGGGTGGTGGCAGTATGTTTAGGCACTCTATTACCCTTGTTATCTCCAAAAACAAACTCAGAGTCATACTCCTTTGCAGCAGTAGCTGCCAAAACATCTTGGCATACTCTCTAACACCAATTTTATTATATACCCTAGAGCCATTAGAAATGTTAGATGTACTTCTGCTGCTGCTAATTGTGGCACCTCTGATCTGTTGATGGTGTGTCTCCCAGTCAGACCTGTGGTTGTGCTTCAGGTGGGATCTCACTGAGGAGGTGCCTACATGTAATCTTGCTTTCCCCTGCTCACATGCTTCTTACACAGACAACAGATAGCAACATGATTAGCTTTTGAATCATGAGTGAAGTATCTTCATACTGTGGACTTCATAGACTGTGGAGTTCCTGAGGGGCTACTACTACTATTACTGGGGCTAGATATTGCTGCAATTGTACTACTACTAGGTGTCACAGGTGCTGCACTTTCAAAATCAGCATGGGCATAATCATTGCTAAGGTTATGATTGTTGATAACCTGTTTTGTTGCTGGTTACTCAACACTAGCTGAGTGGGGCTTGATGTAGCTGATGATGATTGACAGGTTGACTGCATTTATTGGCATATTTGCTTGTCCAGGGTCAGACTTTCCAATTGTTTAGGGTGGATAACAATGAGGATGTGCCTATGTGTGAATCTGACTCACATGCTTCTTACAGACAACAGATTGCAACATGTTTAGCTTTTGGATAGTGTGTGTGATGTATCTCCATACTGTGAAATTTCTTGTCCAGGGTCAGACTTTCCAATTGTTTAGATGGAGTAATAATGAGGATGTGCCTGTGTGTGAACCTTGCTCACATGCTTCTTACAGACAACAGATTGCAACATGTTTAGCTTTTGGATAGTGTGTGATGTATGTCCATGCTGTGGAATTCATAGACTGAGGGGTTCCTGAGAAGTTGTTACTACTACTACTACTGGGGCTAAATGTTTCTATTATTGTACTACTAATAGGTGTCAAAGGTGTTGCACTTCCAACAGCAGCACAGGCACTAATCATAGCTAGGGTTTTGGATGCTGACAACCTGTGTTGCTGCTGGTTACTCAACACTAGTGTTTGTGTGTGTGGCTTAGTGGTGGATGAAGCTGGAAGTGGTGAAAATAATGAAGATGACTGAAAGGATGCTTGTGTATTTTTGACACCTTAACTTGTCCAGTGTCAGACTTTCCAATTGATTTCTCAAACAGTTTATAGACAGGCACATATCACTTTTAAATTTTCTCCTTAAACCAAAATCGGCACATAATGGCACTTCCCGCCTGGCGAAAAAATTCCTGAGAATAGTGCAGTTTTTTTCACCTAGCCCATTCCTTTGAAATCAATGGGAACATTGAATTTACATAGAACACACAGCAAATGTTATTGTATTTCCCAAAGGCATAGTATAAAAGAGGCAAGAGGGTGTCTGTGTAGCGTAGTGTGGGGAAAGAATCAGTTGAACAGGGAATTTGTTTTGGGGGTTTGTTGACTGGTAATGGGGGGACAGTTAATCCTATATAATAATTAGCTAAAACGTGTGTAACAACGCAGTCATGCACAGTAGAGACTGCCCACGACGCGGCTGATACAGAGCTGGACGCTCCGAAGGAACGTCCAGCTCTGTAACAGCACGGCGCGGGCAGTCTCTATTGCGCATGACTGCTCCGAACCAGCTGACAGTGGCACTGTGGACCGTGTAACGGGCTCTTCAACTAGTTAAAAAATAAATAAATAAAATAAGAAATTTGTATGCAACATGATAGAGACAGGGACCCCTGAAATAAGCTGCCACTGGGGTAGACTGATACTTGATGTGACAGAGTATTTTGTAGAGCATGATTTGTAAGATTTGAACCTGCAGTCTGTGCAGTAAGGACCCAGGTCATTTTCAAACCTTTAGTTTTAGCCGTCCCACCACTTTAACAAAAATGTATAGAACTATTCAAGCTAATCACTATATTTACTTAAATATTAGCCACACTTGTATAGGGAGGATAACTGCCCTTTAACCGCTTGGTTACTAGAAAGATCTCCTATGCATTGCTTTGCAGAATGTGGTTGTGGCTAGTGATGAGCGAGCACCCCAATGCTCGGGTGTTCGGGTGCTCTGACCGAGCACCCCCTGAGGCTCGAGTGCTCGGCCGAGCACCCGAGCCCCATTGAAGTCAATGGGAGGACTCGAGCATTACACCAGGCACCCCCTGCTCTGATGAGGGGAGGGTGCCTGGTCCATAGGAAAAGGGCAGAAAAGGATGGAAACACCACAGAAATGGTTCAGGGACAGCATAGGGAGGATGTCTGGATGCATCTTGGACTCCAACATCGCTGCTGGGAACGATCTTTCGCCCGTAGTACGCCATTTTTACAGACTGACCGTAAAACACACAAAAAGGAAAATAAAAACGACTTTAGGCGAAAAATTGTTACCAAACAATATTTGCTGTATATTTACTTGTATATCATCTGCAAATTCTCCCAAAAATTTCCTTGATTTTCTGAAGTGAGGCCATGATTAAGAGGGAAACGTGCGCAGAGGCAAATTCTCCCAAAAATTTCCTTGATTTTCAGAACTGAGGCCATGATTAAGAGGGAAACGTGCGCAGAGGCAAATTATCCCAAAAATTTCCTTGATTTTCTGAACTGGGGCCATGATTAAGAGGGAAACGTGCGCAGAGGCAAATTATCCCAAAAATTTCCTTGATTTTCTGAACTGGGGCCATGATTAAGAGGGAAACGTGCGCAGAGGCAAATTATCCCAAAAATTTCCTTGATTTTATTGAACTGAGGCCATGATTAAGAGGGAAACGTGCGCTGAGCTGACCAGCTAAAACATTATGGGTGAGGGTCTGCTGCAGAGCTGACCATCCTAAACATTATATGCGAAGGCCCGCTAGTGAGCTGACGCTATAAAACATTATATGAGAGGGCCCGCTAGAGAGCTGACCCAATAAAACATTATATGAGAAGGCCCGCTGGTGAGCTGACCTATATAAAAATTGTCAAACAGGGCCCGCTGGTGAGCTGGCCCTATATAAAAATTATATCACAGGGCCCGCTGGTGAGCTGGCCCTATATAAAAATTATATCACAGGGCCCGCTGGTGAGCTGGCCCTATATAAAAATTATATCCCAGGGCATATGGAAGAGGAGGAGGAGGATGAGAAGATTAAGAGTCAACCATATACCCGTTTTTTGGGTGGAAGGGGTGAATGGGAATACAGAGTATTCCCATCATTGTAAATAACATATATAAAGTGAGTTTATGTTCCCCCGGGGCTTTCCTCCAGTGGAGTGGAGAAGTCAGGGGAAATCCAGGCCTTGTTCATTTTTATAAGTGTCAACCTATCAGCATTGTCGGTGGAAAGGCGGATACGCTTATCTGTTATGATGCCACCAGCAGCACTAAATACCCGCTCAGACAGAACGCTGGCGGCAGGGCAGGCCAGCACCTCCAAGGCGTAGAGTGCCAGTTCATACCACGTGTCCAGCTTGGACACCCAGTAGTTGTAAGGCACAGAGGGATCATTCAGGACGCTGACACGGTCTGCTACGTACTCCTTCACCATCTTCCAAAACTTTTCCCTCCTTGTGACACTAGGCTGCGCATCAGGGTGAGGGTGCTGGCGGGGTGTCATGAAGGTGTCCCACGCCTTGGAGAGTGTTGCCCTGCCTTTCTCGGAACTGCTGTGTGCTCCCCTTTTCTCCCCTTCTCGGTTGGCCAAGGTAGCACGTACTCTGCCGCCAGCGTTGTCAGATGGAAAATTTTGGAGCAATTTTTCAACAAGAACCTTCTGGTATTGCACCATTTTGCTTTTCCTCTCCACCGGAGGAATGAGAGATGAGAAATTCTCTTTGTAGCGGGGGTCCAGAAGGGTGAACACCCAGTAATCCGTGTTGTTTAAAATGCGTATAACGCGTGGGTCACGGGAAAGGCAGCCTAACATAAAGTCAGCCATGTGTGCCAGAGTACCAACAGTCAAGATTTCGCTGTCCTCACCAGGAGGATGACTCTCAATCTCCTCATCCTCTTCCTCCTCTTCTGCCCACCCACGCTGAAGAGATGGAACTAAAGTTCCATGGCTACCCTCTGTAGCGGAGGCAACCGTGTCTTCCTCCTCCTCCTCCTCCTCCTCCGCCTCCTCCAATTGTCGCTGAGAAGACGAAGTGAGGGTGCTCTGGCTATCACCTTGTGTAAGCTCTTCCTCCCCCATTTCCACCTCTTCCACATGCAAAGCGTCGGTTTTAATTGTGAGCAGCGAGCGTTTCAGTAGACACAGAAGTGGGATGGTTACACTGATAATAGCGTTATCGCCGCTCACCATCTGTGTCGATTCCTCAAAATTGCGTAAAACCTCGCAGAGGTCTGACATCCATTCCCACTCCTCACTTCTGATTACAGGAAGTTGAACGGAGAGGCGACGACCGTGTAACAGCTGGTACTCCACTACTGCCCTCTGCTGCTCACAAAGCCGGGCCAACATGTGGAAGGTGGAGTTCCAGCGCGTGCTCACGTCACACAGCAGCCGGTGAGCTGGCAATTGTAAGCGCTGCTGCAGCTTCAACAGGCCGGCCGAAGCTGTAGATGACTTACGGAAATGTGCACACACGCGGCGCACCTTGGTCAAGAGATCATGCACATTGGGGTAGGTTTTTAGAAATCGCTGCACCACTAAATTAAATACATGCGCTAGGCATGGTACGTGAGTGAGCTTGCCGAGCTCCAAAGCCGCCACCAAGTTACGCCCATTATCACACACAACCATGCCTGGTTGCAGGTTGAGTGGCGAGAGCCACTGCTTGGTCTGGTGACTAATCCCCTGCAACAGCTCTGAGGCCGTGTGCTGTTTGTCCCCAATGCAGATCAGCTTCAGCACGGCCTGTTGACGCTTCCCCACTGCAGTGCTACACTGCTTCCAGCTACTGGCTGATGGGGGAGTGGCGCTGCGTGTAGAGAATTCGGAGGTGGAAACGGAGGAGGAGGAGCCAATAACGTAGGTGCTGGCGGAAACCCTGATGGAGGTAGGGCCCGCAATCCTCGGCGTGGGTAGCACCCGTGCCATCCCAGGGTCCGAGTCGCTCCCAGCCTCCACGACATTCACCCAGTGTGCCGTCAGGGAAATGTAGCGTCCCTGGCCACAAGCACTTGTCCATGTGTCAGTCTTTAAGTGGACCTTCCCAGTAACTGCGTTGGTCAGGGCACGGGTGATGTTACGGGACACATGGTGGTGTAATGCGGGGATGGCACACCGGGAAAAGTAGTGGCGGCTGGGGACCGCGTACCGAGGGACAGCTGCTGCCATCAGGCTGCGGAAGGACTCAGTGTCCACAAGCCTAAATGGCAGCATTTCGATGGCCAGTAATTTGGAAAGGTGTGAGGTTAGTGCTATGGCCTGTGGGTGGGTGGCTGGGTACTTTCTCTTGCGCTCAAATGCCTGGGGTAACGACATTTGGACGCTGTGCTGGGACAGGGAAGTGGATGTGGTCGCTGATGGTGCTTCAGATGCTACAGGTGCAGGGCGGGAGGTATGCGGGCCTGCGCCTTCGACAGGCGATTGGCCGGCACCGAAAACAGGGGAAGAGGAGGCAGTGGTGTGGCCTGCAGACACAGATGGGCGATCCAGGCGTTCCTCCCACTTACTACGGTGCTTGGATGCCATGTGTCGGATCATGCTGGTGGTGGTGAGGTTTCTAGTGTTCATGCCTCGGCTCATTCTGGTGTGGCACAGGTTGCAAACTACAATTCTTTTGTCGTCCGCACTTTCCTTAAAAAAACGCCATACCGCGGAACACCTACCCTTTGGCAAGGTAGATTTACGCAAGGGGGTGCTCCGTGGAACATTTGCGGGCCGGTTTGGTGCGGTCCGCCTTCTTTCTGTAGCCACACCACTGCCTCTTCCAGCCTGTTGCGGTGCTGCAGATGGCTCACCCTCAGGACTGCTGTCATCGCTCGGCTCTACACCTTCCCAGGTGGGGTCAGTCACCTCATCGTCCACCAAGTCCTCCTCCACTTCCTCACTCTGATCATCCTCCTCATGTCTTGATCCCACCACATACTCAGTCATTGACAACTGTATAACATTCTCCTCAACAAGGTCTTGAGACGGAAATAGTGGTTGATTTAATGGCAACTGTGTCTCATCATCATCATCATCATCCACTACTTCCTTTGACCTTAAATGCCGTTCACATCTGTCATCTTCTTGTGATTGGGTAGCCTCTAGAGGTTGTGAATCAGGGCACAAGATGTCATGTTCCTCTGCAAGCGTGCTTGGAGAGAGGGTCAAATGAAGGATTGGTGATGAGACGAGCTCCTCACTATATCCCAGTGTGGGATCACTTCTTTGACCAGACCGTGTATGGTGGGAGGAAGGATGATCAGAGTGAGGATTATGTTGACCAGACTCTTGGCTACTGAGAGTGGACTTGGTGGAAGACAGGGTGGTGCTTAACCGACTGGAAGCAGTATCAGCTGTCATCCAACCGACCACCTGTTCGCAGTGGTCGGACCTCGAGAGTGATGTCCTGCGACGCCCTGTAAAATTAGACATGAAGCTAGGTATGGTGGATGTCTTTCTTTCTTGTGCTCTGGCACCAGGCACAGTTTCTACGCGTCCTGACCCGCGCCCTGAACTATCAGGATCACGTCCACTTCCCCGTCCCTTTTTACCCGCCTTCTTCATCTTACACGGAATATGTGACTTTAATATTTGAGTTTGAAAACTTAACAGTATTTCTTCCTATTCTGCAACTGTGCAGAGTACACAGAATAGGCTGCTAAACTGCGGTGACACACACTGAATGGAAAATGTGACTTTAATATTTGAGTTTGAAAACTTAACAGTATTTCTTCCTATTCTGCAACTGTGCAGAGTACACAGAATAGGCTGCTAAACTGCGGTGACACACACTGAATGGAAAATGTGACTTTAATATTTGAGTTTGAAAACTTAACAGTATTTCTTACTATTCTGCAACTGTGCAGAGTACACAGAATAGGCTGCTAAACTGCGGTGACGAACACAGAATGGAATATGTGACTTTAATATTTGAGTTTGAAAACTTAACAGTATTTCTTCCTATTCTGCAACTGTGCAGAGTACACAGAATAGGCTGCTAAACTGCGGTGACACACACTGAATGGAAAATGTGACTTTAATATTTGAGTTTGAAAACTTAACAGTATTTCTTCCTATTCTGCAACTGTGCAGAGTACACAGAATAGGCTGCTAAACTGCGGTGACGAACACAGAATGGAATATGTGACTTTAATATTTGAGTTTGAAAACTTAACAGTATTTCTTCCTATTCTGCAACTGTGCAGAGTACACAGAATAGGCTGCTAAACTGCGGTGACACACACTGAATGGAAAATGTGACTTTAATATTTGAGTTTGAAAACTTAACAGTATTTCTTCCTATTCTGCAACTGTGCAGAGTACACAGAATAGGCTGCTAAACTGCGGTGACACACACTGAATGGAAAATGTGACTTTAATATTTGAGTTTGAAAACTTAACAGTATTTCTTCCTATTCTGCAACTGTGCAGAGTACACAGAATAGGCTGCTAAACTGCGGTGACGAACACAGAATGGAATATGTGACTTTAATATTTGAGTTTGAAAACTTAACAGTATTTCTTCCTATTCTGCAACTGTGCAGAGTACACAGAATAGGCTGCTAAACTGCGGTGACACACACTGAATGGAAAATGTGACTTTAATATTTGAGTTTGAAAACTTAACAGTATTTCTTCCTATTCTGCAACTGTGCAGAGTACACAGAATAGGCTGCTAAACTACGGTGACACACACTGAATGGAATAAGTGACTTTAATATTTGAGTTTGAAAACTTAACAGTATTTCTTCCTATTCTGCAACTCTGCACAGTACACAGAATGTGCTGCTAAACTGCGGCGAAGCACACTGAATGGAATATGTGACTTTGATATTTTAGTTTGAAGACTTAACAGTATTTCTTCCTATTCTGCAACTCTGCACAGTACACAGAATGTGCTGCTACACTGCGGCGAAGCACACTGAATGGAATATGTGACTTTGATATTTTAGTTTGAAGACTTAACAGTATTTCTTCCTATTCTGCAACTCTGCACAGTACACAGAATGTGCTGCTACACTGCGGCGAAGCACACTGAATGGAATATGTGACTTTGATATTTTAGTTTGAAGACTTAACAGTATTTCTTCCTATTCTGCAACTCTGCACAGTACACAGAATGTGCTGCTACACTGCGGCGAAGCACACTGAATGGAATATGTGACTTTGATATTTTACTTTGAAGACTTAACAGTATTTCTTCCTATTCTGCAACTCTGCACAGTACACAGAATGTGCTGCTAAACTGCGGCGAAGCACACTGAATGGAATATGTGACTTTGATATTTTACTTTGAAGACTTAACAGTATTTCTTCCTATTCTGCAACTCTGCACAGTACACAGAATGTGCTGCTAAACTGCGGCGAAGCACACTGAATGGAATATGTGACTTTGATATTTTAGTTTGAAGACTTAACAGTATTTCTTCCTATTCTGCAACTCTGCACAGTACACAGAATTACACAGAGTTTTAGACCTCTCTAGCATTCAATTTGTCTAAAATTCCAAATAAAATCAATGATAATATGAATTTGCCCATTATATGCACTTGGTTTGCCCCAGAACTGTGTCACTTCTCTCTTTGTGCAATGAACCAATCAGCTGTTTTCTGGTGCTGATTAACCCTTTGAAGAACAGGGTATGAAGTGGGAGAAAAAGGAATACAGTTCTATACAAAATTTTAGACATCCCCCCTGGCCAAGTTACATGCTTCATAAGTGAAAAGAAGTTAAAGTGGATCTATCACCTTAATTCAAGTTTGTATATTTGAAAACTGCAGTAAAAACTGCCTATATGTTATATTAACCAAAACATAAGCAGATATCTAGATTAGGAGATATCCACACTTTTATTTCTGTGCAAAGTGAAAGTGAACATTTCCTGGTACTGTACAAACCTTCATTAGTATATGAAATGTCACTGAAAATATTAATACGCATATGACATGCCATGGAAAATTCTTCATTAGCATATGGAACTAATTGATTGGCTTAGTTAGCATATGAAAATGTTACTGATGCTGCATGGGTGCCACAATTAGCATACATTAACATATGAAATAAGTATGACTATCTCATTAGCTGTATATTTGCTGGCCTTTGCAAATTTTAAGTTTAAGGTAAAAGTTTTACTTTAACACATGTTCTGCAGCAAACAACTTGACATATTTATGTAAATTTAAAGGGATAGTAATGTTTCACAATAAAAGCAGCTCCAATTAGTCTTCATAGTATTTGGACTTTGGAGAGTGTTATTTCAGTACTGTCAGAGTTGTAGTACAATAGTAATTGAATGATAAAGTATCCCCCTCCCGCTCCTTTTACTGATGTAACACTGCTCACTTCAGAGCAGCAAGACTGTCCGGATGGATCGCAGAGAGGGACAATCTTCAGTGATCATAAGGGAAAACCTGAAAAACTGTCGGGGGGGAGGGTCAGGGTTTTCCTTATGGTCACAGTAAGAAGATTGACCCTTCCTGTGATTTGACCAGTGTAGAGACCAGATTCTACATCTGAGGTGAGCAGTGTTACATCAGTAAAAGGGGTGGGAGGGGGATACTTTATCATTCAATTACTCTTGTACTACAACACTGACAAAATTGAAATAACACTCTCCAAGGCCCGAATACTATGAAGATTAATTAGAGCTGCTTTTATTATGAAACATTACTATCCCTTGAAATGCAGTTACTATTTATTCATTGAATTTAACAGATTGAAAAAAATAAAATAGTAAATGTCTCAAAACTTAGTTGACTCATTAGGCCTTAATCCAAGTTAGATGATGACAATCCCACAACGTAATAAATCCCCTGATTCTATGAGCCTCTTAATTGGAACTACCACCCAATAAGAATATTGCCCCACATAATTGCACATCTGGTGACTAGCTGCTCAGTAATGCTAGTCGCCAGAATTCTTACCAGATTAAAGAGAAATCGCTATTCTTCCCGGACTGACAACAGGATGGAGCGCGGACATCTTGCCATAGTGACGTCTGCGCGCCTGCGCTGTCATTCCGTTTTAGAGCCCATCGGATTGTAGCAACGCCTCCTTGACCCAGCTGGGACTGACAGCACAGGCACGTGGATGTCACTATGTCAAGATGTCCATGCTCTGTCCTGCTGTCAGTCCATGAAGAATAGCGATTTCTCTTTAATCTGGTAAGAATTCTGGTGACTAGCGCTACTGAGCAGCTAGTTGTCAGGTGTGCAATTATGTGGTGCAATATTCTTATTGGGTGGTAGTGTGTTGTACTTAACTCAACAACCATGGGCTCCTCTAAGCAGCCGACGCAGGATCAGAAAATAAAGCTAATGGACTCTTACAAAGGAGGGGAAGCTATAAAAAGATATCTAAACGCTTCCTGCTTACAATTTCCTCTGTCCGAAATGTCATTAACCCCTTAAGGACCAGCTGTCCTGGGACGCTTCCGTCCCATATGGACCGCTTGATCTTTACCGATGTGCCAGTACACGTGACCTGTTGCGTGTATCGGCGTGCCACTTTGGGGCCTAAAAGAGATCACTCCAGTCTTGGAGCGGTCAATTTTATGGCCCATTTTTACTTACAGCGCTCCCAGTGGAGCGCTGTAAGTAAAAAGTACGTGACGTACCATGACCGTCATCAGTCCTTAAAGGGGAACTTTCATGTCAGAACATTTTTTTACCAACTCGTTAAGCAGTGTTGATAAAGGTGCTTCTTTTTTTTTTTTTATTTCTACATACTTAGTAAGATATTTTATGTCCAAGCTGCACACTTCCACATTCAGCGGCACAGGTATCTTCAGCACAGCTCCCAGCAATAGTTAATTCTCCTCCCACCTCCCTCCCAGCTGCCCCGGCGAACGCGTTCACTCTTCACTTTGGTGTGCTGTGAACGGCTCCCAATGTTACAATAAGAAGCGATTCACATTATACTGAGGTTGCAACCTCAGTAATACTGCTACTGCAACCTCAGTATAATGCGAATCGCTTCTTGTTGTAACGTTAGGAGCCGTTCACTGCACACCGAAGTGAAGTGTGAACACGCTCGCCGGGGCAGCTGGGAGGGAGGTGGGAGGAGAATGAACTAGTGCTGGGAGCTGTGCAATGCGAAAGTGTGCGGATAGAACATAAAATATCTTACTAAGTATGTAGAATTAAAAAAAAAAGAAGCACCTTTCCCAGCACTGCTTAACCGTTTAATGAGTTGGTAAAAAAATATCTGAGCTTAAAGTTCCCCTTTAAATAGATGGAGAGCATTACATGAACGCGCTCGCACTTTCCTTGACAGATTTGTACACTCAAGTTGCTTGGACCTCCCAGCTCACGTGATTCAGACGGGCTGCATGCATGGTTACTGATCATGCCCTGTGGGAGTGACTTATACACCGTAAGGTACAGAGCAGTACTGATGTTGCCGCATGTGACGTCAAGAGGTACTAACTTCAAATCTCTTTTACAAGACTTAGATAGACTTATGAACTTTCGTACAAACATAGATTTAGAGTACTGAGGGTGAAGAAAGGACAGAGACCCGGTCATGTGGAGGTGAAAGTTCCCCTTTAAGTATTTAAGGACCGTGACGGTCATAGTACGTCACGTAGTCCTTAAGGGGTTA
Organism: Rhinophrynus dorsalis; assembly: GCA_037306005.1. Taxonomy (NCBI): domain Eukaryota; kingdom Metazoa; phylum Chordata; class Amphibia; order Anura; family Rhinophrynidae; genus Rhinophrynus; species Rhinophrynus dorsalis. Next base: position 11,630,258 of record CM074724.1, read on the forward strand.
AGAAATGTAAGTTAAGGGGGAAATGTTGAAGTCAAGACAAGATCTCGAAGACCAAGAAAAATCTCAGCTAGAACTGCTCTTAGACTGGTCAGAAATAAATAGTTAAATAAATAGTGAAATGGACAGATCTGTGTAACAAACAAATGATAAAACAGTGAATAAATGAATTGTGATGAATTGATGATTGGATGAAACAAAATAAATATCAGTATGAACAACAGATGCTTGAAATAGAGTGTTCCAGTCAACAAATAAATGAAGAAAATGTGAATGGATAAATAATAATGGATGAATGAGAATTAATCAATTATATATCAAGTGGATGCGCCATCTGACAAATGAACAATAAAGAAAAAAATATTCCCACCCCCAAAAAAGATCCTCCCGATATATCCAATGACTGTCATGAATTAATCATATACCCTGAATACACAATATACATTGGCAGCTGAGGATTAGTTGTTGGAGGGACTGGTACATATTATTAGCCACTAGTGTTGAGCGAGCATGCTCGGCCGATGCTCGGATCGGCTCGAGCATCGCTCTGTTCGGCACATGGCGGTACTCGTACGAGTACCGCATGTGCTCGCCCGCCATGTTCGGGTCTCCTCCCCGCACGTTTTGCGGCTGCTGCGCAGCCAATAAACGTGCAGGGAGGCTCTGACATCGGTGTAATGCCAGCAGCCATGTTGGCTGCTGGCATTACACTGATTGGCTGGCCAGAACCCGTGGTCGGGTGCTGTATAGCACCTGACCATCGAGTTCGGCTCAGTCTGAGCCAGGGAGAGCTGAGGATAGGAAGGGAAAGGCAGTGTAGGGAGGAAAAAAACAAAAATTGTGAAAAAAAAGAACCAAAAGTCCTTTTTAGGACTACTGTGTGTGGGGGCAGCAGGTTATTTTGTGTGGGGTGAAAAAAACAAAAAAAAAAAAAAAAAAAATATTCTGTTTAGTGTGAAAAGTTGCAGATTAGAGCACATTCTGTTTAGTGTGCACAGTTGCAGATTAGAGCACATTCTGTTTAGTGTGCAAAGTTGCAGATTAGAGCACATTCTGTTTAGTGTGCAAAGTTGCAGATTAGAGCACATTCTGTTTAGTGTGCAAAGTTGCAGATTAGAGCACATTCTGTTAAGTCTTCAAACTAAAATATCAAAGTCACATATTCCATTTAGTGTGCGTCGCCGCAGTTTAGCAGCACATTCTGTGTACTGTGCAGAGTTGCAGAATAGGAAGAAATACTGTTAAGTCTTCAAACTAAAATATCAAAGTCACATATTCCATTCAGTGTGCTTCGCCGCAGTGTAGCAGCACATTCTGTGTACTGTGCAGAGTTGCAGAATAGGAAGAAATACTGTTAAGTCTTCAAACTAAAATATCAAAGTCACATATTCCATTCAGTGTGCTTCGCCGCAGTTTAGCAGCACATTCTGTGTACTGTGCAGAGTTGCAGAATAGGAAGAAATACTGTTAAGTCTTCAAACTAAAATATCAAAGTCACATATTCCATTCAGTGTGCTTCGCCGCAGTTTAGCAGCACATTCTGTGTACTGTGCAGAGTTGCAGAATAGGAAGAAATACTGTTAAGTCTTCAAACTAAAATATCAAAGTCACATATTCCATTCAGTGTGTTTCACCGCCGTTTAGCAGCCTATTCTGTGTACTCTGCAGAGTTGCAGAATAGTAAGAAATACTGTTAAGTTTTCAAACTCAAATATTAAAGTCACATATTCCATTCAGTGTGTTTCACCGCCGTTTAGCAGCCTATTCTGTGTACTCTGCACAGTTGCAGAATAGTAAGAAATACTGTTAAGTTTTCAAACTCAAATATTAAAGTCACATATTCCATTCAGTGTGTTTCACCGCCGTTTAGCAGCCTATTCTGTGTACTCTGCACAGTTGCAGAATAGTAAGAAATACTGTTAAGTTTTCAAACTCAAATATTAAAGTCACATATTCCATTCAGTGTGTATCACCGCCGTTTAGCAGCCTATTCTGTGTACTCTGCAGAGTTGCAGAATAGTAAGAAATACTGTTAAGTTTTCAAACTCAAATATCAAAGTCACATATTCCATTCAGTGTGTTTCACCGCCGTTTAGCAGCCTATTCTGTGTACTCTGCACAGTTGCAGAATAGTAAGAAATACTGTTAAGTTTTCAAACTCAAATATTAAAGTCACATATTCCATTCAGTGTGTATCACCGCCGTTTAGCAGCCTATTCTGTGTACTCTGCAGAGTTGCAGAATAGTAAGAAATACTGTTAAGTTTTCAAACTCAAATATCAAAGTCACATATTCCATTCAGTGTGTATCACCGCCGTTTAGCAGCCTATTCTGTGTACTCTGCACAGTTGCAGAATAGTAAGAAATACTGTTAAGTTTTCAAACTCAAATATTAAAGTCACATATTCCATTCAGTGTGTATCACCGCCGTTTAGCAGCCTATTCTGTGTACTCTGCAGAGTTGCAGAATAGTAAGAAATACTGTTAAGTTTTCAAACTCAAATATCAAAGTCACATATTCCATTCAGTGTGTTTCACCGCCGTTTAGCAGCCTATTCTGTGTACTCTGCACAGTTGCAGAATAGTAAGAAATACTGTTAAGTTTTCAAACTCAAATATTAAAGTCACATATTCCATTCAGTGTGTATCACCGCCGTTTAGCAGCCTATTCTGTGTACTCTGCAGAGTTGCAGAATAGGAAGAAATACTGTTAAGTTTTCAAACTCAAATATCAAAGTCACATATTCCATTCAGTGTGTATCACCGCCGTTTAGCAGCCTATTCTGTGTACTCTGCACAGTTGCAGAATAGTAAGAAATACTGTTAAGTTTTCAAAATCAAATATTAAAGTCACATATTCCATTCAGTGTGTGTCACCGCCGTTTAGCAGCCTATTCTGTGTACTCTGCACAGTTGCAGAATAGTAAGAAATACTGTTAAGTTTTCAAACTCAAATATCAAAGTCACATATTCCATTCAGTGTGTATCACCGCCGTTTAGCAGCCTATTCTGTGTACTCTGCACAGTTGCAGAATAGTAAGAAATACTGTTAAGTTTTCAAACTCAAATATCAAAGTCACATATTCCATTCAGTGTGTATCACCGCCGTTTAGCAGCCTATTCTGTGTACTCTGCACAGTTGCAGAATAGTAAGAAATACTGTTAAGTTTTCAAAATCAAATATTAAAGTCACATATTCCATTCAGTGTGTGTCACCGCCGTTTAGCAGCCTATTCTGTGTACTCTGCACAGTTGCAGAATAGTAAGAAATACTGTTAAGTTTTCAAACTCAAATATCAAAGTCACATATTCCATTCAGTGTGTATCACCGCCGTTTAGCAGCCTATTCTGTGTACTCTGCACAGTTGCAGAATAGTAAGAAATACTGTTAAGTTTTCAAACTCAAATATTAAAGTCACATATTCCATTCAGTGTGTATCACCGCCGTTTAGCAGCCTATTCTGTGTACTCTGCAGAGTTGCAGAATAGTAAGAAATACTGTTAAGTTTTCAAACTCAAATATCAAAGTCACATATTCCATTCAGTGTGTATCACCGCCGTTTAGCAGCCTATTCTGTGTACTCTGCAGAGTTGCAGAATAGTAAGAAATACTGTTAAGTTTTCAAACTCAAATATTAAAGTCACATATTCTGTGTAAGATGAAGAAGGCGGGTAAAAAGGGACGGGGAAGTGGACGTGATCCTGAAAGTTCAGGGCGCGGGTCAGGACGCGGAGAAACTGTGCCTGGTGCCAGAGCACAAGAAAGAAAGACATCCACCATACCTAGCTTCATGTGTAATTTTACAGGGCGTCGCAGGACATCACTCTCGAGGTCCGACCACTGCGAACAGGTGGTCGGTTGGATGACAGCTGATACTGCTTCCAGTCGGTTAAGCACCACCCTGTCTTCCACCAAGTCCACTCTCAGTAGCCAAGAGTCTGGTCAAAATAATCCTCACTCTGATCATCCTTCCTCCCACCATACACGGTCTGGTCAAAGAAGTGATCCCACACTGGGATATAGTGAGGAGCTCGTCTCATCACCAATCCTTCATTTGACCCTCTCTCCAAGCACGCTTGCAGAGGAACATGACATCTTGTGCCCTGATTCACAACCTCTAGAGGCTACCCAATCACAAGAAGATGACAGATGTGAACGGCATTTAAGGTCAAAGGAAGTAGTGGATGATGATGATGATGATGAGACACAGTTGCCATTAAATCAACCACTATTTCCGTCTCAAGACCTTGTTGAGGAGAATGTTATACAGTTGTCAATGACTGAGTATGTGGTGGGATCAAGACTTGAGGAGGATGATCAGAGTGAGGAAGTGGAGGAGGACTTGGTGGACGATGAGGTGACTGACCCCACCTGGGAAGGTGTAGAGCCGAGCGATGACAGCAGTCCTGAGGGTGAGCCATCTGCAGCACCGCAACAGGCTGGAAGAGGCAGTGGTGTGGCTACAGAAAGAAGGCGGACCGCACCAAACCGGCCCGCAAATGTTCCACGGAGCACCCCCTTGCGTAAATCTACCTTGCCAAAGGGTAGGTGTTCCGCGGTATGGCGTTTTTTTAAGGAAAGTGCGGACGACAAAAGAATTGTAGTTTGCAACCTGTGCCACACCAGAATGAGCCGAGGCATGAACACTAGAAACCTCACCACCACCAGCATGATCCGACACATGGCATCCAAGCACCGTAGTAAGTGGGAGGAACGCCTGGATCGCCCATCTGTGTCTGCAGGCCACACCACTGCCTCCTCTTCCCCTGTTTTCGGTGCCGGCCAATCGCCTGTCGAAGGCGCAGGCCCGCATACCTCCCGCCCTGCACCTGTAGCATCTGAAGCACCATCAGCGACCACATCCACTTCCCTGTCCCAGCACAGCGTCCAAATGTCGTTACCCCAGGCATTTGAGCGCAAGAGAAAGTACCCAGCCACCCACCCACAGGCCATAGCACTAACCTCACACCTTTCAAAATTACTGGCCATCGAAATGCTGCCATTTAGGCTTGTGGACACTGAGTCCTTCCGCAGCCTGATGGCAGCAGCTGTCCCTCGGTACGCGGTCCCCAGCCGCCACTACTTTTCCCGGTGTGCCATCCCCGCATTACACCACCATGTGTCCCGTAACATCACCCGTGCCCTGACCAACGCAGTTACTGGGAAGGTCCACTTAACGACTGACACATGGACAAGTGCTTGTGGCCAGGGACGCTACATTTCCCTGACGGCACACTGGGTGAATGTCGTGGAGGCTGGGAGCGACTCGGACCCTGGGATGGCACGGGTGCTACCCACGCCGAGGATTGCGGGCCCTACCTCCATCAGGGTTTCCACCAGCACCTACGTTATTGGCTCCTCCTCCTCCGTTTCCACCTCCGAATTCTCTACACGCAGCGCCACTCCCCCATCAGCCAGTAGCTGGAAGCAGTGTAGCACTGCAGTGGGGAAGCGTCAACAGGCCGTGCTGAAGCTGATCTGCCTTGGGGACAAACAGCACACGGCCTCAGAGCTGTTGCAGGGGATTAGTCACCAGACCGAGCAGTGGCTCTCGCCACTCAACCTGCAACCAGGCATGGTTGTGTGTGATAATGGGCGTAACTTGGTGGCGGCTTTGGAGCTCGGCAAGCTCATACACGTACCATGCCTAGCGCATGTATTTAATTTAGTGGTGCAGCGATTTCTAAAAACCTACCCCAATGTGCATGATCTCTTGACCAAGGTGCGCCGCGTGTGTGCACATTTCCGTAAGTCATCTACAGCTTCGGCCGGCCTGTTGAAGCTGCAGCAGCGCTTACAATTGCCAGCTCACCGGCTGCTGTGTGACGTGAGCACGCGCTGGAACTCCACCTTCCACATGTTGGCCCGGCTTTGTGAGCAGCAGAGGGCAGTAGTGGAGTACCAGCTGTTACACGGTCGTCGCCTCTCCGTTCAACTTCCTGTAATCAGAAGTGAGGAGTGGGAATGGATGTCAGACCTCTGCGAGGTTTTACGCAATTTTGAGGAATCGACACAGATGGTGAGCGGCGATAACGCTATTATCAGTGTAACCATCCCACTTCTGTGTCTACTGAAACGCTCGCTGCTCACAATTAAAACCGACGCTTTGCATGTGGAAGAGGTGGAAATGGGGGAGGAAGAGCTTACACAAGGTGATAGCCAGAGCACCCTCACTTCGTCTTCTCAGCGACAATTGGAGGAGGCGGAGGAGGAGGAGGAGGAGGAGGAGGAGGAGGAAGACACGGTTGCCTCCGCTACAGAGGGTAGCCATGGAACTTTAGTTCCATCTCTTCAGCGTGGGTGGGCAGAAGAGGAGGAAGAGGATGAGGAGATTGAGAGTCATCCTCCTGGTGAGGACAGCGAAATCTTGCCTGTTGGTACTCTGGCACACATGGCTGACTTTATGTTAGGCTGCCTTTCCCGTGACCCACGCGTTATACGCATTTTAAACAACACGGATTACTGGGTGTTCACCCTTCTGGACCCCCGCTACAAAGAGAATTTCTCATCTCTCATTCCTCCGGTGGAGAGGACAAGCAAAATGGTGCAATACCAGAAGGTTCTTGTCGAAAAATTGCTCCAAAATTTTCCATCTGACAACGCTGGCGGCAGAGTACGTGCTACCTTGGCCAACCGAGAAGGGGAGAAAAGGGGAGCACACAGCAGTTCCGAGAAAGGCAGGGCAACACTCTCCAAGGCGTGGGACACCTTCATGACACCCCGCCAGCACCCTCACCCTGATGCGCAGCCTAGTGTCACAAGGAGGGAAAAGTTTTGGAAGATGGTGAAGGAGTACGTAGCAGACCGTGTCAGCGTCCTCAATGATCCCTCTGTGCCTTACAACTACTGGGTGTCCAAGCTGGACACGTGGTATGAACTGGCACTCTACGCCTTGGAGGTGCTGGCCTGCCCTGCCGCCAGCGTTCTGTCTGAGCGGGTATTTAGTGCTGCTGGTGGCATCATAACAGATAAGCGTATCCGCCTTTCCACCGACAATGCTGATAGGTTGACACTTATAAAAATGAACAAGGCCTGGATTTCCCCTGACTTCTCCACTCCACTGGAGGAAAGCCCCGGGGGAACATAAACTCACTTTATATATGTTATTTACAATGATGGGAATACTCTGTATTCCCATTCACCCCTTCCACCCAAAAAACGGGTATATGGTTGACTCTTAATCTTCTCATCCTCCTCCTCCTCTTCCATATGCCCTGGGATATAATTTTTATATAGGGCCAGCTCACCAGCGGGCCCTGTGATATAATTTTTATATAGGGTCAGCTCACCAGCGGGCCCTGTTTGCCAATTTTTATATAGGTCAGCTCACCAGCGGGCCTTCTCATATAATGTTTTATTGGGTCAGCTCTCTAGCGGGCCCTCTCATATAATGTTTTATAGCGTCAGCTCACTAGCGGGCCTTCGCATATAATGTTTAGGATGGTCAGCTCTGCAGCAGACCCTCACCCATAATGTTTTAGATGGTCAGCTCAGCGCACGTTTCCCTCTTAATCATGGCCTCAGTTCTGAAAATCAAGGAAATTTTTTGCAGAATTTGCCTCTGCGCACGTTTCCCTCTTAATCATGGCCTCAGTTCTGAAAATCAAGGAAATTTTTGGGAGAATTTGCCTCTGCGCACGTTTCCCTCTTAATCATGGCCTCAGTTCTGAAAATCAAGGAAATTTTTGGGAGAATTTGCAGATGATATACAAGTAAATATACAGCAAATATTGTTTGGTAACAATTTTTCGCCTAAAGTCGTTTTTATTTTCCTTTTTGTGTGTTTTATGGTCAGTCTGTAAAAATGGCGTACTACGGGCGAAAGATCGTTCCCAGCAGCGATGTTGGAGTCCAAGATGCATCCAGACATCCTCCCTATGCTGTCCCTGAACCATTTCTGTGGTGTTTCCATCCTTTTCTGCCATTTTCCTATGGACCAGGCACCCTCCCCTCATCAGAGCAGGGGGTGCCTGGTGTAATGCTCGAGTCCTCCCATTGACTTCAATGGGGCTCGGGTGCTCGGCCGAGCACTCGAGCCTCAGGGGGTGCTCGGTCAGAGCACCCGAACACCCGAGCATTGGGGTGCTCGCTCATCACTATTAGCCACACAAAGCCATATGTTTAGAGTGATATACTGGGAGACTTCTTATATGCAACATAAAGGACAATCTCTCTTAGCCTTATCCATGTGCTCTCTTCTTTTCCCTGTCCCTGGATCTCACACAATTATTCTGTTTCTTTTAGTGTCCATAAGCTCCACATTTGAATGCACCACAGAAACTGCCAACGCGTTTCAGACATGTACTGATTCCTTATTCTATAGCAAACATATCCCGCAGGAAGACCAGATGTATTTTTTGAGCTGGATAGTCAGAATCCATCTTTTCTCAATGCTGAAAGTGAGTTGTTTGGCTTTTTTAAAGTAAGATTTTTAGAATTAGAATCATTTTATCTGCATTCATTTTTATTTGTATTATTCATGTTTTGTATTTTTTTTTTTACTTTATTTTTTTATTTTTATATATGTTTTATATTGTTTTTTTTTTTGTTTGAGTTGGATTTGCAAATGATTATGAACAATGTTTCCTGTTGTAAGGGTTAACACAAGAGAAATAGGCATATAAAGCATTTAACTCTAGTTCCTTTAGTAGGAACCGGTGTGTGTGTGTGTGTGTGGGGGGGGGGTTGTTAATGCCTGGAAGAAGGAGTCAGTATGTCTCTGAAATGCGTTGTTAGTTTCTGTAGACCATTTAAATCTGGAGCTGATGAAGATTACAAGGAAGAGGTGAAGACTTAGAAAACAACCAGCCGAATTAAAGGGATAGTAATACTTCATTTTAACTTTATTTTATTTTGTAGGCATTAAAAAAACATGAAGAATTATATAAGTCTTATCTCTGAGACCTTTATGGTTTAAGAGATATTCACAATCAAAGTATCCCCCTTCCGCCCCTTTTACTGATGTAACACTGTTCAACCAGATCAGAAGGGAGGTGCCCAGGTAGATTGCAGAGAGGGACAATCTTCAATTAAGATAAGGGAAAAACCTGAAAAACTTGTCAAGGGGGGCTGGGCTTTCATTGTTCTCATAGGAAGAAGATTGTCCCCTGCTGTTATCTGTCTGGTCTATGGACTGGATTCCACATCTGAGAAGAGATGTCTTACACTAGGTAAAAGGGGCGGGAGGGGAACTTTGCTTGTGAATATCTCTTAAACCATAAAGGTTTGAGAGATAAGACTTATATCGTTCTTCATTTTTTTTTAATGCCTACAAAATAAAATAAAGTTAAAACGAAGTATTACATCCCTTTAATGTATGCCCATCATTTGCATATGTCACATTTCATGTTCTGTTTTATTTTATCAATGTGTTAAATTCAGCAAATAAATAGTAATTGTCTATTACCCTTTGCAGAAATATATATTTCCTTGTCTTGTTTCTCAGGAGCTGAATTTCACAGACGACGACACAATTTCTGAGCAAAATTTTAACACCAGCAGGAAAATTCACATTATTATTTATGGGTATAGGGAACACGCAACTGACCCCTGGCCAGTAGAAATGTCCAAGGTAAGTGTCTACATTTCTTTATATTGCACAGATACACATAGACTGGGGGAGAGCTACACATCGGAAATTCTGCTTTTTGTTGTGCTGAAGTGAAATTCCTGGGAACGCACTGGATCTGCCCTGGAGACAGTTGTATGTAAACGTTTGTACACCCCTGGCCAAATTACTTTTTGTTGAAAAGAAGTTAACACAACCTCTGCAGTGAACAAACTTAAACTTAATATTTTCATTTTAACATAAGTATTTCCACACATGAAGACTAGCAATTCCCTGAATTTTAGGTAAATATATGCTCCCAATGAAAATATATAAAACTAGTTGAACAGCTCGTTACACGGACCACAGTGCCTCTGGCAGCCCGTCGTGGGGCAGTCACACGCAGTAGAGACTGCCCGCGCCACTGCTGATACAGAGCTGAACGATCCTTCGGAGAGCCCAGCTCTGTATCAGCCGTGGCGCGGGCAGTCTGTACTGCGCATGACTGCCGCACGCGCAGCAGTGTCTACTGCACATGTCACGGCGTTACACACAACTTAGCGAATTATTATATAGGATATATAAAATGTCTGCCTTTTTCCCACTGCCAATAAAATTCCTGTGTGATCTTTGCTATTTTCAGTCTATTTCCAAGAATTCCCGCAGACATACAGACTTAGTACATGTGTGGTTCTATTGCTTCCAGTGCAGTTGAACAAAACTGGGACTCCTGGCAGGTCAGCATATGTCATTCTCTGCCTACCAGTGTAGTGGGACAAGGCTGGGAGGTCAGTATGTAACATAGTAACATAGTAAATTAGGTTGAAAAAAGACACAAGTCCATCAAGTTCAACCTTCGCCTCATACCTCAGTAACTGAGAATTTTATAGCTCTCCTGCTACCAATTAAATTAGTCTTTATCAGACCTTCCTGATCAGCCTGCTGATAAACAGTATAACTCTGTATGTTCCTTTTGAAAGAAATGTATCTAATCTTCTCTTAAATCTATCCATTGTATCTGCCGTAACTACCTCCCTGGGCAATTAATTCCACAATTTGACAGACCTTAGTGTAAAAACAACCCTTCCTCTGCTGAAGTTTAAACCTCCTTTCCTCTAATCTCAAGGGGTGTCCCCTGGTCACCTGATCAGGCCTTGGAATAAATAGCTCACCTCAGAGATCCTTGTATTGACCTCTCATATACTTGTACAATGTGATAAGGTCTCCTCTTAGTCGTCTTTTCACTAGAGTAAATAAACCAAGTTTGTTTAGTCGTTCCTCATATGTCAAGTCCTCCATTCCCTTAATTAATTAATGTGCGGTTATATGCTACCATTGGCGGGACAAGGCTTGGAGGTCAGTATATGTGGTTTTATGGTACAATGGTACCAGTGCAGTGGGACAAGACTGGTGATTAGTATGTGGGGTACTATGGCTACCATTGGTGGGACAAGGCTGAAAAGTCATTATGTGTGGTTCTATGCTACCACTGGATAAGGGTGGGATGAGGGGTAATGAGGGACTCTCCAGCTATTTCCAGACTACTACTCCCATAATTTCTCGACAGCCGATGGCAGGCAGGGAATGATAAGAGCTGTAGTCTAGCAGCAGCTGGAGTGCTGAGGATCGATAAGTGTTTCAATAGCTACCAGAGATGTTAGACAAAGCTGGGGATCATGGTGTGGTTTCACGACTACCAGTGCAATGGGACAAGGCTGAGGGTTAAGAATGTGCTGTTCTCCAGCTACGCTTGGAACATAGAAGGGGATCATTATATGTGGTATGGCTGTCAGTGCAGTGGGAGGTTGCTGTGGAAAAGAGGGGAAAATTAGCACTTTCTATAGGAAATTTCCCGCTCGGCGAGTAGTGACATTTTTCACCTGTTTTTCCTAGGAGGAAAATATGTTTCCCATCCCTACTCCTAATAATAACCCCTACTTACATTTCTAAGGCAAAAAAATCATGATGGACCTTCAGAATAGCATCCCTGTAAGCTGGTTCACAATATAAATTGTCAATCAGTGGCATGTCCAGGAAGTAGACCTCCTGGACATGAAAGTTGCTGGCCAGGACCATAAGACACAAACTGTACCTGCTGCATATGGTAAGATTAACCCTTTAAGGACCAGAGGGGTGTGTAACACATTGTGTCGCAATGCAGTGATCTACTGTCTAGTCCAGTGACTCTCAACCATGGTGCCGTGATATTGACACGGACGTCAACTCAGGGTACCCCATGTTTTCTATGAAGACTAACAAAAATGGACTTTTAGATAAATATTGATAGAAAATGTTATGCACATTATGTTTAATGTTATTATGACTGTGAGACCTAATAATAACTGTATATTTATGTATGGTACCTTCATTATGCCCTTGATAAAGTACATTAAATATGTTAGGGGTGCCCCGAAAAAAAAGATTGAGAACCACTGGTCTAGTCGTTAAAGTGTTAATTAGGTTCATGCAGTAATTCCTTGTGAAACACATTGTCAGTAACTGAACTGACTGCCTCCATGGACTTGATTTATGTGCTGGGCCAATATCACCAAACACAGGCCCAGAGCTATAAATATCCGGAGTTATTCTGGAGTAAACCTACTGTACCATAGGGGTCAAATAAAAATTCCTGTTACAGTAAATTGGGTTTTTGACCTTTCAAATGCTGTCCCCTTACTCCAGAATAACTCCAGTTTGCTTTTATAAACAAGGGCCACTGTGCTATGAATACATCTAGGTGGTGTGATGGAAGTGTTGTTAACGGTGAGGGTAATGTTTGGGATGAGGCTGGTTGTAGATGGAGGGAAGAGAATTAGTTCAGTTTTGCTAAGGTTAAGTTTGAGTTGATGGGAGGACATCCAGGAAGACAAAGCAGACAGACAGTCAGACACTCGGGACAGGAGGGAAGGAGAGAGGTCTGGGGAGGAAAGATATATTTGGGTGTCATCAGCATAGAGATGATGGTGAAACCCAAAGGAGTTTATTAGTTTTCCAAGGGAAGCAGTGTAGATTGAGAAGAGCAAGGGTCCCAGCACTGATCCTTGGGGCACACCAACAGACAGTGGGAGGGGTGGGGAAGTGGAGCCGGAGTATGAAACACTGAAGGAGCGGTTGCAGAGATAAGATGAAAACCAGGAGAGTGCAGTGTCGTAAAGACCTAGGGAGTGGAGGGCTTGGAGGAGGAGTGGGTGATCGACTGTGTCAAATGCGGCTGACAGGTCCAAAAGAATGAGTAGGGAGTAGTGGCCTTTAGACTTGGCTGAGAGCAAGTCATTGGCCACTTTAGTGAGGGCAGTCTCAGTGGAGTGATGAGGGCGGAATCCGGATTGCAAGGGATCTAGCAGGGAATGGGAGCAGAGGAATTTAGTGAGCCGGTTATATGCAAGGCGCTTGAGAAGCTTGGAGGCAAACGGGAGTAGGGAAATTGGCCGGTAATTTGACAATGAGTTTGGGTTTTTTTAGGATGGAAGTGATTAGTGCATGTTTGAAAGAGGATGGGAAGGTGCCGGTTGACAAAGAGAGGTTGAATAAGTGAGTAAGGATTGGAGTTAGTAGAGGGGAGAGTTCTTGGGTGAGCTGAGATGGGATTGGGTCGAGAGGGCATGTGGTTAGGTTTGAGCGAGTGAGGAGAAGGGAGACTTCATCCTCAGTGACAGGTGGGAAGGAGCTTAGTGTGTATGTGGGAGAGGCGACAGGGCTGGGCTGGCTGGGTGGGGGTGGTAGTGATGAAATGTCATGTCTGATAGATTCAATCTTGTTCTTGAAGTGGTTGGCGAGATCTTGGGCAGAGAAGTTAGTGGAAGGTGTTTGTGTTGGTGGGTTTAGAAGAGATGTGAAGGTTGAGAAAATGCGTTTGGGGTTGGAGGAAAGAAGAATGAATAAGGAAAGAAAAGAATAAGGAAAGAAAAGAAGGAGGGGGGGAGGAAGAAAAAAAAAAAATAGTGAGGAGGGGGGTAAGTCTCCGTGTGGCACAGAAGGAGTGAAGGGAAATCAACTTAAGAAGTTTAAGTGTAAGGGGCTTCGGTTCTCACCGCCAAGGCCAAGGGCACTCCGCCTGAGTACTAACTTAGAGGTTCCAAGGAGAAAGAGAAACTTCTAAGGTCTAGGACGCTGAGGGCTAATCTTCTGCCAAAAGGTCCAAGTGTTTACGAACGTAGTCATATTGTGCTTAGTAATCGCGTGAAGTCTCTCCATATCAACTAAATAGTCAACCTTGGCAATCCACATAGGTACAGTAGGGACAGTTGTGCTCTTCCAATGTTTTGGAATAAGGGAACGAGCTGCAGTGAGGAGGAGTGGTATGGGTGACCATTGGAACGATGGGACAGGGGGCTGCAAAGTACTTTTGTCAGAGAAGAGACACAGTTGAGGGTTGATGGGGAGGGAAACATCTAGGAGGATATTTATTTTTGCGACCACAGCAACCCAGAAGGGTTATAGTAAAGGACAATGCCACCAGATATGAGAGAGGGAACCTTTATGTTGGAGACACCTCCAACAAGTAGAGGATTCAGAGGGAGCATATCTGGCTATTTGCGAAGGGGATCTATACCAACCTGTTAAGATCTTATAATTTAATTCTCTGGAGTGGGTATCTTGGTGTGAGAGGAAATTCGATCTAAATATGCGTGACCAGCTGGGCCAGTCAAGATGAAAGGAGAGTTCCGACTCCCACCTAGTGAGAAAATAGGGCTTGGTAGGTAAATCTTTTCCACATAAGATGGAATAGCAAAAGGAAAGAGATCGAAGCTTATTTGGGGGCTGAACCATGTAACTTTCCAGTTTAGTAAGGTCGCGGTTCGGTGAGCCATGTTTGCAGCACGATTGATACCAATGTCGAAGCTGGAAAAGGAGCCACCATGGAGCAGTAGACGGCGCCAATTTAGAAGAAATATAACCCAAAGAGGCAAAGCCATCGTCTGTAGTGAGTGAACCCAGAGTATGAAAATTGAGCGATTTCCAACGGGAGAAGTGTTCAGAGCCGAGCCCAGGGGGGAAGGACGGGTTACCTAGGAAGGATTGGAGCTGTGAAGGGGGAGGGGCCAGCTGGAATTCTTTATTCACTGCCTTCCATATTTTTAGAATATGACCTAATATTATATGTCTCATATAAGGAGTAGAAGGTTCAGGAGATTCGCACCATAGGAGTTGGATAAAATCAACATCCCCCAATAGGTGAGAGGTCGACCTGGTCCAACGTTTGGGAGGAGAAGTCATGAAGTCGAATATTTTAGATATCGTCGCTGCTTTATAATATCTATGGAAGTCTGGGAGTCCCAAACCACCGAAGTGTATGGGCCTGGAGAGTATGTCCTGATGAAGTCTAGATTTACGCTGGGCCCAGATAAAACGGAGGGTGATAGAGGTAAGTGAGTCGAGAAAATGTCTAGGGATATGCAACGGCAATGCATTTAGGATGTAAAGGACCTTGGGTAGTACCAACATTTTGACCACGTTTATTCGACCAAGCCATGAGAGATGTAAGGAGTTCCAAGCTGACAGGTCACGGGACAGTTCGCTTAAGAGGGGGGAAAGATTACGCTCGGGCAAGGAAGAGAGATCCGGCGATATCCGAATACCCAGATAAGTGATGACCGAATCAGTCCAACGGAGTGGGTATTTTCCTTGGAGTGAAGAAGCTGAGAGTGGAGTGAGAGTAACATTAAGGACCTCGGATTTTGAATAGTTGATCAAGGCTTGGGAAACCGTAGAGTAATGATGCAACAATTCTATGAGAGGAGGGAGTGAGGTGATAGGATGGGAGACAAAAAACAGAACATCATCGGCGAATGCAGCCAATTTAAAATGCTCCGACCTGATTCGTAAGCCTTGTATCTCAGAATGAGCTCTGACCGTATTAAGTAGGGGTTCTAAGGTGAGAATAAAGATCAGGGGTGATAAAGGGCATCCTTGGCGGGTCCCATTTGTGATTAGAAAAGGCTCAGAAGTTGTACCGTTGACTAGGATCTTAGCCGAGGGGGAAGAATATAGACTCATAATAGCATTGAGCATAGTGGGGCCTAGACCAATATTGCGCAAAACTTCCTCAATGTACGTCCAGTCAACTCTATCGAACGCCTTTTCGGCGTCCGTCGAGAGAAGTATGAATGGGATATCGTGACATTTAGCAAAATCCGTTAAAGAGAGCACAGTAGCAATGTTGTGTCTTGTCTCCCTCCCAGGCACAAAGCCGCTTTGATCGGGGTGGATGAGATCAGGAAGGAAGGGGCAAAGCCTAGTGGCAAGTATTTTAGCAAAGACCTTTATGTCTACATTTAGAAGAGAAATAGGTCTGTAATTTTCACATCGAGAAAGGTCTTTAGATGGTTTAGGGATGACGACTATGTTTGCTTCCAAGGATTGTCTAGGGAATGGTTGGCCCTGAAGAACGGCGTTGAAAGCATTAAGCATATGGGGGGCGAGTGCAGAGCTAAACGTTCGGTAGTATAGAAGGGAAAGTCCATCGGGGCCGGGACTCTTGCCCAAAGCCATTGAAGATAAGGCTGTGTCAAGTTCCGAGGGGGTGATTAAAGATTCAAGAGAGTCACTGTCAGTTGTGGACAGAGTAGGAACCTTAGCTTTCTCCAGAAAGGCACGAATTGCTGAACGGTGGGAAGGTATGCGGGAGGGTTCAGAAGAACGAAGGTTGTATAAATTGGAGTAAAAAGAGTGAAATGCAGCTGCTATTTGTGAGTAGTCATGGACAGCCACTCCTTTAGAGTTAATGACTTTGTGTATACCGTTGGAGCGTCTTTTAAGGTTTATCAATCTAGCCAAGGACTTGCCACATTTGTTGCTAGAGACAAAATTTTGGTACTTGTGCCACATGTGGGTTTTACAAACGTCTTCTTGTAAGAGAGAGTTCAGATTCACTTTAGCATTTTGTAATTTTAAAAGGTCCTCAGGTAGTCGACGGGCTTTATGGCGAGATTCAAGGGAACTAATCTCATCTAATAGATCATCAACCTTTTTCCACTTCTTCCTACGACTAATAGCAGTTAATTGAATGATACGGCCACGTAGAACGCATTTGTGAGCCTCCCAGATGGACTGAGGGGAGACATCAGGTGTAGAATTAATAGTGAAGTACTCCTTAATTATGTCGCTGATAGCAGAGCAGTCTGAAGGGTTGGAGAGAAAGTGGTCATTAAGCCTCCAGATTCTAGATGGAGGAGAGTCGTCAAAAGCGGAAAGTGTTATGGAAACTAGTGAGTGGTCAGGCCACGAAATAGAATCAATAGAAGCGCCTTTTAAGTGTGGAAGGAGGAACTGAGATACAAATAAGTAGTCAATTCTACTGTAGGAGGAGTGTGGGTGTGAAAAAAAAGTATAATCTTTGTCTTGGGGATGTAGAAGGCGCCAAGCATCAATCAAATGGCGTGTAGAGACCTGTAGTTTGGTTTGCCTCAGGTGAGAGAGGCGGAAGGTAGATTTACCTGAGGAGCAGTCCTGAGCTGGATCAAGAGCAACATTCAGGTCACCTCCCAGAATAATTCTACCGGCCGACTGTTCATCCAGGCGAGTCAAGATATTTTTGATGAAGGCTAATTGGCCAGTGTTTGGCGAATATATATTCATTATGGTGACAGGCTTGTTGTAAAGGAGTCCCTTAAGAATAAGGAACCTCCCCTCACTATCAGCTAATAAGTCAAGAAGTTTCCAAGGGAGAGAGGCCCTAATAAGTACACAGACTCCTTTCTTTTTTTCAGTCGCAAAAGCGAAGTATGCAGTGGGGAAGAAGCGGTTAGAGAATTTGGGAGTAGATGTTGTAGAGAAGTGGGTCTCTTGCAGCAGGACAATGTCCGCTGCACGCTTATGTAGGTCCCGTAAGACCATAGCCCTTTTTTCAGGAGAGTTAAGTCCCTTGGCATTGATGGTCAGCACACGAATGTTAGTCATGGGTTAGGGCAGAGGTGAAACAGTCCAACTGAGCCACAGGAGCAAGGGAAAAAAAAAAAAAAAAAAAAGGGGAGGGGTAGGGGAGTGGTAGCATCAGCCAAAAGGAGGAGGAAGAAGAAGCAGAGCAGTAAAATAAGCAAGAAGGTGCCAGAAGGCCTGTGGGGGGAGGCCACATAGCAAAAAAGTAGCATGTTACAAGATAAGGGGGAGTCAAACCCACATGGGTAAACAGTAAAGGAACAGCTTAAGTGGAGAAGAGAGTAGATTGGGGTAACTCGGGAGGGTACCTGAATCGGATGGGTGGTAGGAGGGGAGCTACATAAACCAAAGAATCTGGGTAAAGATTGAACGGGTAGGAAATCTAATGTCGTCATCATAAAAAAAAAGGAGAAAGAAGAGGAGGGGAAGAACCTTGTGTAAGGGGAGGTTGGGAACATTAGGATGGGAACTAGAAATGTTCCATTTAATCCAATGGGGAGTATTGCATCAACTGTGATAGGGGGAGGATACAATTTACCCCTAATTGAAGGGGAACTATGTATATTGATGAAGAATAATGTAAGGTAGAGATATTGGGAGAGAAGAGGTAGTAGTAGTACATACCATTATGTCAAGTAACAAGTAACAAGAAAGGGGATGGTGATTACAAGTAGGACATAGTATAAGGCATTTGTGGAACATGCCATGAGCTACAGAAGCCTGAAATGAGGGTATCTAATGTGCAAGTTTGAAACATAACAGAAGGCAAGATGTTTAAAGGGAGCAGGGGAAGATATACATACAATTTAAGTCACCTAAGAGAGAGTAAGGATGTTGTATGAGAGACAAAATATCTGAAGGCACCCTCAAAACACCCCGGAGTCGTCCAGAGCTAAAGCCTAGTATCAGTGGCATCGAGCACAACACATGATGTCGCTACATATACAAAAAAAAAAAAAAATAATAATATATATATTCTCTCAGGTGAGTATTGGTGTATAGACGGCTTATCAAAATCTATAAACGTAAAGCTCCGCCAGTGTACGGAGCAATGTTGGAGGTACCTAAAATTAGTAGGACATGTATCCTGTGATGCTGTCCAAAGTTACAGAAGGAATCCGGAATAACAGAATGTACGCAATATCTAGGGTGGATTGAGTGGTGTCTACCAGAGAGTCAATTCAAAACAAGCATGCTGAACTAACGGATATCTAGGTGGTCATGCCTCTCGATAAAGGAGCCAGGGTTACAACCCCACATCTCCCCCCCCGAGCAACACAGGCACAGAGATACCCGTATGCAGACAAACATAAACATACATACTTATAAACATATAAATCTGTACATGTAATCTTAATCCTTTAAGACATCTACATGGTATCCTCCAGTAAGATTTCTTATGTTTCTGTCCTAGCCTCTCTCTCTTTCTTATTCCTGTCCTTTCCTCAGTCTTTTATAGGTATGCTTCTGACCTCTTCTCTGAAGAGGGTAGGGAAAAAATGCACTATAAGCGTGGCAATATCACCATATCCTCCCACAGATATTTGTCACAATGCGACAAAGCTGCTCCCATAACTAGACATCCCAAGGGGTGGTTACCCTATTAAATCGTAGATATCTAAATGGGATGTACTACAAGGACGGGTATATATAAATCAACTAATTACATGGGCAGGGAAGAGAGGCTAGTAAAGCTAGCAGTAATCAGTGTTCTAGGAGAACCTAGAGTAAAACATAGGAGGATTAATGTTAATAGCGCCTATAGTAAGCACAGGTAATATCTCTTAGGGGTAACACAAAACAGTGCAAAAATATTCAACAGCAGGAATAAATCTAACATCAAAAATAATATCAAAGTTCACCAGAATGTTAAAAATGTAACTCTTACTCAAGTTCAACGACCAGCTAGAACATTGCTGGCAATGAGCGGAAGATCGGCTGGAAGCAGCATCAGCCAAAATGAGAACTCAGGAGTCTGCATAGGATATGCCATCTTTCATGACCAGGTATTGGTAGATGAGCGGGGTTCATCAGCTGGGGAATCCACACGGCGGTGCTTGGACGATTTCTCAGGAGTGGTGGGAGACCATTCAAGCCGCTTGTGAGATTTAGGGTGCTGCGGTGTGGAGGGAACTGGGTCCGATGATGGAAGTGATATCCCCAAAGTCGTGCAGAAAGATGGGATCTCCTCAGGAGAGCGTAAAGATGCCTGGTTACCATTGAATGATGCCGTAAGGAGGAAGGGGAATCCCCAACGCTATTTAATTTGTTGCTTCCTAAGACGTCACGCGGCTGTAAGTAAAAAGTACGTGACGTACCATGACCGTCATCAGTCCTTGAGTAGTTCAAGGACCATGACGGTCCTGGTACGTCAAGGGTCCCTAAGGGGTTAAACAAATAAGACTTTTTTCCATATCAAGTTTTATTATATTCCTCTTTGATGGGAAATAGGAGGGCTTTAGGGTTTTAAATAACCCCTGCCATTCTCTGCCGATTTGCCTATGACTTGTTTGTCTGAAACGCGTAAGGTGAAGAGGAATATTGTGCTTTGGTTGCCTGTCTGTGTGTCTTTTTTGTACAACATTTTATCCACAAAATAAATGCCCTTGTTTGTTTACTAGAGGCTGAGCTGTGGGTTCTATCTGTGTTTTGCCATAAAAATGTAAAGGTTAATTTATTAAAAAAAAATTCTGCAGAAAAATGGGTAATAAAATTTATAAACAAACTAAATTTATTTTAAGGTGACAGGTTCATTTTAAAAGTGTGTTGCAGTGTTGCGTGGGCCTGTGTGTTGGTGTATGTGTTTATGTATGTGTATATGTATGTTTGTGTATGTGATTGTGTGTATGTGTCAGTACATGTGTGTTTGTGTATATGTATGTGTGTGTCTGTCTGTGTGTGTCAGTGCTTTCTATGACACTCTGCTATCTGCCCTTTAGCCAGTTCCTTACTGGTGTTGAGATACAAAGAAAACACTTACTTGAAAGTCATTAGGATTTTCTGGGGAGAGCAAAAAGTAGCGAACATTTAGAGTTTCTGGAGATGAAGGTAAAAATTTGAGTGGCCTCTCCGGTGTCTCTCCCCATGGAGGATCGTCTGTGTAGCACTCAGCTTTGTAACAAACTTCACCTCCTAGTAAACAAGCAAAATAAACAGAAAGTGGGTTGTTTTGTCAACTAGGCATTAGAGGGCCCCAGTGAAACTATTATTTTGGAACCCTAAAACAAATATATTCTCCCAGAGGTGTAACTAGAAAATACCAAGTCCTGGAGCCAATGGCACCCCTTTGATGCTGGGCCCCATTACAACTGCACCCACTGTACCAGTGACATATTTAGGCCTAAGCCAAGTAAGCCTAGAGTGGCACACTGGCATGGGGGGTGGGGGTGCTTTTTATGCATTTTCAAAAGACAATACACTATTTTAAAAATGTGTGGCACAGGACTCATAGTCACCCCTTTTCCAAGGTGAATATACCCAAATAGTCTTTCATCATAAATTACATTTTCCTCTTGTTTTTATCCCCTTGAATGCTAGTCATTTGCGTTGCTTCTGCGTCTTTAAAGGAAGGGGGCTGTCACATGAAAGGGGTTGGATAAACTGAGGGGGGTGCATGCACTTGGTTGAGCCTAGGGCAGCAGAATGTCTAAATGCCCCCCCCCCCCCGCCCTCCAGGGCTAAATAAGCAATATAAATCAGGAACAATTCTGGGGCAAACCAACACTTAAATTTCACTTGTCCCTTATGTTGCAGTTGATGTGCTCCGGAATTTCTCCACTCTGTAGCTTTAATTGTTTTTTTTTATCAATGTGAATTACAGCCGTATGGAGGACTGGGATTAGGTAGTATGAGCTGGATCTATAGAAGTCTCATAACAGAGAGCCTGGCTATTCTCAGTTGCTGCAAGATGAAACAATACCCACAGGAAATTGTAGAACAGTAATATACCTGTATTTGTTAATGACACAGTGTGGCACTTTATGCTAATTAGTGTATGTGCTACCTAATATTGCAATGAATGAATCTCTGACCGTTTTGGGCAATATGAAGTCTTCCATCTACTGCAAGACTGCAACTTCCATCATCCAACAGCTGGCGGGGGAGATGATGTGAGTTGTAGTCTGGCAACTGCTGTAGGGCCTCACATTACCCGCCACCTATATACGCAGAGCCCACACACTGGGAACATTTCTACACAGGGAAAAGACAAATTTGTCCTTAAATTGGTCTAATTGGCTTATTGGGCAGATAATTAGCATAAGGTGCCACAAAACATGAAGGTTAATTTCTCAGAAACTATTTATTTTATAGAAAAATGGATAGTACAACAAAGAGACAGATTTTAATTCTCTGTAAAACGGACTGTTCTACTTTTCGATGTTTCATGTCTTGACACGGCAATGGGACAGAGTCTTCTCTCTCCGTATCTCCTACTCCAGTGATATCAGTCACTACACCCTCACCCAGCCCTATGTAGATCATGCCGATCTTTTACATTTCAGTCTGTATTTGTGATGTCATCAGTGCGAGGTTTAGAACTACACATGGGTAGTAGCAGACTATACACAGCCAAATTTGCTGGATCCAGAGGAATTCAACGTTGAGTGAAAATATCAATGGCTGTATATGTTTAAAAGGCAATTTCCATGTTTTACTAAGCCTGTACACACAAAATAGTTCCTATCATTAAACTGACCACCTCTGCTTGAAAGCAAATTGGTTTGCCTATGGATTTCCCGTAGACCCACTGTGCCAGGCTGCCCAGTCCAATACCTCAGGTCTACGGGGAACTACGTTGCACAGGATGGGATGTTGTCGTGTATGATGCTGGAGAGATAAACAGAGAACATCAGTGGTCTACATTTAGAATCATGTTCTTCTACCCTGTTGGTGTGTCAAGGATCACACTGCAGCTCCAGCTTCATCATCAGGTCTGCTCCAAGGAGATCAGATCTGTCAAAAGAGCAACTATCAGATCTTTAAAGTTTGTGAGACCATTTACCATTGTAAAGCAAAAGCTCCCCAATGTTCTATCTATTTAATCTTTAAGGACTAGAGGGGTTTGCAATGCAGGTGAGTGCAATTTAGTGCATGAGTTGGAGGAGTGCATGGACATGTTGGTGGTGAAAAATTGGTACTACAAAATGTGGTCATGAGTTCTGCAGCTTGTGCAGTAAGTGGTCATGAGGAGGAGGACAAGTCAATTTGTATATAAAAGTAACACCACCAGTATTAGTACTACTAAACACAAAGATACTGAGGACTCACATTCTAGAGTGGTTGCCATAGTGGAGGAGAATTTAGCAGTAGTAGGACCAATCGCTGTGTCATAGAGTAACAGCAACACCCTGCCACAAACTTGTAGTCAATCTTCTATAAACCCCCTAAAGGGGAATAGTAAAAATAAAGTGTCTCAGTCATTAAAAAAATTACAAAAATATGGAAGTAGTGGGGATGCGGAGGAAGTGAATGATGATGCTGACGTTGACACTGATGCTGACCTAATTAATGATGATGATTTAGCACATCCCTCCACTTTCATCCCCTTCTCCTTACAGAAAAAGTAGAGAGCGAGAGTAATGAAGATCTGGCCTAAACATTTCACCCTATGGAAAAGACAGTTTGCCTTAGAATTGCTCCACTTTCCATAAGGCCCCTAGTGTTACCGGTTACCAATTATACATATCTACAGAGGGAGTTCCTTACCTTGTACACACCCTGCCAGTATGAGAAATGAACACAAAATATCAAACATCTGAAATCAGAGAAAACAAATATGTAAATACGATGCTGATGCCAACAACAGTACAGTTTTCTAGAGTTCTAACATAAAATATTAGACATTTTTTAAAATTAGAGTAACTCACTCTATTTATGGCTAATAGGACATAATGATGTTGTTAACCCCTTAACGACCCTTGAAAGTCCTGGTACGTCATGGGTAAAAGTGACTGAACGACCCATGATGTACCAGGACCGTTATGGAATTCCGGGATCCCCGCGCAGCTGCACTCCGTTCAGGGAGTCTGGAATCGAATGGGTAAAAAAAAAAAAAAATACTCCATGGTCCTTAAGTGACCGCACCCTGCCTGTGCGGCCGGTCCTTAAGGGGTTAATGCATAGGGTTTTATTTACTAAATTGCAAAAGCGGACAAGGCTGTTTAATCTTTGATTATGCTGCATGGAGATCTATTATCTGAGTGGGTCTGATTATGTAATTTATACCATCAATCCCATCATCTTGTTTACTAACATTACCACTTACTATCATATCATCCTTTGGATTATATTGGTAATTCTGTTCCATTTCATCCTACTAACAATTGTATTACTCATCATGTTTTTCTTATAATTACTTTTTTAATTCTACATCACTGAAAGATATCTGGAAATCTGTCATATAAAATATTTTTTGATAAAGTTTAAAAAACATTATGGGTGATTTGGTTTGTACTCATGCAAAAGAGCCATACAGAAAACCCACATAGATATTATACACATAACACACATACATATACACACACACACACGCATATACTGACTTAAAAAATCACCTTGATGAAGGTTCACACTTGGTCCGAAAATGTTTGTTGTTTTATGGTCATGATGAAATATATATTTAACATTTATATATAGTTTACATAATGAAGGGAGGCAGCAGCAGTGGGACTTTTAAATAGACTTGTGCATGGCAAAAATTTTCAGTAAAATTCGATTTCGGACTAATTTTTTTTTTTCCCATTCAGAGTATCCGAATTTCAGACCGGACCTGTTCGACTCGGACGAAATTAGGTAACAGTCTGAATTATTTGGACGTATTTTTAAAAAAATTTTAAATATTTAATCAAAAATTAAACAAATAAAAATAAAAAAATACATTAAACTAAATTAATAATATTAAATCTCTAATGAGACAGGAAGGGGTATTTTATAAATCCCTACACACATATATATGTATATGTCACATCAAATTAAAGCCTTGTCTGCCCTTTAAAAAATGGTATATAATATGTGTTTGTGCAATAAATGAGAAAGATAGGAATTATGGTTGATCACACACATAGCAAAAATGCCAAAAATGCTTCTGTTCTTATGTGGTTAATATCTGCACTTTGCATTAACTGTAAAGCACCTGTTTTACCAGATCTATTTTTAGCAGCATGTAGCAACATTGTAAGTTTCAGGTGGGAAAGCGCAGTGCCGTCCATTTTTAGTAGCATGTAGCAACATAGTATTAGTTTCAGGCGGGAAAGCGCCATCCGAATTTCCAAAATTTACACTGAAATTTTGGACTAGGTCTGTTTCGGATTCTGAATTTTTTTTGTGCGTAGACCCTGGCTTTCGGAAGGTCCGAATAATGCAGAATACGCCTTATTCGTCCGAACCAAATCACACAAGTCTACTTTTTAAATAACTTTTAATTAGGTAAATAATGCAACAAAAATGGTCAACATTTCAGTCCTACATGAGGACCATTCTCAAGAGAAAGGTCCTCATGTAGGACCGAAACGTTGACCATTTTTGTTGCTTTATTTACCCAATTAAAAGATATTTAAAAAGTCCTACTTTTGCTGCCTCCCATCATTATGTATGCTATGTAACAACCTTAAGGACTGTGCACCTGGGCCATAACCCTTTTAGGAGTGAGTGCTTCCACCCACCCTATTCTTGTATGTGGTGTATATATCTATCTATATATATAAAAGAAGACTTTGTGCCTGGCAAAACACACCCAGGGGCAGCAGTAAGGAGGAGTTACTGCTCCCATTGGGTGATTCAATGGGGGTGTGATTTTTGGTCCGCCCACCACTATTTAAGGCTGAAAAAAAGGCTGCTACTCACTACTACACCACAGACACACCCACATGCCAACCACATACTGGCAGACACATACACACATATACACACACTCATACAGAGACACACACATACGCACGCTGAGCAGCTGAGGATGATGGGAACTATGTTCAAGCTACAGATGGAAGGCCATTGTCCAATCTGTATTATGCAGCTTCTTCATTCCCTGTCTGTGACCCTGCACAGCCCTGCCAATTATTACAAGTGAGCCGATTTTTAACCAGTCAGCAGGCAGGATACTGGAGAGCTGACTTGCTAGCAAAGAGAAGCTGGGAAAGTGGAACAACGGCAGAGATATGATCAGGCAGTGCAGAGCAGGGCTTCAGCTGAGCTGGTAAGTGGCAGAGACATGGGTGTGACTGTATCTATATATATACTAGCAATGTGGGACGGCGTTGCCCGTCATGTTATGACCGTTGGGCGCACGTGTGTGCGCAGACACAGACACAGGCAGACACATACCATACATCCCAAGTGTCCCTCTTTAGGAGGGACAGTCCCTCTTTGAGGGCAAAATCCCTCTGTCCCTCTTTCCCACCCTGTTGTCCCTCTTTTTAGGAGGTCAGACTGTGTGCAGGGCAGCTCCACCTATAGGCGACGTAGGCGCCAGCCCAGGTTGCACATGTACTGGGGGCGCGGGCATGCAGCAGAGAAGAGCTGCGCCCGCACACACCACTCCGGGAACCACAACACAGTCAGGTCTGTGTCGCTACAGTGCTCCCTCATCTGGTCGGATCTTTAGTAATGCAGAGCGCGTTGGGAGTCATGATCTCCCGCCGCGCTCTGCATTACTGAAGAGAAGACTGCGCGGGAGCTACAGGTATGTGATGGGGGGCAAGTTGGAGCTGAGGGGGCATAGTGGAGCTGAGGGGGCAAGTTGAAGCGGATGTGGGGTAAAGTGGAGATGATGGGGGCAAGTTGGAGCTGTTAGGGGAAAGCTGGAGCTGAGGGGGCATAGTGGAGCTGGTGGGGGCAAGTTGGAGCTGATGGGGGCAAAGTGGAGCGGATGAGGGTCAAAGTGGAGCTGAGGGGGGGCAAAGTGGAGCGGATGGGGGGCAAGTTGGAGCGGATGGGGGGCAAAGTGGAGCAGATGGGGGGCAAGTTGGAGCGGATGGGGGCATAGTGGAGCTGGTGGGGGCAAGTTGGAGCTGGTGGGGGCAAGTTGGAGCGGATGGGGGGCAAGTTGGAGCGGATGGGGGGCAAGTTGGAGCGGATGGGGGGCAAAGTGGAGCTGATGGGGGTAAGTTGGAGAGGATGGGGGTCAAAGTGGAGCTGATGGGGGCAAAGTGGAGCTGAGGGGCCAAAGTGGAGCTGGTGGGGGCACGTTAGAGCAGATGGGGGGCAAAGTGGAGCTGGTGGGGGCACGTTGGAGCGGATGGGGGGGCAAAGTGGAGCTGATGGGGGCAAGTTGGAGTGGATGGGGGGCAAAGTGGAGCTGATGGTGGCAAGTTGGAGCTGATGGTGGCAAAGTGGAGCTGGTGGGCCAAAGTGAAGCTGATAAGGGGCAAGTTGGAGCTGGTAGGGGGCATCTCTTACAGGCATCTCCAGACCAGGGGCAGACTGGCCCAGGGGGCAGAGAGAGGACAATCATGAAAAGAGGTGGGGTATAAGTAGGCAGGGTATAAAGGGGTGGGACACAAGGGGCGGAGCGAAATGGGCGGCAAAATTAGGTTTTGCCTAGGGTGGCAAAAATCCTTGCACCTGCCCTGACTGTGTGGCATGTTTTACTTTGCTCTCCAGCAATAAAGCAATAAACTTCAGTATATGTGCTTATACATTAGTCTGTGCAAATAAAATACTTTGGTCTTGCACTAAATCATTTATTCAGTGACATAAATAGCCAGTAATAGGTCATGAAATAAACTAAAAATTCTTACTAATGCCCTGCCCACCAGCCACGCCCCAACAATATCACCTAAAACTACAGTGTCCCTCTTTGGCCATGTGAAATGTTGGGAGGTATGCACATACACACAGTGAGCGGCAGAAACATGCAAAAGACACGCACACACACAGACTCACTGGAGATGCACACATATGTAACAGATGTACACACACAGACACACTGGAGATGCACACATGGACACATATATGTAACAGAGATGGACACAAACACACATGCAACATATATGAGCAGAAACACATGCACTCATGAGTTGTGCACCCCTCTGGCAGTCAAAGGGTTAAGATATACAGAGGCATGTCAGAGTTAAATAGCAGTGGGAAGTGTGTTCATACCTGGGAACTTTGACTTGTGTAGTCCCTAGAGGGGACTGATGTGGTGCTGATGTGGAGAGACAAATGGGGCAATCTGGGTTAAAAGGGGGCGGGGCTTAATCGCGAGTAGGGGGCGGGGCTTAACATAAATGTGGAAAAGTGTTAGTAATAGGCTGGGGAAGGAGGAGAAGTGGGAGGGAAATGCAAGTTTACAATGTGAGGGGTTTGAACACACTCCCTGAGGGCTAAAACTTGATACACAACCCTGTGGCAGTCAGTGGGTTAAGTGTGAATCTGATGGCTGTCTGTCCTGTGTCTTGCATGCCAAATGATGACAGTG
The DNA here is from genome assembly GCA_037306005.1 of Rhinophrynus dorsalis. NCBI lineage: Eukaryota > Metazoa > Chordata > Amphibia > Anura > Rhinophrynidae > Rhinophrynus > Rhinophrynus dorsalis. Next base: position 11,658,095 of record CM074724.1, read on the forward strand.
AAGAAATAATTGAGCAATGAGGGCCTACCTTAACCCTTTGAGTGCCATTTTGTTCTTCTGGTGCTGCACTACAGGTCCTGCTGAGGCCACTGGGAGTCAGGGTGAGTGAGTGTGTGTGTGTGTCAGCCATATTTATTTCTGGCTTTGTGTGTGTATGTGGTGCTGTGTGTGTGAGTGGGGGCATGTGTGTTTGGTGCTGTGTGAGTGGGGCATTGTGTGTGGTGGTCTGTGTGTGTGAGTGGGGCATGTGTGTGTGTTTGTGTGGTGCTGTGTGAGTGAGGCATGTGTGTGAGTTTGGTGCTGTATGAGTGAGGCATGTGTGTTTGTCTGTGGTGTAGGAGCAAGTGGCGGCCATGTTGTTTTTTTCTGACTTTGATGGTGGTGGGCGGGCTGCATAGTGGGGGCGGGCCAACTCCCTGCATGACTGAATCACCCAATAGGAGTAGTAACTCCTGCTTTATGCCTCCCCTGGGTGTGTTTTGGCAGGCACAAAGTCTTCTTTTATATATATAGAAAAGAAGACTTTGTGCCTGCCAAAACACACCCAGGGGAGGCATAAAGCAGGAGTTACTACTCCTATTGGGTGATTCAATCATGCAGGGAGTTGGCCCGCCCCCACTATGCAGCCCGCCCACCACTATCAAAGTCAGAAAAAAACAATATGGCCGCCACTTGCTCCTACACCACAGACAAACACACATGCCCCACTCACACACACAGACCACCACACACACATGCCCCACTCACACAGCACCACACAAACACACACACATGCCCCACTCACACAGCACCACACACACACACACACACACACACACAATGCCCCACTTACACAGCACCAAACAGACATGCCCCCACTCACACACACAGCACCACATACACACACAAAGCCAGAAATACATATGGCTGACACACACACACAGTCACTCACCCTGACTCCCAGAGGCCTCAGCAGGACCTGTAGTGCAGCACCAGAGGAACAAAATTGCACTCAAAGGGTTAAGGTAGGTCCTCATTGCTCAATTATTTCTTCACTGTCATCATTTGCCATGCAAGACACAGGACAGACAGCCATCAGATTCACACTTAACCCACTGACTGCCACAGGGTTGTGTATCAAGTTTTACCCCTCAGGGAGTGTGTTCAAACTCCTCACACTGTAAACTTGCATTTCTCTCACACTTCTCCTCCTTCCCCAGCCTATTACTAACACTTTTCCATATTTATGTTAAGCCCCGCCCCTACTCGTGATTAAGCCCCACCCCCTTTTATCCCAGATTGCCCCATTGCTCTCTCCACATCAGCACCACATGAGGGACTCCACAAGTAAAAATTCCCAGGTATAACACATACATGCCTCACTCACACAGCACCAAACACCCATACACACACACAAAGCCAGAAAGAAAGATGGCTGACACACAGTCACTCACCTTGACTCCCAGTGGCCTCAGCAGGACCTGTAGTAAAGCCACTGAATGGTGCTGCATCAGCAGGGGAACAAAATGGCACTCAAAGGGTTAAGGTAGGCCCTCATTGCTGAATTACTTCTTCACTGTCACCATTTGCCATGCAAGACACAGGACAGACAGCCATCAGATTCACACTTAACCCACTGACTGCCACAGGGTTCTGTATCAAGTTTTACCCCTCATGGAGTGTGTTAAAACCCCTCACACTGTAAACTTGCATTCCCCTCCCACTTCTCCTCCTTCCCCAGCCTATTACTAACACTTTTCCATATTTATGTTAAGCCCCGCCCCTACTCGCGATTAAGCCCCGCCCCCTTTTAACCCAGATTGCCCCATTTGTCTCTCCACATCAGCACCACATCAGTCCCCTCTAGGGACTTCACAAGTCAGTGTTCCCAGGTATGAACACACATCCCACTGCTATTTAACTCTGACATGCCTCTCTATACCTTAACCCTTTGAGTGCCAGAGGGGTACACAACTCATGAGCACATGTGTTTCTGCTCATATATGTTGCGTGTCTGTGTGTGTACATCTCTGTTACATATGTGTGTCCATGTGTGCATCTCCAGTGTGTCTGTGTGTACATGTGTTTTGCATGTCTCTGCCGCTCACTGTGTGTATGTGCATACCTCCCAACATTTCACAGGGCCAAAGAGGGACACGTTAGTTTTAGGTGATATTATTGGGGGTGTGGCTGGTGGGCGGGGCATTAGTAAGAATTTTTAGGTTATTTCATGACCTATTACTGGCTATTTATGTAACTGAATAAATGATTTAGTTCAAGACCAAAGTATTTAATTTGCACAGACTAATGTATGAACACATATACTGAAGTTTATTGCTTTATTGCTGTAGAGCAAAGTAATACACACCACACAGTCACGGCTGGTGCAAGGATTTTTGCCACCCTAGGCAAAACCTAATTTTGCCACCCATTTCGCTCCGCCCCTTGTGTCCCACCCTTTTATACCCTGCCTACTTATACCCAACCTCTTTTCATGATTGTCCTCTCTCTGCCCCCTGAGCCACTCTGCCCCTGTTCTGGAGATGCCTGTAAGAGATGCCCCCCACCAGCTCCAACTTGCCCCTTATCAGCTTCACTTTGGCCCACCAGTTCCACTTTGCCCCTATCAACTCCAACTTGCCCCCATCAGCTCCAACGTGCCCCCACCAGCTCCACTTTGCCCCCTCAGCTCCAACTTACCCCCATCAGCTCCACTTTGCCCCCCATCCTCTCCAACTTACCCCCATCAGCTCCACTTTGCCCCCATCCGCTCCAACTTGCCCCCACCAGCTCCACTATGCCCCCAGCAGCTCCAACTTGCCCCCATCCGCTCCAACTTGCCCCCCCATCCGCTCCAACTTGCCCCACCAGCTCCACTTTGCCCCCCCTCAGCTCCACATGCCCCCCCTCAGCTCCAACTTGCCCCCCCTCAGCTCCACTTTGACCCTCATCAGCTCCACTTTGACCCTCATCAGCTCCAACTTGCCCCCACCATCTCCACTATGCCCCCTCAGCTCCAGCTTTCCCCTAACAGCTCCAACTTGCCCCCATCATCTCCACTTTGCCCCACATCTGCTCCAACTTGCCCCCTCAGCTCCACTATGCCCCCTCAGCTCCAACTTGCCCCCCATCACATACCTGTATCTCCCACGCAGTCTTCTCTTCAGTAATGCAGAGCGCGGCGGGAGATCATGACTCCCAGCGCGCTCTGCATTACTAAAGATCCGACCAGATGAGGGAGCGCTGTAGCAACATAGACCTGACTGTGTTGTGGTTCCTGGCGTGGTGTGTGTGGGCGCACCTCTTCTCCGCTCCATGCCCCCGCCCCCAGTACGTGTGCGCCCTAGGCCGGCGCCTACCTCGCCTATAGGTGGAGCCGGCCCTGCACACAGTCTGACCTACTAAAAAGAGGGACAACAGGGTGGGAAAGAGGGACAGAGGGATTTGGCCCTCAAAGAGGGTCTGTCCCTCCTAAAGAGGGACACTTGGGATGTATGGTATGTGTCTGCCTGTATGCTGCATATGTCTGTGTTTATCAGTGTGTCTGCATTTCAAACACGTGCGCCCAATGGTCATAACATGACGGGCAACGCCGTCCCATGTTGCTAGTTTATTATATTGCACAAAGAGAGAGAAAGAGAGCAGATTGTTTGTCAGTCTGTCTGTAAGTAGAGGTGCCAGTTCCTGCAATCATCTCCATGCTGTACATAGCTCACTGTATAGCATGTATGACAAACTATTTATATATTGTCTGTCATTGTATAGTATACAGTCTGCATGTGTCTGTGTATAAGGACTGGCACAATACAGTATAGGAGGGACAGTCCCTGTTTGACACCCAAACCCCTCTGCTCCTCTATTTAGGAGATCACATTGTGTGGTGTATGTACCAGTGTATCAGATTGCTCCACATCAATAAAACCCACAGTAATGTGGGTATAAACTTCTGTATATATCTGTTAAATTAGTCTGTGTAAAAAAACACTTTAATCTTCTTCTAAATCATTCACTTACACAAAGAGTAACTTAACCATTTCAGTGCCAGAGGGGATGCAATGCATTGCTTACCCGCTGGCACTCAAAGGGTTAAAAATGCTCTACAATAGTCTGGCACTGTATAGCAGTGGTTCTCAACCTGTGCTCTCAGTGGCTATTAACAGGCCAGAATTTTAGAATTTCCATTTAAGAGCACATGTGAGTTAATCAATACAACTGAGCCTCTGATCAACACACTTGTGTTCTAGCAGGGAAATTCCTAAGTCCTGGCCTGTTAGTGGTCACTGAGGGCATGGGCTGAGAACCTCTGCTGTATAGTATACAGTCTGCATGTGTCTGTGTATAAGGACTGGCACTATACAGTATAGGAGGGACAGTCCCTGTTTGAGACCCAAATCCCTCTGCTCCTCTATTTAGGACATCACACTGTGTGGTGTATATACCAGTGTATCAGATTGCTCCACATCAATAAAACCCACAGTAATGTGGGTATAAACTTCTGTATATATCTGTGTAAAAATACTTTCATCTTCTTCTAAATCATTCACTTACACAAAGAGTAACAACCATTTCAATACCAGAGGGGTATGCAATGCATTGCTTACCTCCTGGCACTCAAAGGGTTAAAAATTCTCTAAAATACACTACCAGCCACGCCCCCAGTAACACCACCTAAAACACAAGTGTCCCTCTTTGGCCATATGAAATGTTGGGAGGTATGTTACTTACACTGCTCACACTGTATGTATGTATGTATTTTCTGATTTGCATCTGTGTGTCACTGTTTGTGTATGTCAGTACATTTGTGTGTATGTATGTGTGTTGCATGCATCTCTGTCTATCACTGTGTGTCCCCCTGTATATGTATGTGTTTGCACATGTGTCTGTGTATCACCGTGTGTATGTACCTTTCTGACACGTACATCCTACGCCATATTTCACTATCATAATATTTATTAAAAAATCCAAAACATTCCCTGCATAACATGATGGGCAACACCGTCCCACATTGCTAGTATAATTATAGTTCCAAACGGCAGCACTCTCTGTAGTTCATAGAGATCATGCCTGGGTGCACATAAAATAAGTAAATGATACATACAATTCTCTGAAAGGTAGATGGCACTCACATGGTCTTTTTCAAACATGAAAGGTGTTTATTTAATCAATCTTTCGGCCTCTTATAGAGCCTTTATCAATCTTTTATTTTACACACACAAACATACAGGCAAATACATGCCTGAACGAATGTGCACACAAGCACACGCACATACATTCACATCAGCACACAGTGCCACATTCACGCACTCACCTCATCATAGTCTAATATATGCAAACACATACTGACCACAGTACACAGTCTCACATTCACACCCTCACCTCATCACACAGTCTCACATACACACACTGACCACAGTACAAAGTCTCACATACACACCCTCACCTCATTACACAGTCTCACATACACATACTGACCACAGTACAAAGTCTCACATACACACCCTCACCTCATCACACAGTCTCACATACACATACTGACCACAGTACAGTCTCACATACACACCCTCACCTCATTACACAGTCTCACATACACACACTGACCACAGTACAAAGTCTCACATACACACCCTCACCTCATCACACAGTCTCACATACACATACTGTCCACAGTACAGTCTCACATACACACCCTCACCTCATCACACAGTCTCACATACACACTCTGACCACAGTACACAGTCTGACATACACACCCTCACCTCATCACACAGTCTCACATGTACATACTGACCACAGTACACAGGTGAATAATGACACTTTCCACTTGGTGAAAAATGTCCTGCAAAAAGTGCCGTTTTTCCGCTTTTTCTTGCCTTTTCTACCCATTGAAATCAATGGGAAGAAAAATATTTCTCCACCACACAAAAGTTTTCTACAGCCATATAAAAGGCTGTCAGGCTCTCACAGCAGCCATTTTGTGTTTGTGAGAGGAGAGAGCAGCATGTTTTGTAGCTAGAGGAGATAGGCAAATAAAGGGGAATTGAAGCTTGGTTTAGGGAGTCATTTAGGTAGGACATTTGTTCTCTGTATTAGGGGAGTCTGGGGGCACTCTAGTTGGTAAGAAGGGAGGAAGGAGGTTGACCCCCAAATACTCCAAAATTCCATGTGACTGACTGGAAAGACACAGGCAGCTGGGGACCTATTTGCTTGCTGATCTTGCTGTTATTATCTCTGTGCTGGGTGGGGAAGTCTGGGGAAAGAAGTTGTTGATTCTGTTTTTCATTTATAATTTTTTTTTGACAGACTGTGATAAGACAACAAGGTGGACAATTTAAAAAAATAAATAAAAATAAATACATAAATATCTTAGGTGACAGAGACAGAAAGCTGAGTGGGCTTAGGCAAGGCTGCATCAGTTGTGTTGTGTACCGTACAGTAAAAAAACACAGTGTAGTTGTGTAATATCCAGCAAATGCACAAGGGGAAAGGGGAGTGGTGGAGCAGTGCAGGGCCTCGAGAGTGAAGTAATAGTTCAAAAACCTACTGCAGCAATGATTGTTGCAGCATGTGCAATCAATGATGATGATCCCTGTATTCCAAGGGAGGATGCAGTTTGTCAAGGTCCCAGCAAAACTATTTCTACTGGCACTGGTGGTGCTGGAACTAAAGAACCATATAAGAAGAACACTTAAGATGACGATAAGTCGCATTCAAGTGTTGATGATGCTGGCAGTAGCATAATTGTCACAGTTTTTTGATGAACACTCAGACCAGATTAGTAAGGTTAAAATGACTTTATTAAGATAAAGTACACACGTAGTTAGGCCCTTAGGCCCACACAACCAGAACATAAATATATACAGGTAGATGAAGTAATAGCAAGCCAGTAATAGAAATGTATGAGGGAATGGAAACAATCACTGGCAACGGAGGTTCTGGCTTGAATCGGACAGGCAGCAGGCAACGTAGTCCGAGAACTGACCACAGGACCTTGGTGACAGATGGTACAGGAGTAGATGACTGGCACAACCCAGACGCCTGGGAGGCACAGAACCCAGAGGAGTAAGGCAACACTACAGGCACAACCCAGACGACTGGGAGGCACAGAACCCAGAGGAGTGAGGCAACACTACTGGCACAACCCAGACGCCTGGGAGGCGCAGAACCCAGAGGAGCGAGGCAACACTACTGGCACAACCCAGACGCCTGGGAGGCACAGTACCCAGAGGAGCGAGGCAACACTACTGGCACAACCCAGACGCCTGGGAGGCACAGTACCCAGAGGAGCAAGGCAACACTGACGCTGGTACTGGATACAAATAGACTGAGGCAACTCTCATAAACCAACCCTAGAACGCTAGGGGTGGATCGTAATACTAGCATATTATCTATATATATAAAAGAAGACTTTGTGCCTGCCAAAACACACCCAGGGGTGGTATTAAGGAGGAGTTACTGTTCCCATTGGGTGATTCAATCATGCAGGGAGTTGGCCAGCCCCCACTATGCAGCCCACCCACCACTATCAAAGTCAGAAAAAAACAATATGGCCGCCACTTGCTCCTACACCACAGACAAACACACATGCCCCACTCACACAGCACCACACACACACACACATGCCCCACTCACACAGCACCAAGCAGACATGCCCCCACTCACACACACAGCACCACATACACACACAAAGCCAGAAATACATATGGCTGACACACACACACAGTCACTCACCCTGACTCCCAGAGGCCTCAGCAGGACCTGTAGTGCAGCACCAGAGGAACAAAATTGCACTCAAAGGGTTAAGGTAGGTCCTCATTGCTCAATTATTTCTTCACTGTCATCATTTGCCATGCAAGACACATGTCATAGGGAAAGGGTATGATCCATAAATAATTACCAACACATCATATTGGGGATAACAGACCAAAGCTTTATTTAACTATTTTACTCACATTATTATTGTTCTTATTCAACACAACAATAATTAATCATTAAGCAATAATCATTCATTAACTGACAGTCCTTGGCAATCCGCTTTCCTTGACACCAAGCATGGCCAAATTGTACGGGCTCATGCTACCATTCCCACACTTCAGCACTATAGCTGATTCCACCGTTCTTCAGCACTTACAGCTGATTCCACCATTTTCAGCACTTACAGCTGATTCCCCCATTTTCAGCACTTACAGCTGATTCCACCATTCTTCAGCACTTACAGCTGACTCCAAGTAATTACCCCATTGGCCATCCACTTTAGCTTCAATGGGTAACGTGACCTCCCGCGACCTAAGTCCGGGGTAAACTCCCAAAGGGCTTCCACCCGAGGATAAAATCCCCTAACTTTACCACATCAGTTATTGATCTCTGAAAACCATGCAAGGACTATCCGCCAACCACGACACACAGCCATACCACGTGAGGGAGGGAGGGAGGGATGCTTCCTCTGTCCTCTCCTCCTCCAAACAACAACCCACTTCCTGTTTCAAACCCTTTCATACCCTTTTCCTTTTACTCCTCCCACCACATGCACTTCCTCCATGAATCAACCCTCCCCCATGACATGCTTCCCCTCCTGTACCCTGCGGTCCCTTCCGGGGAATTTCTTGTCATAGGGAAAGGGTATGATCCATAAATAATTACCAACACATCATATTGGGGATAACAGACCAAAGCTTTATTTAACTATTTTACTCACATTATTATTGTTCTTATTCAACACAACAATAATTAATCATTAAGCAATAATCATTCATTAACTGACAGTCCTTGGCAATCCGCTTTCCTTGACACCAAGCATGGCCAAATTGTACGGGCTCATGCTACCATTCCCACACTTCAGCACTATAGCTGATTCCACAGTTCTTCAGCACTTACAGCTGATTCCACCATTTTCAGCACTTACAGCTGATTCCCCCATTTTCAGCACTTACAGCTGATTCCACCATTCTTCAGCACTTACAGCTGACTCCAAGTAATTACCCCATTGGCCATCCACTTTAGCTTCAATGGGTAACGTGACCTCCCGCGACCTAAGTCCGGGGTAAACTCCCAAAGGGCTTCCACCCGAGGATAAAATCCCCTAACTTTACCACATCAGTTATTGATCTCTGAAAACCATGCAAGGACTATCCGCCACAGGGCCCGACTGTCAATACCTTGACCAGTTGGGCCCCCCGCCACCAGGCCCGACTGTCAATAACCTGACCAGTCGGCCCCAACTCCCACAAAAACCATGGTCTGTATCCCCTATACCAGAAAAACCACGCACACAGCCCAGTCGGGCACTCCATCCAAGAATCACCGTCCCACAAAACCAGCACACCACCAAACAAACCGCAACAAACCAGAGAGAACGACCCAGACCATTCAAGCAAACACACACCATACACATCTGACCAACTGAGTCCAGAAGATACCACCCAAGCCTCGAACAGCGGGCTCATACCTGCCAACCACAGGAACGTCACAAGGGGGAGGGAGAGAGAGGAAGCACTAAACAAAGAAACCACAGACATCCTGGACAGAAAGCACACAGCAAAAACAGGCATCCCCCACAAAGCAACATGCCATCCCATTGATTGCGCCGTAAGCCACTGACAGCAAAAAACACTACTTGCACAACGTACAAATGTATTATAGTAACAAAACAAACACACATACCCGGTCCACGACATAAATACAGACAGACCCAGAACAATGAACCAGTGGAAGATCCCTAACCAAAACAGACCCACAAACAAACATTACCTCACCCAACTGAAACATCCATTCATAACCTCCCACCCTACAATACCAGAATAAACAGACAAACAGACAACAGAAAACAGCAACAGATATAGCAGAAATAACATATAACCCTATATATATATATATAGATAGATACCTATCTACCCCCATATACATATACAGACAAACATACACACAGGTACCACACAGAAACCCACACACAACGTCAGTACAAAACAGAAAAAACCACTTCATGCCGAAGAAAAAACACAAACAACAAACACACCCCACAATACCGAAACCATCACAACAAAACCCAGAACACGAGGCAGACCAACAAACACCTAGCCCCCCCCCCCCAAGCTAGCCCACACCAACATCCAACCTCTCCAAAACCTACGTACAGCACTGAAACAAACCACGGCCCCTTTTTTTTTTTTTTTAATATCGTAACTCTCCCCAGTTCAAGCAGAAAAAAAAAAACACACACAACCAGCAGTCCACCAACCAACCTCAAACCTAGTAGTAAAATACAGATCACAGGAAAATTCAGGATACAGGGACCCAAAAGAAAAAACAATCACCACGTCCCCACAGGACTCGCCAATAGAACCAACCACCTGGCACAGTCATCCAACAAGCATGCCAGCCAAACCATCCACACGGAGCTAACCGGGCCTCGCACAGACACTAGTCCGTAACCACTCAGCGCTCCTGCACTATCTAGATAAAATCATAGCAACCTACCTTCATGCCCAACCACAAAAACGGGGGGAACCGGAGCAACTGGCGTGAGAGAAAGACCACTGGAACACACCGCCAGACCAGCCACATGCCGTGCCGGCACAAAGCTGCCCGATGACCACCTGCTGCAGAGCCGCACAGTGTAATGATTCACAGCAACACCCGAGGTGCCCCCTGCCGTTCATGCTGGAGGAGACTCAGCTCACATCAATCGCCGTAAGAAGAACCGGGGCAAGCCACACCGGCCACCCGCCCTTCCGCAGCCTCGCAATGAGCCTGGACCCGAAGCAGCCCAGCCCGATGTACCTGCAGTGCTGGACGCACCCAGGGAGACGAAACTGCAGCAAAATACCCAGCAATCCCACTGCCACGTAGTCCCATGGCCAGGAACTCAAAATGAAACTGGAACCTCCGACAACCATTGGCCAACTGATTGCCACACCCGACCGACACTCCTTTCCAGGGGACCATCAATACCGGGGCGTCCGAAGCCCCCAGGTACACCACCACCACTGGAACCCTCAGCAGCCACACCAAACCTGATATGACAGAGAGGGCCGATCCCCAGAGCAGATGCACCGGGCAAATGCGACCAACAGAGCCCAGAACCAGATCTGTGCAGAAAAGCACACCAATCACACAGCCAAACACACACACAAACACACACTGATACCTATGCACCCATGACAACAGTTCCATGCAGGGATTCCCAACCAGGAAGCCACATCACTCATGTATGCCACTGGCATCACCACCCGGTGCCCCCTCAATTCCACAAACTGTGTTAACATGCAAATACTAATCTTAAAAATATTCCCCGTACTGGAAAGCCGTCCGCATGAAATGGTAGACAACAGACTCAAATGGTGAACCTATAAAGAGCTATAAACACATACATATATATATATCTACACACATACACATATACAGAAACATACATATACATATCAATACCTTAGGATCAACTAGTACGAGCTGGACAAATGACCCAGCACCCATCCAGTGTGACCCAATACCTAGAGCCTGAACAGTAAGTGTGCCCTAAACCATGGAAGGTAGCAGAATAAATTTTTTTTTTTTTTTTTTTAATTGAAAATTAGGTAACTCGACCGTTGTAACCACATGTGAATGGCGCTCAAGTAAGGCTAAATTTGCGCCCGTCTAAATACATGTACTGTCCCCTATATAGATATACACATACATACATATATATATACACACACAGACATAGATATACACATACACATCCAGACACCTAGTGATGCAAATGCAGATAAGACCAACCCTCACCACGCCGAACCATCCACATCCACATACAGGTATCCACACCCAGATACCCAGGCATGCATACCCATACCCATAGACATACCATACATATAAACATCCATATAGACACACATAAAAATCACACACACTCACAACCATCTATATATACAAACAGAAAAACAACACACACTCACAACATAGACACCCAGCAGACAAAACACCGCATCCACAAAAGATATAAAGCTGCCCCTACATAACCATAGCACAAACCCACATCCCACCCATGTACATAGGCATCCATATAGACCTCATACCCACAAACATAAGTATACCACAGACCTACACAACCCCACCCATGTACATAGGCACAGCCATATAGCCCACTCATACAGAACCACACGCATACCGCCGCCCATTTATACATCCCCCACACAGACATCAATCCATACACACCCCCACAAACATCCACACATACAAACCCATACACAGCCCTCCATACATATCCACAAAATCACATGCACCAGTCACACAACCCCCCCTATACATCCAAACGCAGCCACACAAACATCCACCAACCAACACATATAACAGCCGGTGCCTTGGGGTAGGAGACCACTCGAGCGGGAAGAACAAATGGCAGTAAGCCAACCGATGCCCCCCAGAGCCAGTCCCAAAGCCAAGCCAGCATACCTCAGGAAGAGCTGAGGCGGAGCACATTCACTCAACCCCCAGGCATACTACTCCCACCGCTCCCCATCCCGACATACCATCCACACTGCAGACCCAGGCCTCCATCTTCAGCCGGTCCAGTTGTGAAGTAGGGGAAGGAAAAACAGGAACAGAGCACCCTTGTGGACAGAGCTGCGTGTCCGGCGCAGAAACCAGCACACGCTGTCCCACGCAGTCTCTCGTGCCACAGAAGTCCCACGGGAGGAGTAGGCCACACTCGCCCCACTCGCAGCAGGAGCATCTATCTTCATCCAGGCAGACAGCACCCCAGAGCGGAGCTCGCAGGGGCCGTATCAAAACCTGGCGCGAGCCCAAAAACCTCCCTTCAGGAGCGAAGCAGAACTGGCAGCTGACGCGAAGAGCTCAAGCTCTGAAGGAAGGGTAAACCTACCCTCCAAAGCCAGCCGTTCCATCCCAGCAACTGGCCCCCACGAGGCCGAGTCTGCCGAGCACTCCCGATCCTGCAGGAAAAAAAAACCGCGGAGCTCCAATGGTGGACGGAACAGCACATCCGGATGCAGCTGCATGAGGCCACACCGAGCCTAATGCCCTGTCCGGGAGCCAAGGACATACCTAGTGAGGAAATGGGGAAGAAAAAACAGCACAAGGAGAGTGGAAGGGAGACAGGGATGAGGGATAAAGAAAGCCAAAAACAGGACAACAGAGGGGAGGGAGAAAATGAACAAGGGAGGGAAAGACAGCAGAGTAAGAGAAAAAGCAAAGTACAAGGGGACAGCGATCAGCAGCAGACCGGAGCAGGGAGCCCCAAACTGGGCAAAGAGAGAGACCAAAAAACAGCAGGGGAACCACTGGGGAGAAACAAGGCAGGAAAGCTGGAAATCAGGCAGCAGCGCGCAGCAGGATGCTTCCTCTGTCCTCTCCTCCTCCAAACAACAACCCACTTCCTGTTTCAAACCCTTTCATACCCTTTTCCTTTTACTCCTCCCACCACATGCACTTCCTCCATGAATCAACCCTCCCCCATGACATGCTTCCCCTCCTGTACCCTGCGGTCCCTTCCGGGGAATTTCTGGACAGACAGCCATCAGATTCACACTTAACCCACTGACTGCCACAGGGTTGTGTATCAAGTTTTACCCCTCAGGGAGTGTGTTCAAACTCCTCACACTGTAAACTTGCATTTCTCTCCCACTTCTCCTCCTTCCCCAGCCTATTACTAACACTTTTCCATATTTATGTTAAGCCCCGCCCCTACTCGCGATTAAGCCCCACCCCCTTTTAACCCAGATTGCCCCATTGCTCTCTCCACATCAGCACCACATGAGGGACTCCACAAGTAAAAATTCCCAGGTATAACACATACATGCCTCACTCACACAGCACCAAACACCCATACACACACACAAAGCCAGAAAGAAAGATGGCTGACACACAGTCACTCACCTTGACTCCCAGTGGCCTCAGCAGGACCTGTAGTAAAGCCACTGAATGGTGCTGCATCAGCAGGGGAACAAAATGGCACTCAAAGGGTTAAGGTAGGCCCTCATTGCTGAATTACTTCTTCACTGTCACCATTTGCCATGCAAGACACAGGACAGACAGCCATCAGATTCACACTTAACCCACTGACTGCCACAGGGTTCTGTATAAAGTTTTACCCCTCATGGAGTGTGTTCAAACCCCTCACACTGTAAACTTGCATTCCCCTCCCACTTCTCCTCCTTCCCCAGCCTATTACTAACACTTTTTCACATTTATGTTAAGCCCCGCCCCCTACTCGCGATTAAGCCCCACCCACTTTTAACCCAGATTGCCCCATTTGTTTCTCCACATCAGCACCACATCAGTCCCCTCTAGGGACTTCACAAGTCAGTGTTCCCAGGTATGAACACACTTCCCACTGCTATTTAACTCTGACATGCCTCTCTATACCTTAACCCTTTGAGTGCCAGAGGGGTACACAACTCATGAGCACATGTGTTTCTGCTCATATATGTTGCGTGTCTGTGTGTGTACATCTCTGTTACATATGTGTGTCCATATGTGCATCTCCAGTGTGTCTGTGTGTACATGTCTTTTGCATGTTTCTGCCGCTCACTGTGTGTATGTGCATACCTCCCAACATTTCACAGGGCCAAAGAGGGACACGTTAGTTTTAGGTAATATTATTGGGGGTGTGGCTGGTGGGTGGGGCATTAGTAAGAATTTTTAGGTTATTTCATGACCTATTACTGGCTATTTATGTAACTGAATAAATGATTTAGTTCAAGACCAAAGTATTTTATTTGCACAGACTAATGTATACACACATATACTGAAGTTTATTGCTTTATTGCTGTAGAGCAAAGTAATACACACCACACAGTCAGGGCTGGTGCAAGGATTTTTGCCACCCTAGGCAAAACCTAATTTTGCCGCCCATTTCGCTCCGCCCCTTGTGTCCCACCCCTTTATACCCTGCCTACTTATACCCAACCTCTTTTCATGATTGTCCTCTCTCTGCCCCCTGAGCCACTCTGCCCCTGTTCTGGAGATGCCTGTAAGAGATGCCCCCCACCAACTCCAACTTGCCCCTTATCAGCTTCACTTTGGCCCACCAGCTCCACTTTGCCCCTATCAACTCCAACTTGCCCCCATCAGCTCCAACGTGCCCCCACCAGCTCCATTTTGCCCCCTCAGCTTCACTTTACCCCCTCAGCTCCAACTTACCCCCATCAGCTCCACTTTGCCCCCCATCCTCTCCAACTTACCCCCATCAGCTCCACTTTGCCCCCCATCTGCTCCAACTTGCCCCCATCCGCTCCAACTTGCCCCCACCAGCTCCACTATGCCCTCTCAGCTCCAACTGTCCACTATCAGCTCCACTATGCCCCCAGCAGCTCCAACTTGCCCCCATCCGCTCCAACTTGCCCCCCCATCCGCTCCAACTTGCCCCACGAGCTCCACTTTGCCCCCCCTCAGCTCCACTTGCCCCCCCTCAGCTCCAACTTGCCCCCCCCCAGCTCCACTTTGACCCTCATCAGCTCCACTTTGACCCTCATCAGCTCCAACTTGCCCCCATCATCTCCAACTTGCCACCACCAGCTCCACTATGCCCCCTCAGCTCCAGCTTTCCCCTAACAGCTCCAACTTGCCCCCATCATCTCCACTTTGCCCCACATCTGCTCCAACTTGCCCCCTCAGCTCCACTATGCCCCCTCAGCTCCAACTTGCCCCCCATCACATACCTGTATCTCCCGCGCAGTCTTCTCTTCAGTAATGCAGAGCGCGGCGGGAGATCATGACTCCCAGCGCGCTCTGCATTACTAAAGATCCGACCAGATGAGGGAGCGCTGTAGCAACACAGACCTGACTGTGTTGTGGTTCCTGGCGTGGTGTGTGGGCGCAGCTCTTCTCCGCTGCATGCCCGCGCCCCCAGTACGTGTGCGCCCTAGGCCGGCGCCTACCTCGCCTATAGGTGGAGCCGGCCCTGCACACAGTCTGACCTCCTAAAAAGAGGGACAACAGGGTGGGAAAGAGGGACAGAGGGATTTGGCCCTCAAAGAGGGACTGTCCCTCCTAAAGAGGGACACTTGGGATGTATGGTATGTGTCTGCCTGTATGCTGCATATGTCTGTGTTTATCAGTGTGTCTGCATTTCAAACATGTGCGCCCAATGGTCATAACATGACGGGCAACGCCGTCCCATGTTGCTAGTCTATATATATAAAAGAAGACTTTGTGCCTGGCAAAACACACCCAGAGGCGACAGTAAGAAGGATTACTGCTCCCATTGGATGATTCAATGGGGGCGTGGTTTTCACAGGAGTTGCAGTGGCTGAAGGCCACTGCTACTACTATGAAAATCATGCAGGGATTTGGCCCTCCCCCACTATCCAGCCCGCTCACCACTATACAACTGAGGAAAAATACAAAATAGCTGCCATTCGCTCCTACACCACAGATGCACACATACACATCAGCCCTGCTACTTGTATCCTGCCTGTCTTCAGCCACCTATCTGCCTGCTGTAGATGCTGCATGTCCCTCACTCACGACTAAACACAAACCATGAGGACGCAGTTGGCCTACTGTGGAAGAGGGGACAGGTCTGCACATTGCCACTACATGTCTACTACGGTGTCAGCGTGATACACTAGCCTGACCTGCGGGACACTGCGCAACATGGCCGAGTGAGGGGGTGGGAGCAAGCTGCCACTGTACCAGGTACACAACTCACTGATACCAGTACGGTCCACTATTGTTCATTGAGTGTCTGCAAGTGGAGCTATAAGTTACTTCTGATGAGATGGAATGCGGAGTTTAACCCTTTGAGTGCTACAGAGGTATGCAATGCGTTCACTATCCCTCTGTCACTTCCAGGGTTAATATCCCACTAACGCCGCTTCACCGAATTCCATCTCAGGACATGTAACTTTCAGCTCCACTTGCAGACACTCGATGAACAGACTTAATACTAGGGTGACCAGACCTCACCTTTAACCGGGGACAGATATGAAAAATGCATACTACAGGGCTGCTTTGATTTCATTGCAGTCCTGAAATGTGTCTATTTCCTATGTGTCCCCGGTTAAAGGTGAGGTCTGGTCAGCCTACTTAATACTGAAGATTCAGGTGTTTAGCCTTTTGAGTCCAAAGTCTTCCCCACCTAGGCTTTCTTTGTGTTCTATTTCATGGAGCAGTGAAAGGCTACCCTTCTGCCATTCTGAATGCAACTACAATTGCCCTCCATATGTTTATCAGTGTTCCCCGTGCACTACTGTGTGCTCCATAACATGGCGAGTGCCAGAGAGCTATCCAAAAGCAATGTTGTCCCTCCCTCTCTGGCACTCATCATGTTATGGAGCACACAGTACTACACGGGACGCTGAAAGAATTACTAACACAATGCCAACCTTACTGTTCATTTTCTCACTAACCATACGGCTCATCACATTCTTCATGCACTCTGCATTAACCATTTGAGGCCAAAGGGATGCACAATGCATTGCTTTGCAGTGCCTTGTGCATACCTCTGGCTCTCAAATGGTTAATCGCAACACACCCTTACACACTCCACCCCAAATCACTTCAGTATCTTCTACTGTGCTAAACGTAGGTAATTTACATAGCCAGTCCTCCACAAACATCTCCTTCACATACATGCCATCAGTCAGGAGAGTTACCTCTTCAGCTGCACGTAATTCAAATGCTTGCGTGTATCCTGACCTCTCCTACTGTGCCATAGCTATCTCCAAATGCTGTGCTCCTCTCTATGAATGACCTCTGACCTCATCGTCTCCTCTGCTGAAAAACTACCTTCCACAAAACGAAACCCAGTGCATGTGAGTCTTTACACAAACTTCTTTATACCAGTGAAATGTGTGACAGCCTGTAATATATCATTCTCTCCCCCTCAGCCGTCCCAGGTTCATGCTGTCACTCTCTGTCTGCTCAGTTCTCATTTTAACCCTACCTGTTCGGGGACCTCTTCAGTGCAAA
Source organism: Rhinophrynus dorsalis (assembly GCA_037306005.1). NCBI lineage: Eukaryota > Metazoa > Chordata > Amphibia > Anura > Rhinophrynidae > Rhinophrynus > Rhinophrynus dorsalis. The sequence goes on from CM074724.1 coordinate 11,675,978, forward strand.
TATGTTTTCCTCTAACCTTTACATTTACTGCAATGGTTCACAAACAAATGCTTTCACTACTCTTACACTACCCCTTCTACCTTAACACTTAAGGACCAGAGAGCTGTGCAATGCATTGTATAGCCTGCTGGTCCTTACATGATTAAAGTACATCTTCCACACTAACACATGTTTCAGGGCCACAGAACATCCCAACAAATTGCAATGCATGCAATATGCAATATATAAGTGTATCACCCTGGTGTCCCTGTGTTTAGGAGATCAGACTGTGTGGTGTGTATAGAAGTGTATCACCCTGGTGTCCCTGTGTTTAGCAGATCAGTCTGTGTGGTGTGTATAGAAGTGTATCACCCTGGTGTCCCTGTGTTTAGGAGATCAGACTGTGTGATGTGTATCACACTGGTGTCCCTGTGTTTAGCAGATCAGTCTGTGTGGTGTGTATAGAAGTGTATCACACTGGTGTCCCTGTGTGTAGGAGATCAGACTGTGTGGTGTGTATATAAGTGTATCACCCTGGTGTCCCTGTGTTTAGGAGATCAGACTGTGTGGTGTGTATAGAAGTGTATCACCCTGGTGTCCCTGTGTTTAGGAGATCAGACTGTGTGGTGTGTATAGAAGTGTATCACCCTGGTGTCCCTGTGTGTAGGAGATCAGACTGTGGGGTGTGTATAGAAGTGTATCACCCTGGTGTCCCTGTGTTTAGGAGATCAGACTGTGTGGTGTGTATAGAAGTGTATCACCCTGGTGTCCCTGTGTGTAGGAGATCAGACTGTGTGGTGTGTATAGAAGTGTATCACCCTGGTGTCCCTGTGTTTAGGAGATCAGACTGTGTGGTGTGTATATAAGTGTATCACCCTGGTGTCCCTGTGTTTAGGAGATCAGACTGTGTGGTGTGTGTATAAGTGTATCACATTGCTCCACAGCAATAAGACTCACGTTAATGTCTGTGTAAACTTAAGTATATGTGTATATACATTAGTTTGTGTACATAAACTACTTTGCTGTTGCTGTAAATCATTTAGTAGCAGTGTGGGACGGCATTGCCCGTTTTTTTTTTTTTTTTTTTTAAGCAATGCTTAACCCTTTGAGTGACAGGTACACAAGGCAATGCATTGCATAGTTGTCTTGCAGTCAAAGGGTTGTGACGCTGAGTCACACAAGAGTGTATATTAATGTACACACTGTAGACACAGGACTATATATTATGTATATTAATGTACACACTGTGTGTACAGTGTGTACATTAATATACATGATACATACAATCATGTATATATAATATACATACAATCGTGTGTGTGTATATATATCATAAGCATTATATATACAGTCCTGTGTCAGTGAGGCTTACATTAACCCTTTGAGTGGCAGAAGGGTACACAATGCATTGTAATATGTTGTGTAGACCTCTGCTGCTGAAAGGGTTAAGCATTGGTTGAAAAATAAACAGACGGGCAACGCCGTCCTATACTGCTAGTATATACATATATGGAGGCAGCCAGTGTCCCCTCACTCTGAGGATGGTACAATGCAACGCTGGCTCTAGAGCCCAAGGCTACTGCAGTGAGGAATATGCACAACCCTACTTGGAAGATCCAGGCACACAAAGGGTCAACAGGTAACTCCTAGTGATATACTGCAACTCCCATAGGGAGTGAGCCCAGCGCTGTAAGGGATATGGACACAGAGAGATCAGAGTAACACAGTCAGTGCTAGGAACACTGTACTGGTACTTCGCATGTGCACACCGCCTGAGGCGGTTAAGAGAGTAGCTAAAACATGAATGCTTAGCCAACGGTCAACAGAATAATAGCGACACGCGGCGCACACTGACTAGCGTAACAGCAAGCCACAACAAGTGTACCTGGACCAAACGGAGGCAACCAAGCAGTATAGCTAGGCACGGATGGCAACAGAGTGGATTCTCAGCCAGATACAGTCAGCAACGGAGCAGGTTCTCAGCTGGATACAGTCAGCAACGGAGCAGGTTCTCAGCTGGATACAGTCAGCAACGGAGCAAGTTCTCAGCCAGATACGGTCAGCAATGGAGCGGCAGTAATATCGGATACTCAGGAACGTCGTCAGGCAGGCCAGGTCATACACGATCAGCAATAACGGAGAAAAATTCAGGAACTAGTACACCAGGAAAGGGCACCATAGTGTAGACATGACAGAGGTTATAAAGGCTATCACTGGGCGGCAACAAAGATACTTGGCCAATCAGGACGAGATAGGGAAATAGGAGAATCAGAATGTCGCCACCTGCAGCCAGGAGCACGGGCAGCGTGATAATAATAGAGGAAGTTGTAGCAGCTGAAGCGCCTGCTGCATCAGATAGTAAGACACACAAGCACCAAAACACCTGTCCACAAAGTAGTAGGGAACTTTGTTTAAATAAAAGTAAAAAAGATATTGTTTGAGACCTCCAAAAGCTTAGAGGAATATGAGGGTAGTAGTGGGCAAGAACTGTCAGGTGATGCTGCTGCTCAGGATGACATAATGATGACTGATGATGATGCAGTTCTAGACTATATCCCTCCAACATCCTTCTCTTGTTCAGATACAGATGAAGTTGAGAGTGAGGATGATGACGGGGCTATAAGGTTAGCAGAAACTCAAAGGCTGCATCTTCCACCACTTTTTAGGCGCACTCTGCCTGTCTATAAACTGTTTGAGAAAGCCATTGGAAAGTCTAACCCTAAACAAGCACATATGTCACAAAGCACACAGTCACCCTATCAGTCATCATCAGCATCATCACCTCTTCAAAGTCCAAGTCCTACTCAGCCACACTCACCTGTTTTGAGTACCCAGCAACAGCAACACAGGTTATTAACATCCACAATGTTAGATATGATGAGTACCTCTGGTGCTGCTGCTGTAAGTGCTGCACCTTTGACACATAGTAGTAGTGGCAGTAGAATTACATCTACATCTAGCTCCAGTAGTAGTAGTAGTAGCAGCAGCAGCAGAACCCACACATGACAGACAAAGCCAGGACAAATATATTAACAGCAGCACAGATGGGGAGGTGGAGGACAGATGGGACCACTGCTATGACCGATAAGTACTGTGTGTCAATAATCTGAGAAGGAGGATAGAGTATGACAATGGTAAAAATACATACCCAAATCACACCATGCCAGCCCCCCCCACCACCACCACTAAAATATATATCTACCACATTGTAGGTTGTACTTTTTTTTTTTTTTTTTAATTAATTGATACCATCATGAATATGTGCCAGTGTCACTTAAGCAAGAAAGTGTTGTGGGCAAAGGACAAATGCATTCTGCATGCTAACACATTTTTCAAGCCACATGTTGCTGTAGAACTCACAACTTTGACTTTTAGCCACTTATTTCTAAACTTCAGCCCTCAGAAGTAATATTACAGTGGCAAATATAGGAGAAAAATGGGTTAAAATAGACGAAAAATGTGTTAACATAGGCGGAAAATGTATTTAAAATAGGTGAAAAGAAGGACATTTTTGCATAGGCAGGTGAAATTTTTCACTGGACAAGCGAAAAATCATCAAACTTTTCGCCCACCCTTACTTATTTACACTCACCTCAGTACACAGATTCATTTACACTTGCTCACCTCAGTACACAGACTCATTTACACACATTAACCTCTGTACACAGTCTCATGTCACTCACCTCAGTACACAGACTCATTTACACAGACTCACCTCATTACACAGACTCATTTATACACATTAACCTCAGTACACAGACTCATTTACACTCCCTCACCTCAGTACACATACTCATTTACACAGACTCCCCTCAGTACACAGACTCATTTACACACACTAACCTCAATACACAGTCTCATTTACACTCACTCACCTCAGTACACATACTCATTTACACTCACTCACCTCAGTACACATACTCATTTACACTCACTCACCTCAGTACACAGACTCATTTATACTCACTCACCTCAGTACACAGCCTCATTTACACAGACTCACCTCAGTACACAGATTCATTTACACTTTATCACCTCAGCACACACTCGTGTACACTCATTCACGTCAGTACAAAGACTCATTTACACATATTAACCTCAGTACACAGTCTCATTTACACTCACTCACCTCAGTACACAGACTCATTTACATACATTAACCTCAGTACAAAGACTCATTTACACACATTAACCTCAATACACAGTCTCATTTACACAGACTCAACTCAGTAGACAGACTCATTTATACTCACTCACTTCAGTACTCAGACTCATTTACACAGACTCACCTCAGTGCACAGACTCATTTACACAGTCTCACCTCAGTACACAGATTCATTTACACTCACTCACCTCAGTACAAAGACTCATTTACACACATTAACCTCAGTACACTGTCTAATTTACACTCACCTCAGTACACAGACTCATTTATACTCACTCACCTCAGTACTCTGACTCATTTACACAGAGTCACCTCAGTACACAGACTCATTTACACAGTCTCACCTCAGTACACAGATTCATTTACACTCACTCACCTCAGTACAAAGACTCATTTACACACATTAACCTCAGTACACTGTCTCATTTACACTCACCTCAGTACACAGACTCATTTACACACACTCACCTCAGTACACAGACTCTTTACACACACTCACCTCAGTACACAGACTCATTTACACTCACCTCAGTACACACTCATTTACACACACTCACCTCAGCACACAGTCTTCTGGAGGGGCTGGGCGGTGGGGTCACAGGTGGAGGCCGGGCCCCTGGAGTGACGGGTCCGGCCACAGGTGAGACCCCTGCAGCCCCTATTGTTACCCCACTGAATACAACATCAATTCCATCAAAGCAGAACAGCTCACATCCATACTGACATACACATCCTCCATAGTATGTTCACATACACATGTGTGTATTGAAAATATCAGTGAAGTCAGGTGTTGTTTTATAGACTGTGTGTGTTCAAAATACCATGTTTGTTATAATCTGCCTTTTAACCCCTCAAATGCTAGAAATGCCTTCAAAGCCTGGCTTCTCAGTTTTTTTGGAAACATCAAGCATCTGTAAGTGGTAAATATATTAAACAGGGGGATTAATTGATTGTCCTCCATCTTCTGCTGCTCATCCCCAACCAGCCAGTGGCTGGAGGTCCTGTAGATGAGGACTCCTGTTTTCCACAATTAATTGGTTAACCATACTAACATAGTAAATTAGGTTGAAAAAAGACATAGGTCCATCAAGTTCAACCCTTGCCTCATAGACCAGAGACATGAGAATTCTATAACTTTCCTGCCCTGCATTGTTGTTCTATAGATCGTTTTCTCATTAGAATTTACTCACCATGTAATCTCTAGCACCACCGCTTCTCTCTGAATATGGTGCCAGCTCTGAGCATCGGTCCTGATATACCCAGCCAAGTGGGAGGAGAATGAACTTGTTTTAGGTCATAGACAAAATGTAAACATGCTATAGGGTACTGACTTTGTACAACTAAGGCTCTTTATAAATTATTTACTTTACTTGTGTCCTCCATCCTGACCAGAACTCTGGCACTGTACTCAGCACCTGACCCTTATGTACTCTATATGTCTCCCATAACCATTTTAGATTGTAAGCTTTAGGTCAGGGACCTCCCACCCAATGTTTCACTCTACAAAGCACCTGTAATCCTGTATTCTCTAAAGCCTCAAATTGTAAAGCACTGCGTACACTTGTGCTACTATATAAATAAACATATGCATTCATTCATTTATAGCCCTTTTAAAATGGGAATATCACTTTGTAACAATTTATTTATTTAGAAAATGTTTTACCAGGAAGAATACATTGAGATTTCTCTCGTTTTCAAGTATGTCCTGGATAGTTTTCAGTAAAGGGTTACATATTTACACAAATAGAGAGACAATATATATTACTTATTATTATATACATACATATTGACTATTACAATTATATAACATTACATACATTTTTTAAATATAAAGAAGCATTTAATTTTAAGGATTTTAGACTGGGAAAAGATCCGATTATTTCAGACAGATTGTTCCAGGCTTTTGGAACTCTGAAGGAGAAGGCAGATCGTCCTGCTTCTTTCTTGTATTGTGGTAATAGTCAGTGAGTTGTTGGTAGTGAAGCAGAGGTTATAGTTAGTATGGAGAACTGAAGTGATCATACTGCTCAGGTAGTGTGGAATAGTCAGTGAGTTGTTAGCAGTGGAGCGGAGGTTTTAGTTAGTATGGAGAACTGGAGTGATCATACTACTCAGGTAGTGTGGAAAAGTCAGTGAGTTGTTAGCAGTGGAGGTTATAGTTAGTATGGAGATCAGGAGTGATCATACTGCTCAGGTAGTGTGGAAAAGTCAGTGAGTTGTTAGTAGTGGAGGTTATCGTTAGTATGGAGATCTGGAGTGATCATACTGCTCAGGTAGTGTGGAATAGTCAGTGAGTTGTTAGCAGTGGAGGTTATAGTTAGTATGGAGATCTGGAGTGATCATACTGCTCAGGTAGTGTGGAATAGTCAGTGAGTTGTTAGCAGTGGAGCGGAGGTTATAGTTAGTATGGAGATCTGGAGTGATCATACTGCTCAGGTAGTGTGGAATAGTCACTGAGTTGTTAGTAGTGGAGCAGAGGTTATAGTTAGTATGGAGATCTGGAGTGATCATACTGCTCAGGTAGTGTGGAATAGTCAGTGAGTTGTTAGCAGTGGAGCGGAGATTATAGTTAGTATAGAGATCTGGAGTGATCATACTGCTCAGGTAGTGTGGAATAGTCAGGGAGCTGTTAGTAGTGGAGGTTATAGTTAGTATTGAGATCTGGAGTGATCATACTGCTCAGGTAGTGTGGAATAGTCAGTGAGTTGTTAGCAGTGAAGCAGAGGTTATAGTTATTATGGAGATCTGGAGTGATCATACTACTCAGGTAGTGTGGAATAGTCAGTGAGTTGTTAGCAGCGGAGGTTATAGTTAGTATTGAGAGCTGGAGTGATCATACTGCTCAGGTAGTCCAGTAGTTCTCCAGAGAAGTGGTTATGAACTAAGCAAGAAAGGTGACATCTAGATTCGAGTGTTAACCAATTTAGGGCTCGATTCAAATGTTGGCGTTAAAACCAACGTGAAGAAAAAAACTGCCTTCGCTCGTTAAGCAAGACCAGGTAACGTGAGATTCAAATCTTTGTTACCCAGAAGAGTTAACGAGCGACGGCCTACAAAACACACGAAGACTACAAAACTGGAGTCGCCAAATATTTGACCTCATCGTCGACGCCAAATACACGATAAACGCGAGAAACGTCTCCAAAAAAAAAACAAACACGCGAAACGTCCAACGTGACCCAGTCTCAGCCAATCACAGCACCCCAAAGTATCAAGTTGAGTCGAATAAACTATAAATAGACCCAAAATCACCTACGCACCTTTGTCTGTTATCGAGTTCCCAAGAGCTAGATATCAGGACCCAAGGAGCGGAGGTTAGTTTTTCAGAGAAAGGGAGTTTAGGCGGCGCACACACACAGACAGGTAGAAGGAGAGTTTGGCAGCACACAAAGCAACACAATACACTTTTGAACATACAAATACACGCATCCAAACACACATACACACATACACATAGCCCATATTTTTTTTTGTAAAACACACACACACTTTTTTTCTTTATTTTGACAGTGTGAGTCTGTGAGTGCAAGTGAGTGACAGAGAGTGAGTGAGTGAGTGAGTGTGTGAGGGCCTGAGTGAGTGCCTGGGTGTGAGTGGGTGAGAGAGATGGAGAGGAGAGGAGAGAAGAGAGGGGTGGGGAGTGTAGGAGGAGAGGAGGAGGAGATTCAGGGGGGCAACCCTGGTCAGGGTAGGGGAGGGAGAGGGAGATCTCTGGGGCGGAGGGGCAGCCACCCAAGACCAGGCACATCTAGTGCAGGGGCAGACACAGTGGGACGAGGGGTAGTCCCCCTGCACCACACACAGACAGGGCCAGTGCAGGCAGGGCTGGGGAGCCACAGCCAGGGCTCTCAACCAACCTCTGGGGGTGAGGAGGAGGAGAGGTTTAGAGAGCCCAAATACACAGAGGAGGAAAACCTGGTCCTCTGTGAGGCTGTGGTTGCCCACTATAGGTACCTCTTCCCCAAGGGGCCTAAAGCTGGCCTGTCAGCAAAGAGGAAGGCAGCCTGGAAGGAGGTTGTGGCTGCTGTGAATGCAGTGTCCTGCCGCAGCCGGACGTTGGATTCTGTGAAGAAAAGATGGGCAGACTGCAAGGCTAAGGTAAGACAGTAACATAGCAACACAGTAATCAATGTTGAGAAAAGACCTGTATACATCTAGTTCAACCCTTTTCCCATTTTTGTCTACCATTATGAAGGTGAAGAAGAAGATGGGCGAGCAGGCCTTGCACGCTGCTGGCACAGGGGGTGGTCCTCCCCTGCGGGTGGAATACAGCCAATGGGAGGAGGCTGTGCGTCAGACCATCTCCTCCATCATGGTGTGTGGGATCCCTGGATGGAGTGACACCGGGGATGAAAGTAGCCTCCAGACCACTGGTAAGTGCATCAAGACCCACACACACATCACACCAATCCTGACACCCACCAGGCAGAGGCCAACACAGTGACACATGGACAGCATTACACAACACAATTCAGTCACACAGCTTGGAGGGACGTCAAACAAGGACAGAATACATGACCAACCTAGCCTGAATGGTAATGGTCAAGTCCCTGTTGAACCCCCTTTATGCTGTCCAAAACGACATCATGCACAGCACAAAAACAATGCACAATGTCATGTGTCAGTCACAGATCCAACTGTTATGTGTATCACAATGTCATACACATAGTGACAAAGAGGTCAGCACACAACCCCTTGAATGCCACAGGGATAAGTAATTCGTTGGTTGACAATACATTGGCTAGTCCCTTGGCACCCAATGGGTTACCGGAGAATAGCAAGGAGGGGACTTGGTGTGTTTCCTATTGTATTGTTACTGCATGTCAGGGCTAGACGTTGTACATGTAGGTAGTTAGTCTAAGTGGAATAGTCAAGGTTCAGCTTTCTGCATCATATGTAGCCTGCAGAGTGGGGATGGCCAGGGGGCATTCCCCGCCATCCCCACTCTGCAGGACATATGTGATCCACAGGACTCAACCATGATGGGGGGGGGGGGCATTCACTAGGATGTCAGAAAGAGGTGACAATGTGTACATGACAACTGCAGTGTCATCACACCTGAAATCCCTGTGTTGTTCTGTGGAGCCAGTGCACTGAGATCTAAACAACACGTGACATACCAGTGCTTAGGCTCCATAGCATAACAAACATGTGAAAAGGTAGAAACAACCTCCAATAGTACATTCTAACAATGCACTTGTTTGCTGTGTGTTAGGATTTTAGCGGTCCTGGGGTGTGTTTGTGTGTCCTCCAGCTGTTTGGGTTCCTGGGTTCCACAGATCATGTTGGTTGGCGTGCTTGGTGTGGTTATTCCTGCTGCCGACATCATTTACTGATTGATTGGCCTCTGTAGTCATAGGTCCTCACTGGTGCATTGCTGTGTTTAGAGGTCCTGGTGTGTTTGCTGTTGAGGCCTAGGTGTAGAATGTGCAGTGGGTTTGTGTCACTCAAGGTGTGATAGTTCAGTGTTGCTCACCACATGGATCCTGATGAATGGGGATAGCAAGGAGGTATATGCCTTGCCATCCCCATTGCTCAGGATACACATGATGACCAAATCACATCACTGCAGGTTACTGTAATCAATGTATGTGATCACGTCAAACCTAGCAAAGTGTGTTAGGATGGTAACCAATGCATTGCAAAGAAATGCAATGGATACCATCCTGCCACTCAACGGTTTGCGTGTCAGTGTAATAGTCTTGCAGCACTCCTGTCATAGTTCACATCACTGATTACATCATGTCATTTCCCCACACAGCACACCAGACAGCAGGAGCAGAGGACACAGGAGGTTCCTCCACTGAAGAGGCCAGCACCTCCAGTGCACCACCACCACCACCACCACCACACCAGCAGCAGTGGCAGCAGCAGTGGCCCCAGCATGGCCCCCAAGGCCCACCGCACCACCAGCAGCAGTGGCCCCAGCATGGCCCCCAAGGCCCACCGCACCACCAGCAGCAGTGGCCCCAGCATGGCCCCCAAGGCCCACCGCACCACCAGCAGCAGTGGCCCCAGCATGGCCCCCAAGGCCCACCGCACCACCAGCAGCAGTGGCCATACCATGGCCCCCAGGCTTCACCTCACCAGCAGCAGCAGCAGCAGTGGCCATACCATGGCCCCCAGGCTTCACCTCACCAGCAGCAGCAGCAGCAGTGGCCATACCATGGCCCCCAGGCTTCACCTCACCAGCAGCAGCAGCAGCAGTGGCCCCAGCATGGCCCCCAGGCCCCACCTCCCACAGTCCAGCACCGGTACACTCCCCTGCAGGATGTGCCGACAGCCATGGGGAGGCACCGGATGCCCGACATCGTGGGGATGCCACAGCATGGGCCACTGCAGGCAGCCACCAGGCCACAGCCGCGGGACAGTAGCCAGTGGCCAATGGACTATGAACACTTTGGCCTCATTGGCCAGCCACAACGGCCACAGGCCCTGGTGGTGGTCACCACACCATCCCCGCCCCAACACACAACACCCCCACAAACCATGCTAGCCACACATATGGCAGTTGTGACATCCCCAGGGGGTCACTCATCTGGGGATGCAGTGATGGGCTCCCCATGCTCCCTCCACATCCGGACCCATGGGTCCACCCCATCTCCCCCAACACCTGTGGTGGAGCCACAGGACAGCCAGAGGGCATCCCCACCACTGTCCCGTTCCCCCTCCACACCACACACTCCTGACAACACCATGGTGATGGATCAGGAGTGTCTGGTACTCCAAAGGAGGCAACTCAGGGTGGCCAGGAGGTGTGCCTGCTCACTCAACAGGCTTGAGCAACATATGGCACACCTCCTGGACAGCATGAGGGCACTGGAGGCCCATCACGTTACTCTCAGCAACCACCTGGTCACCCACACCAACAGGGTGACAGCTTCAATTGACCAGGTGGTTGCTGAGCTCCGTGAGAGTAACAGGCTGGAGACCATCCGCCAGGCCCAGGCCTCCAGTTCCAGTGCCTCAACCCCTGCCAGCACTCCACCAGTGGCACCCCCAGCCCCCAGAACCACTAGAGCCTCACGGCATCAAGTGCAGGAAGCCACCCCTGCAGCCCCGCCCAAAGCACCCCCCAAAAAAAGAAAATAAATGTGCAGTTGTTGCTTGAGAACATATCAATGTCTGTGTTTTATTCAGATGATACAGTTAGAGGGGCAGAGTTGTCTCCAATGCATTGCAAAGCTATGCATTGAACTCAACTCATGCACATCTAACATAGGGGTCAAGTAATGAGTTGTCTCCAATGCATTGCAAAGCTATGCATTGAACACAACTCATGCACAATGAATGGTGTCACAAGCTTTTACAGCAGGGTGAACACACACATCACAATCAGACATGTTTGTCCAAGTTCAACTCACAGACATCTGAAAGCCGAACAACATCAGGGTGTTGTTCCATGATGTGACTTGAACTTAAACAACATGAACACATTAGATATATCAACAGATAAACCACATGATCACAATTAAGGGGATAGTAATGCTTAGGATGTGTCAAAACATATGTAGTTGGGTTCACCCCCCTGATTGAAAAAGGGAACAACCACTGCTGAAAGGTGTTTCATTCCAAGGTTATCCCAGCTCAACACTTGAAGTCATATAACAAATATCCCAGTGGCCTGAAGGTGTCAAATGGCACTGTGACTACATCATCCTATGGGGATCCATGGTGCAGGGACCGGAGCTGTCCATTGGATGGTGTAGTAACAGTGCCATTTGACACTTTCAGGCCACTGGGATATTCAATCTATGAATGTAAACTTGGAGTTGGAACAACTTTTGAATTCAACACCTGTCAGCAGTGGGAGATCACTTGTTTCACTCAGGGTGATAAACTCTACTGCATGGATTTTCAAACATTCAATGTATTACTATCATCTTTTCAAAGAACATGAAGAGGGAGAAGTAATCAATGACACAAGATAGATAGTTATATACGATCATATGTTTTATTGATATCAACACTAACAAACAGATGATCCTCATGGATGTGGAGTAAACATGTCACCGGAACAAACTTCTGGACCATATTAAATCATGGCCTGGATGCCTGCAGAGGGTGGAAACAAGATTGAAGGTGCACTATGAACACAACAGTCATGCTATTCCTTTGCCATCATATTTTCTTTCTCTCTCTCATATAAATATTTATATATATATATATATATATATATATATATATATATATATATATATATATATATATATATATATATGGTGTGTTGTCCATGAACAGTCATGTGGGTTATGATGGACTAATGGTAAGGTGTGTGTTATCCAGGTAATTATTTTCTGGTGTGTGGTTAGTGGTGTGATGTGTTGTAAGTGGTATGTACCTGCCAGGTGTGTGTTTCGTCTCCATGGACTGCTGAGGTTACATAGGTGAGCTTGACATGTTGTTGGAGTGACAGATGTGCATGTGGTGTTGTGTGTTAACCCCTGTTGGTCGGAGGTGATTTTGGATGGCTTATGTTGTGCTGCTTTGTGTTCCCCTGGTCCCTGTTGGGTTGCTTGATTCTTATGGTTTGTCTGTGTAGGGCGGTGGTTCCCAACCAGGGTGCATTCCTCCCAACATTTCAAATGGCGAAAGAGGGACACTTCTGTTTTAGGTGGCGTTTCTGGGGGCACGTCTGGTAGGTGAGGCATTGCCAAGAATATTTAAGTTATTTCTTGACCCATCTGCACCTCTTTGTTTAACTGAAGGATGATTTAGAAAAAGAACAAAGTATTTTAGTTGCCCATATTACTGGATAAACACATATACTGACAATTAACAACACATTTATGTATGTTTTATTGCTGTGGACCAATGTAATACACATCACTCATTCTGATGTCCGAAAAAGTGGGACAAAAGGGTAGAAAAGAGGGACAGAGGGATTTGGATCTCCAAGAGGGACTGTCCCTCCTAAGAAGGGACACTTGGGAGGTATGAGGGTGTCATGTGATGTTGGTGCCCCATGTGCACCAGCTCAGGATGCATCACTTTTCCCATGTTGCTATGTTCTGCACTGGTGATTGGTAATATTGACTTTACACATTTTTGGGGGGATGTGTGTATGGGACATTTGAAGCACTATTCCTCCTCATTGCCATTGACAAAGTGGTACCTGATGCTGGCCATATGTTTTTTTTTATTTGGGTATTCCCTTGTGCCCGCTTCCTCCAATACCTCTCCTCTCCTCACGCGTTGGCATTGTGCCAACGCGTCTGCGAATTGTAGAATAGGCGACGCCAGGCAGGGGACAATGGCGACGTGTGAGGAGAGGAGAGGTATTGGAGGAAGCGGGCATCAAATACAAGCCTGCCACCCGCTTCCTCCGATGTCTCTCTTGTCCCCAGCCTTTTCTTATGCTGCGGGCTTCACAGCCACCCGTAGCAATGGCACTTTTATGAATGAAGGGAAGCGCTGCAGTCAGAGTGCAGCCTGCTTCCTTAATTGTATTTTAACCCTTTGATTGCCAGTGTGGAATGCAGCGCACGCCTTTGCAATGCGTTGCATACCACTCTGGCACTCAAGGGGTTAATAATGTCCTACTTACTGTGTCCCATTGTTATTTGTGTGTTTGCTTCACTCTGCATTGGAAGGAGAGTGGAGCAAAAATAATGATAGCAATGGGACACAGGTGGTGGGCATTACAAATGAATGTATCTAAGTCAATCTACGTTTCATGATAGTATTTAAATTATACAATGTATGTAACACACCCACTCACACACATACAGGCATACCTTGCCTAATAACCCTTTGGGAACCAGAGGGCTGGGAGACATGCTATGCAATGCTTTCCTACCTCTCTGGTAATCAAAGGGTTGATTGTGGAGTAAAAGACAGATTTGTCCACTACATGGAAGTCCATGAGGTGGATGTGGATGGGGTTAGTATGTCCCATATATGCAATATATGTGACATATTAAGGGGTGTGTGGAAGGGGGCATTGTGTAGTGCTTGGTGTACTAGTTTTCTTTATTGTAACCCTTTGAATGCCACAGGGGTGAGCAGTACACATCCATATGGCATTCAAAGCTGTCTATGGTGCTGAAAGCCATCTCTGTGTTCCCCTAGTAGCTGGGTAGGGAAAAGCACAGTGAATGCTGTTCAGAACTGGAGACGTGGATTTTTTAACACTGACTCCTGTGCTATTCGCCAAAAAAAGTAGGCGTTAGATTTCTGGCGTGAAATGTTGCAATTTAACTCGCGTTAGCCCTAACTCCAACATTTGAATCGCTTTTGGCGTCGCTTGTACATTATCCTCTATGGGTGAGATCTTGCTGTTCTGGCGACGGGCGACGTCTGTTTCAGAACTGGCGTCGCTTGTTTCTAGTAGAACATTTGCATTGCTCGGTTGACGTTAAAAGCAGCGTCGCCAGTTTTTTCTGGCGACGCCAACATTTGAATCGAGCCCTTAGTTCTTTCAGCATATCACAGTGATGGGTAGTATAATTACATTGGAGACTAAAGAGGCATAATGAATTATACAGAGTGTCAAGTTTACTAAGATGGATTTGTGGCGCTGGAGAATAAACTACATCACCATAGTCTATGACTGGCAACAACCTCTGTTGTACAATACATTTTCTCACCAGGGTACTTAAACATGATTTGTTTCTAAAGAAAGTACTTATTTTGGGATACAGTTTGGAGGTTAATTCATCAATATGAAGACCAAAAGTGAGCTTTCAAAATAATCTATATTTGTGTTACACATTTTTATTTCATCTAATCGTTTATCAGATATGTAACTTTATTTATCTGTCAGTTTATACAAATGAGCAGGCGGGAGGGAGAGCGGTATGGAATGTTAGCACCTGGCTGTCAAGGGTTGGCAATGGGATTGACTGCAGTGTGGAATATTAATATTTGCTGGCAAGGAGATCAATCTGGAATGTTCACATTTGCCTGGCAGGGAGAGGGAGCTGGAACGGTGAGCAGAGCAGAATGTTAACATCTGGATGTTAGGGAGTGGTCAATGAGAGGGAGAGCAGTGTGGAATGTTAGCATATGGATGTTAGGGAGTGGTCAGTGAGAGGGAGAGCAGTGTGGAATGTTAGCATATGGATGTTAGGGAGTGGTCAATGAGAGGGAGAGCAGTGTGGAATGTTAGCATATGGATGTTAGGGAGTGGTCAATGAGAGGGAGAGCAGTGTGGAATGTTAGCATATGGATGTTAGGGAGTGGTGGGTTGGTGGGAGAGCAGTGTGGAATGTTATATATGTCTGGTAAGCCTGCCAGTGTTGACTATTGTGCATTCAATGACAAATAAATATTTACTAAATTATTGTTTTAAATAAAAAAGGACTAACAGAAATCATATATTTTTATACAAATCAGCATTTCCATTTTAAAGAATTATATGCCGGAGAGGTCTCTGACTCATCTTGAGGGGATGACAATACATGTGGATCAGTATCAGTAGTGTTGTGTGAAAGGATTCAAAGCTTGTTCCTTAAAGGCACAGTAACACTTTAAATAAAATATGGCTATGTGATCTTTATTATTATGTACTTCCAGCTGGCATCTGTAAAATGTTGTTAATTTATATTAAATGTCTAAAATCTAATCCTTCATTTTAAATGCATGTAGGCTATCCTATATAGGCAGGCTTGGTGAATTGTTTGTGCAGAGCTAATACTATTAATGTATTTTGATTAACATCCACTGCTCTTCTCCTTAAACAAAGGTGTTACATTTTCTTATGCAAACTTACAGAAAATTAAACATTTTAGGCCTTATGAAACAAATGGAGAATTTTTAGAGATTAACATGAGATATTTAAAGGGATGGTCATGTTTCTCAATAAAAGCAGCTCTGATGAATCTTCATTGTTTTTGGGCCATGGAGAGTGTTTTTCAATACGGTCACAGTTGTAGTTCAAGAGTAACTGAATGATAAAGTATTCTCCTCCTGCCACTTTTACTGATGTAACACTGCTCACCTCAGAGCAGCAAGACTGTCCAGATGGATCACAGAGAGGGACAATATTCAGTGAGCATAAGGAAAAACCAGAAAAATCTGTCAAGGGGGCCAGGGTTTTCCTTATGATCACAGTAAGAAGATTGTCCCTTGCTGCAACGTATCCGGTCAAGGGACCAGATTCCACATCTAAGGGGATGCGGCTTACACTAGGTAAAAGGGGCGGGAGGGGGACACTATCAGTCAATTACTCTTGTACCACAACTCTAATATGAGATGAGTTGATGTTTTTGTCAAACATTACTTTCCTTTTAAGTGTGTATAACACCAAATCATTTAAAGGGATAGTAATACTTCATTTTAACTTTATTTTATTTTGTAGGCATTAAAAAAACATGAAGAATGATATGAGTCTTATCTCTGAAACCTTTATGGTTTAAGAGATATTCATAAACAAAGTATCCCCCCCCCCCTGTTCAACCAGATCAGAAGGGAGATGCCCAGGTAGACTGCAGAGAGGGACAATCTTCAATTAAGATAATGGAAAAAGCTGAAAAACTTGTCAAGGGGGGAAGGGCTTTCATTGTTTTCATACAAAGAAAATTGTCCCCTTCTGTTATCTGTCCTGTCATACAACCAGACTCACATCTGAGAAGAGATTGCTTACACTAGGTAAAAGGGGCGGGAGGGGAACTTTGTTTGTGAATATCTCTTAAACCATAAAGGTTTCAGAGATAAGACTTATATCATTCTGCATGTTTTTTTAATGCCTACAAAATAAAATAAAGTTAAAACGAAGTGTTACTATCCCTTTAAGTGGTAGGGTCCCTTTAATTCAGTGGCATACATATTTCTCCCATATGGATGAGTTATATTGTATCTTGCATGTTTATATTCTGGTGAACCTTAGACAAAAGAAATGGCAAAAAATGTGGAGGCTGATTAACTCAGTAAAAATAGAGCAATTTTTGTTTTTCTGGTACAAACCAGCTGTACCGAAGGAGGTAAATAAAAATTACCTTTGTTTTAAATGGGCATGCATAACCCCTGTCCATAAATGGCTATACTACCTCCCGGTCACTTCCGAAACATCATCATGCTTCTTCTTGTGAACACGTAGATAAGCTGTCCTCAGGTGAAACATCAGCAACCATCTTCTTGGAAGACTGTACTGGGGTCCTTGTTTGGTATACATGTGACGCAAACCTTTAGTGTGCAAGTGTTCATAGGTATAAAGTTCTTATGAACTGGAGCTATCCCTATGAGATCTTGCCACGAACTGGTCAATAGATAGTGGGGAGTTTGAACAAAATCACAAAGGTGTGTCCTGATGAAGAGGCAAAATGACACACACTGCACAGGACACAACTCTGGTGTTTTGTTTAAACACCCCCCCTACCTATGGCATGTTTGGGCTCTTCACACTGAATTTCCAGAAATTTAGAAAAAAACTATTCTATTTTTTATACACATATACAGATACACACACACATTCATGTATAATATTTAGTATACAAATGGATGGTGTTGCCCTCTAATTGAATACTTTTTTTGTTTGGGTTTTGATACATATTCAGCAATTCATGGAGAAATCTTACAGGGTTAGTTCTGGTTTATCAGAACTTTATGCCTGTGAACACTTGTGGACTAAAAGTGTTTGACCCATGTGCACCATAGTAGTACACAGTATACATTTCCAAAAGGACAGAAGTCAATGCTAAGGACATGATGGTGCTTTGGGAGGGACAGGGAGGTCTTCTATCCATCAGCTGATATTGTGAGGGTTTGTGCCTCTGAATTTGTGAGTGCACATTGTAACCTTGTTTATACTATTTTATATCTTACAAAATAGACTATACTAGCAATGTGGAAAGGCGTTGCCCGTCATGTTATGCAGGGAATGTTTTTTGTGTTTTTAATAATTGTTATGATAGTGAAATATGACGTAGGGTGTACGTGTCAGAAAGGTAAACACAGTGATACAAAGACACATGTGCAAACACACACTGATAGAGAAGCATGCAACACACATACATACACACACATGCACTGACATACACAAACAGTGACACACAGATGCAAATCAGAACACACATCCAGTGTGAGCAGTGTAAGTAACATACCTCCCAACATTGCAAATGGCCAAAGAGGGACACTTGTGTTTTACGTGGTGTTACTGGGGACGTGGCTGGTGGTGCATTTTAGATAATTTTTAACCCTTTGACTACCATGGGGTAAGCAATGCATTGCATACCCCTCTGGCATTGAAATGGTTAAGTTACGTAAGTGAATGATTTAGAAGAAATAGAGGAGCAGAGGGATTTGGGTCTCAAACAGGTACTCTCCCTCCTATAATGTATAGTGCCAGTCCTTATACACAGACTGTATACTATACAATGCCAGACTATATATAAATAGTTTGTCATACATGCTATACAGTGAGCTATGTACAGCAAGGAGATGATTGCAGGAACTGGCACATCTACTTACAGACAAACAATCTACTCTCTTTCGATCTCTATGTGCAATATATAAATACAGTCACAACCACTTACCAGCTCAGCTGAAGCCCTGCTCTGCACTGCCTGATCATGTCTCTGCCTTTGTTCCACTTTCTTAGCTCCCCAGCATCCTGTCTGCTGATTGTTTAGAAATCAGCTCACTTGTAGTAATTGGCAGGGCTGTGCAGGCTCACAGACAGGGAATGAAGAAATTGCATAATACAGATTGGACCATGGCCTTCTAGCTGTAGCTTAAAAATAGTTCCTATCATCCTCAGCTGCTCAGCATACACGCGCGCGTGTGTGTCTCTGTATGAGTGTGTGTATGTGTCTGCCAGTATGTGGGGGGATGTGGGGGGATGTGTGTGTCTGTGGTGTAGGAGTGAGTGGCAGCCATTTTTTTTTCAGCCTTAGATAGTGGTGGGCGGGTTGGAGAGTGGGAGTGGGCCAAAAATAACACCCCCATTGAATCACTCAATGGGAGCAGTAATCCTCTTTACTGCCGCCCCTGGGTGTGTTTTGCCAGACACATAGTCTTCTCATATATATATATAAATAATTACTAGCAATTTGGGACAGCGTTGCCCATCATTTTATGCAAGGAATGTTTTGTTTTGTTTTTTTTGTTTTTTTTTAATAAATGTTATGATAGTGAATTATATAGTGTAGGGTGTACGTGTCAGAAAGGTACACACAGTGATACAAAGACACGTGCAAACACAGTGACAGAGAAGCATGCAACACACACACATACATACACACACACACATGCACTGACATACACAAACAGTGACACACAGATGCAAATCAGAACATACATACATACATACAGTGTGAGCAGTGTAAGTAACATACCTCCCAACATTGCAAATGGCCAACGAGGGACACTTGTGTTTTAGGTGGTGTTACTGGGAGCGTGACTGGTGGTGTATTTTAGATCATTTTTAACCCTTCGAGTGCCAGGGGGTAAGCATTGCATTGCATACCCCTCTGGCATTGAAATGGTTAAGTTACTGTTTGTGTAAGTGAATGATTTAGAAGAAGATGAAAGTATTTTTTACACAGATATATACAGAAGTTTATACCCACATTACTGGGGGTTTTATTGATGTGGAGCAATCTGATACACTGGTATATACACCACACAGTGTAATCTCCTAAATAGAGGAGCAGAGGGATTTGGGTCTCAAACAGGGACTGTCCCTCCTATACTGTATAGTGCCACTTCTTTTACACAGACACATGCAGACTGTATACTATACACCAGGGGTTCTCAGCCCATGCCCTCAGTGGCCACTAACAGGCCAGGACATAGGAATTTCCCTGCTAGAACACAAGTGTGTTGATCAGAGGCTCAGTCGTATTGATTAACTCACCTGTACTCTTAAAAGGAAATTCTAAAATCCTGGCCTGTTAATAGCCACTGAGAGCACAGGTTGAGAACCAGTTCTATACAGTGCCAGACCATTGTAGAGAATTTTTAACCCTTTGAGTGCCATGGGGTAAGCAATGCATTGCATCCCCTCTGGCATTGAAATGGTTAAATTACTCTTTCTGTAAGTGAATGATTTAGAAGAAAATGAAAGTATTTTTTTTAGACAGACTAATTTAACGGATATATACAGAAGTTTATACCCACATTACTGTGGGTTTTATTGATGTGGAGCAATCTGATACACTTGTATACACACCACACAGTGTGATCTCTTAAATAGAGGAGCAGAGGGATTTGGGTGTCAT